>JAKLND010000037.1:42402-99366 GCA_022813125.1 Septoriella neoarundinis
GTTCTGCTTACCCAACGCAATGCACTGAGGCTGTTGAGGCATAGGGAGAAGCGAAAGATCCATGAACAGCGCGACCAGCCCTAGTCAAAGTGCTGCAATCATAGCGTAAGGCCCGGAGCGATCGCCTCGCGGGTGTTATCTGCCAAATGGTAGAAATAAAAAGGCTGCGTGGTGTGTTCCCACAGCTATATCCTACGCCTGGTGCGAACCGCCGAACCAGATGGTTGGTTCAACAGAGAGATCTGAGATCGCGATAAACCGTGCCACACTCAGCCAAATCGCTTGCAGAGCATAATTGAAAGGCCTCATCCAATTATTCGGCTGATCAGTCAAAGGTATTACAGCCAGCGCCGCTCCGAGGGGAAGGAACCAGATGGCGAAAATAGCCACCTTTGCGAAGATTCCAACGTTGCATTCAGGCGTAAAGAACGCAAACAGCGCAATATAGCTTATGAGTGCAGCGACAATGTCGGTAGCAGGTCGTTAGCGAGTGTGATGTTAAGCTTCTTCACGCCGTGCATCATTTACCTTGCGTGCATCCAGGAGTACACGGTATTCAGTATCAACAGCTGGAATTCGGTGTCTTCCCGCTGCAGAAGGTTCATGCCACTAGCAATCTGAGCATCGTGAGACCGGTCGTCAAAGTGGGATAATTCACGTCTTGAGGCGCGCTTTCCTCCCATTATGTTCGCCCAGCATCAGTTCGTCTTGACACGAAAGAGGAGACATCTTCTATAATATCACGCAAGCTGATCAGCGGCAGCAAATGTTCCTAGATGAATGCGATGACTCGGTCGCCGCCGACGACTGCCTCGCCCATCTCGTCGACAACGCCTTGCCATCCTCACTGGCAGCAAGGGAGAGAAAACGATAGTGCAGGCCGGGCTTGGAACGATTGGGAGGTAACAGGAATTAGAATCGAGTCGAGACTAAGATGGTTGACCGCCTCCACAACTGCGTGAGCTTAGAAGGAATATAGATAAGTCGAAGTCGACAAGCCCCGTACGGTGCAATGAGTAACGTCCTTGAGTACTATATGTGCTTCAGGTCAAATTCATGCTTGACAGATCGATTTGCCACTTTGGTTAATCATCGGGAGCTCGAACAGCATGCGTGGCTCGCCTTTTCGGGGGCAGCTTGTCGACGTTCACGGCCGATCCAACATGGCAATCAGAGAAATCCGCTCTAAGGACGCCACCCCAGGAAAAGCTTCTGACTTCCAACACCACACCACCCTTCTGTCGTACATCTAAGCGCCGTCATCTTAAGGGGTTGGAACCGTCGAGTGCAAAAGTAAAATGTGTGGTCAATACGAGGGTCGAACTCGCGACCTTGGCGTTATTAGCACCACGCTCTAAACCAACTGAGCTAATCGACCTGATTTGTTCTGACTGGATGATTCGGTGACACGACACTCATATATATAGCCGAATAGGTTTTGCTGTATGTACTGATCCATTGCCCAGTGTTCAATGTCTATTGCCGGCCACCCCCTACTCATTTTTGCCCCAGCGCACAGGAGCGATATAGCTGTCTCTTCCACCGCAGCGGTAATAGACAAAAGCAAACGCACAAGTCGCCAGAAACATGGGAAACGCCCAGTTGAAGTTCGCAGCCCAGTCTGGATCTCCAACCAAAGGCGCTTGTGGAAAGAAACTGAAGACAAGGCTGACAACCAGGAAGACCAGAGTGATGTCGTTGATAGGTCCACCCCATCTTCCCAGATCGAACCTCCGGGGCGGTAGGCGCTCTCCGCGCCAGCGCTTGAGACGCAGGCATCCGACGGAGATGATGTACGAGAAGATCAGGGCGGCATTCGAGACGGAAACAATGGCGCCCAGCGCAACTTCGGAGCCGAAACTGATCGAGGCAATCAGCACTGAAAGTAGCATGCAGATCAGCAAGGCGTTAAGCGGAATGTCCCATTTGATCCTCATGATCCAATTCGAGTGGGGCAAGCCGCGGTCACGGGCGAAGGCCCAGCACTGACGCGACGCAGCTGCAACGACTGTGACGGTACCGAAGAAGGATAGGACGATAAGGAGGGTGCCAAGGAGGTACACGGCGGCGTAAGAATGTGTGATCTTGAAGATGACCTCGAGGACGGCCATGCCGGTTGTGCTCCCTAGGACTTCGTCCACGCTTGAAATGCAGAAGCTGAGAGAGGTTAGTGATATTACCGGTCTGGAAGTGGCCTTCCTCAAACCAACCAGAAAGTGATAAGCATTGTAATTCCCATGATGCCATTAAAGAAGGTCGCCCACATCATGGCACGTGGCAGCTGAATCGAAGCATCTTGCAGCTCCTCAGACATATGCGCCCCGGAGTCGGGGCCGATGAAGCACCAGAGCGGCGTAGCGATGCCGACCAGGGTGCTCAAACCATAGCTTCCCCAGCCACCGCCGTCTTGAAATTCTGTGAAGACGCGATTGGCGGAGACATGTTCCGACAGTGTCCAGAATATGGCGAGAAAAGCGAGGAAGCCAATGACGTGAACGATAAGCATGATACCTTCCGCCAAAGGCAAGTATCTCGCAGCGAAAATGTTGAAGGCAAAGACCATGAAGACGAAGAGAATTGCGATCAACGTCGTCTGCCAGAGAGCGGTGATTCCAATGTTGGGATACCTCAATAGAATCATCCCCTGCACCAATCCAGCCAGCATCTGTCCGCACGCCGGAATGGCGGAGACCCACCCCAGACAGCAACACCAACCCACAAGGTAAGACAGCGACTGTTGCATAGAGGGTGGTGCGAACTCAGAGACCCAATGATACTGCCCGCCTGCTGTAGGTGCGATGCTTGCCATTTCTGACATGGACGCGATCATAGCCATGACTAGTATCCAGACGGTAATCGTACACCAGATCACACCGGCTGTGCCGCCATTGAATAAGCCGAATGAGTTGGCGATGAGCGAAGATTCCCACGTCGCTTGTAAAATGACGACGAAGCCGACGATTGAGAAGAATCGAAAGTTTCGCTGGAATGTCGGTCAGTCGGTCTCGAGCGTAAACTCCTCGCTGTGTAATACTCCTAGCATACTTGAAGCTCCTGCGTCTTGCCCATACGGGTCATATCGTACTCATCGTGGCGAGTCCCGCCGAAGACATTGGTCTCGTGGCCATCAAGGCTGTGAAGCTCCACTTCCGAAGAAAAGATGTCGTGCTTTTGATATTTCATGATCATGAGAGTAACAGCGGATACTGAAGACGTGGGTGAAGGCTCCCTTGAGAGTTCTATCGCGTCAAATTAATGTCTGAGTCCTTCGAAACAGGAGACGGTCCAGAAAATTGCTCTCGCGTGCTGTCGAGCCCGAGTGGGACGTCGTCAATATGGCGGACGGAGTGCGAGCGGCGAGCACTTTCGCCGCGGCCATATTGTCCATGCAGACCACTGGGTTTCGTGTGTCTGGTGCAGCATGGCCGAATGGCTGCATGGCCGCATGAGACGGCATACGAGCGGCATCCTGGCGCATGAGGCGGCCAAGCAAATGTCGGCAAGTCGATGGCACGGCATAGGTACAGTAGAAACGCCACATGTCGCACTTCGTACTTTGCATACTGACATGCGCATCTTTCATCAGCTTGCATCTTTTCCCGAGGCACCATAGTCCGCGAGATCCATTTTGCCTTCTGGCAGAAGCCATCATCATCCGCGATGATACCTAAAACAGATTATGCTTTTCCCTTGCTGTTACTGTCTGCTGGAACAGTCTGATGACATTGGGCGACATCTTTCCTGTGAGGATTCTCGCCAACGCAGACCTCAATTCGCCACGGAGACTGTTGCTCCGTTGGCTGTTTTTGCCCCTGTTGCCGAGCGGCGTTTGATACCCGCGCGACTCGCTCCTGGATAAACGGAAAAATTGATGATGGCGCTCCAGGATGGTCCTAATAACCTCTCGATTGGTGCAACGAATTTACGGTGATGCCGAAGACATATCCTGTCGGTCCCAAGAAGCCGTGATACGCCGGCACCCGGCCGAATGCTGCTCGGCGATGTTCTGTCCGTCTGATTCACATGCTGGATACTCAAGTACTTATGGAATGTTGATACGGTCACCGAGTCTGGCAAACTTACGGCTTTCCCGCAAAGGTGAATGTTCAAAACATTCCGAGTGTAGATCTCGTGTGACCGAAAGACAAAATAGCATTATTACAGTTCTGGCCTCTTCTTGAGCTAGCGAGCATGCATTACTCCGCACAAGGCTGGGCCTGTGATGGGCGATCCTCCAGGATTTTCCCCCCCCTGGACGTAGCACGCTACTGTAGTCTCGCGGGCTGCCAGAACGGCTGCTCATTGACTTGGCAGTCGCATCCTAAAAGGCACGCCCAATCGCAGTGAGTCCAATGCAGACGCCGCCACGGCCATCGCGGTCCAGATTGGCTCGTCAAGAAGCCGGCAATTACAAACCTCTGAGCGTTCGGCTTGAAGCTCCAAAGATGCAAGCCAATGTCACAGCTGGGTCGAACGTGCGAACATGATAGTAAGTGTATAAACAAATCCCGGTCCGTTAGCACTAATCGCCAGTCTCCACTCTATCTATACCGATGTCATGTCTACACGCGACCAAAATGATGCGGGCAGTCGCATCTCTTCCGACAATCGCGGCTCGGTGGTCAACGTCGCCGCCATCTTCGGAGTATGCTGCTCCCTGTTATTCTTAGCAGCGAGACTATGGATGAGGCGACCCTTGCGATCATTATTTGGCCGCGATGATACTCTTGTGGCCGTGACTACGGTGAGTCGGCTTACATGCGGCTGGGTCACTCAATTTCTCATGTTCGCAGGCGCTTTCTATTCTTCAGTCGGCTCTATCTATGGGCTCAGTGAAATTTGGATTGGGAAAGAAGAGCGATGGCTTGCACAGTTCGCACATCGATGCCATGGAGAAGGTATATATCTCAAACATCGACGGCATCGCGCAAGAATAACCGTATCACAGCTTCTTTACGCGAGTGACATCGTGTACGTCGGGTCCCTCTGCGCGGGCAAAATGGCAGTGATCTTCCTCTTTCTCCGTATCGCGAGCGCGCCAACCTTGATCAAGTCTTCGAAGTTCATGGCTAGCATGATTGGGATCTGGGGCATGATCAGCTTCTTTGTTGTGTCTTTCGTCAAAGACATGGATCGTCCGTGGCAAATTTCTGCAGGTCGCTACGAAGACGCGGTACACATAACAATCAAGGTCGACTATGTTCTCTGCTGATGATAGACAGCTACCAAAATGGATCGCACTCGAAGCGATTGGAGGATTCTATGAGATCTGCATGGCTGCATTCGCCCTCCTGCTGATGTGGGAACTACAAATGCCAACCAGCTCAAAGGTCTCTATCGTTGCTGGATTTGCTATGCGATTGCCGTTCGTTTCACCAGCCCATACTTTGAGATTCACTTTCTGACTATGTGAAGACTGTTGGCAATCGCTGCGGCCCGATTACTGAGCCTAGCCAAGGCATTCTCAAGCGACGATCTCACCTTCTCACTAGCAACACCGGCCGCCTGGGCACAAGTCGAGATGCACTACAACATTATAGCCGCTACAATCCCGTGCCTACGCATTCTCCTCAAGGACTTCACCACCGGCTGGTTGGGAACGAGGAGCAACCAGATGGAGGAGCGAACAAGATCAACGAAAAGCAACACACATGAATCGCGACATTCTGCCATCAGGAAAGGGGGCGACGTCCTCCATATCGAACTGCAGCCGAGAGGACGCGGTCAGGTGGAATCAAGGATTGAGTACGACGCTATGAATGATGCTGCCAGCGACGATTCGCAGCAAAGGATTTTTGTCAATCGCAGAATTGACATTATGTATGAGGAGCGATAGTAGGCAAAGGTAGTAAGACAGATCCACCGTGTCTTCTTGTCGTCTCTGTTCTGTTTCCTCACGTTGGGAAGGCAGCAGACGCTGTTGCTGCCACGAAAGCTTCAGACAAAGGCTCTTTGATCAAAATTCTCTCAACAATGCCACAGCATGCTATCCCTGAACAAAGAATGACATTGTCATTGTAGCGAGCCTTGTCTATTTCCCATACCGAGTCTCCCGCATCTTCGTTCTCTCGTCCCAACCAACATTGCTGCTGGGCAGCCAGAGGAAGAGCGAAACGATGCCGAAAGTGACCAGCAAAACCTCCAAGCAGCGTGGGTTGCCTTACAGCAGACACGAGCCCTCTCCGCGCCGCAACAGGTTCTCGATCCACACTCTTCCCAGCCCTACCAAGCCCGATTCCCACCCAGAAGAAAACATCCTCCTGAGTGAGTTCGCAGCTCGCGCAACACCTATTCATGCCCTTGCTCTCGGTAATCTCTCCAACGAGGTCCTTCCCATCTTCCGACCCGCTAACTTCCCCGAGATTCAAGACTACAGCATCATCGAGCCCTCAGCGCGCCTCGCTAGCCATCTGTTGACACATAAGTCGATCCAGCCGATCCTGCGCACAATGCTCACCCATGGTCCATTGGTCCCTCTAGGTAAACGTGACAGCGACGGCAAAGAGCTGCACGAGTATCCCGCGGACCCGCGACCGATGTCCGCCTCCGACAAAATGAACATCCTCGCCTCCCTGCACGCCCTCGCAGACTTCGTGAACTTCAAGCCGTCCCCCACCCTCGCACGTCAAAACGCTCACACGACGCCCCTGACAGGCCACCCCAATCCTTCCTCTTTCTTCCCCGGCCTCCCTAGCACGATAACCTACAGCCAACAGCTCATCGACACCCTGACAGCAGCAACCCAGAATTTCCCCCAAAAAAACGACGTGCCCCTCGTCCTGACCTGGCGCTTCGCCCTCGCTGTTGCCCTGCTGCACGAGACGGCGCACGCACTTCTCTTCGCCGTAGACGGCCGCAATCCCGCCTTTGACACCGATCCCTTCCTCCCCGGCGCCGCGACAGCGGAGATAGGCTTCGCGGTCGAAGGGGCGATCTTCGGCGGGCACGTCTCGCTGCTGTGGGACGACGCGACGCCGGACGAGGAAGGGGCGTATCGGGGTCACACTACTCCGAACGGAGCGGTGAGCGAGCTCGTCGGGATGCCGGTCGTGTGGGAGTGGCCGTGTGAGTGGATCGTGAGAGACTACCAGCGGAACAATTGTGGTTTGTGGATGAGGGGTGATGTGGAGAAGTGGCTGCGGGACAAAGATGTGGCGTGGCGGGTGTCGCTGAGCGATATCGCGCGGCTGTTCAAGATGAGGTTCTGGGAGATCGCGAGGAGGGGGCCGCTCTTTGAGCGCAAGGTGGGGTTTGCGTTTGTTCAGAATCGACGAGGGGAGAAAAGAGCTTCTAGGATCGAGAGCTGGGAGTCTGGAGTGTATGTGCCAGCGGGGTATAGGATGCACAAGGACGCGATTGTGAAAAGGCGTCACGCCGTGCCGAGTGACACGCGTCGGGGCAGGGGCTTGATGCGAAGGTGAGGGAATAAGGTAGGTGGTGAAAATGAAGTGAAAGATATACGCAGCAATCGATCGTAGTTGGAATGGATTTGTAACAAGGGTATATGACAATGTAAATCGCTCGTAAAATAGACGGATCATCCTGTCACCGTCCAGTCGTAGAATCGTAGAATCGTGCTCGAAAGTCAAAATCGAGAACCATACCGAGATGAGCAAGCAGAACAGCTGGATTAGAACACCTCAAGCTCAAGAGAAGTGTTTCTCAACATGATGACTGACAGCAGCCTCATCGCCCTCGAAGTTGCCACAAACAGGACACTTGGACAGGGCGGCCTTCGCGCCGAATTGAGATGGATCGTGTCTGGCTGTGGTCCTCTCGTCAATGCCCAAGCCCTGCACTTGGCTCGCAAGACCCTGATCTTCCGAGCTTGCGGATCTTTGCGACGGGTTGCGGCTGTAGAAACCTTCGTCCGGGTTTGTGACGGCGTAGTTGCTGCTAGCGACACTCTCGGGCTTCGCAGGTCTCACAGGCTCGCTCAGAGTATCGTTTCGTGTGTAGCTTGCATTGGAAGAGCGATGCGGGTGCTGCGGCGGGCTGGTGTGCGAACTGTTGCGTTTGGGAAGGCCGGGACTGGGCTGAGGAGAAGAAATAGATTGCTGCGGGCTGCCACGGAACGCCGGGCTGGGTTGGGGTGAGGACGCTTGCGGTTGGGTGCTGTTGCGGTACGGTCGAAGAGGGGCGGGCTTTGCGCCCGCCTCCTCGGGTTGCACGCTCGTGTCTGCTAACTCTGCGTGGAAAGTGGGCACGTTGGGCCCGTTGCTTTGGCTTTGAGGCTGTTGCGGGTGGAACATCGAGCCTTCGACTTCAGCGGGGCCAGAGGCAGAGGAAGGATTATACGGCACGTATGTCGACTTCTCGCCGCCTCCGTATGCCTGCGAACCTTGACGAGAATGGCTTTCCGGTCCTTGATAGCCTACTTGCTGGTATGCAGGCAAGTACTGGCTCGCACGGTGGCTTTCGCGCCTATTAACCAGGTCGCGGTAGGTGGTGTACTGGTTTTCGTTCATCTCGCTAGGCTTCATGTCGAGCCCGGGACTTGAGGGAACCGGACTCTTCATCCCTGCTGGATGCCCATGCACGTTCGGGTTGGAAGTCTTGAGCTTGCCATCCTCCCACATGGCATGCAGCACTCCTTCATCAAGCAATTCTGCTTTGCGCGTCATGCGATCAACCATCACTCCAGCGGCAGCCTTCATCTCCTTCTTAACGAAGCTAGTCAGAGCGACATTGCAGGTGATTTCGACATCCTCTCGCAGATACAATCCTTCCAGTGGTGTCTCAACGCCCAGCTCGCGAGGCTCCCTAGGCTCGCCGGGCTGATTGCCTCGGACGGTCCATTTGTTTCTGAGATCAACCCCCATGGGCGCGTATGTGTGTGTTTGCAAGCCATTGGGCAAGTCGTAGAAGACGCCATTGAACGAGATCTTTTTCTTCAAGCCGAAGCCCCAGGTGATTATCTCAGTGATCTCGTACCATTGCGCAAAGAACTCGTCGGCAGCGGCTTCGCGCGGTGCTGGGATCGGCTTGTGGCCAGTGACGAGCGGGTTGATGGAGATGACCTCGCCATGCGAACGCAGCATGTCCAGAGCGAGTTGTCGAGGTATGTGGCTCGGTAAAGGCGTGATCTTGGTATAGGCGGTACGGCGTCCCATCTTATCGGTCATCGGCGGCCCGGTCGCGGTTGATCAAGCTGATATTGAGTCGCGCGGAGGTTGAGATGCGTCAAGACGCAAAATGGGATGGAAGGTTCTGTGAGAGGAGCACTGAGAACGATTTTGCTCTCGGACAGTTGCTAATGAGATGGAACAGGCGGCATGAGAGCAGATTGCACAGAGTCCTCCGAGTCTTACCTGTCTGTGTTGGGCGCGCGGCGAAGCTGACAACACCAAGGACCACCCTGCCTGCGCCTCAGCTCAGAGCTCGGCATGACGTGACATAAATAGATCAGTCCACTCGACCGAGATGAGGCATTTGGAATGGGTGTGGTGGCACCAGACTTGGAAAAATCGTTGGTGCCATCATGCTGTTTGCGACATCGAGGGTGTCTGGTATATGTTGGCCTGAGGTCGGAGTGCGTCCTTCGCCTGTGGTAAGAGCGACAATGGACCTGTTGCCGTGCTCTCGCGGGCGCGTGGCGCGCAGCCTATCAGCGTGCGACACCGCGCCAACATCCCAGCACGCGGGCTTTGGCTTCGGCTGTGTGCATCGCGAGGCCACCAGAGCACAACAAAGGACTTAGGGTTCAAATCTAGCATAACGAAGCTTGATTAAGCGACACCAGTCCGATGGAATCATCGCGAGTTGGCCTGTCGCTGGATCTCAGCTACTGAGGGTCTGGGAGCATTGCTTGATGGAGGGACATCAACACGACCTTGACCCTTGTGCATGACCACGGAGTTGCCCATCATTTCATTCTCTTTTTGTCCTCAAAAAGGTGCAGGACCGCAAGACTCAATTTGCAAAGCACACTTTTCGTGGCTTGCAGAACCCGATTGTCGGCAGACCTCGCAGGTGCTATCACGCCTTCTCAACGTGCCTGGCCATCTCAGCCGCCTTCTCCTCCGCCTTTTCATTCATGCCAGGCTGCTCTCCCGGACCAAGAGCCTTGGCCCGGCCAGCACCAATTTCCTGCAAGCTTACGCCCGACTTCCTCATGTCTTCATACTCCTTCGCCAACGCCGCCTCTTCGTCTCGCTCTTCCTGCGACATCTCCGGGCCGAGCAGGATAAAGAACAGGATATAAGCCCACACGGCGCCCATGAAGATTGCTGTCGCGTCAATGTCAGCAGTCATCCTAGGTGAGCAGTTCAGCTGCGAAATGCACTTACCGATGACCTTTCCGTAGTCGAATCGCTCCACACCCGACGGCGTAGGAGGCAGAGGGAAGCGTTCGCCGATGACCGACTCGATGGTGGCCGACGCAGACGACGCCAGATTGCCCAGCTGATACGTCAACCCAACAGTCAGCGTCCTCAGAGCCGGGGGACTCAGCTCGATCAAGTGGATCGGGATAGGGCCCCAAACCCCGCCGACAAAGACCTGCTCGAAGAAAGTGGAAGCGATGAGCGATAGATCGCGAGGCAGGATGTACGCCGGCACGATAGCCCCGCCGACAATGCAAGCGATGACCATGACCAGCCGGCGACCATAGTAAGTGGAAAGGTAACCTATGATAGTACTGCCGATTAGCGCGCCGATCTGTCCGACGACAGTGATGACCGTCGTCTGGGTGGCGCTCATGCCAGCCTGGTTCTTGAGGAAAGTCGGATACAGATCTTGGCTGCCGTGACTGATGCTGTTGAAGCCCGTCATGACGACAATCATGTATACGAGCAGGACCCAGTTCCTCTTGATCGCGTGGCCAGCCTCCCGTCCAAAGGCGCGCATATGCGAGCCTCGAGACCGCGGCTGTTCGTCTTCAAGAAGCTCGGCTGCTTGTGCGGCTTTCGCCTCTCGTTCGGCTTTCATCACGAGAAAGTGATTGGTCTCGGGGAGATACCACCGAAACAAAATGATGAGCACTGGAGGACCAGCGCCGAACCTATTCAGCGTCAGCATCGATTCGCGAAGTGAGTTTGGATCTTCTTGCCAGAAAAGGCTGCGCCAGCTCTGTGCTGTGGTGGGCACCAGTGCGCGGTAAAAGATCGCCGCAAGCAAATATCCCACGGCGTACCCTTGCTGCTCGACGGGTTAGCTCCGGCTATAAGACCGTCTTCCGTTGCTGGCTTACTTGATAGAGACCAGACAGGATGCCTCGAGCATCATAAGGCAAATCTTCCAAAGCTGTCGCGGCCGCGGGACCGTACAGACCGCCCCTACACCAATCAGCCTCGCACCGATTGCTTCCGGGTTTTGGGAACTTACATTGCTATTCCGTACAGAGCTCTGACAGCCAAGAACTCGGATAGATTGTTCGTGAAACCCGTCGCCAGCTCCAGGATGATAAACAGGAACAAGTTAAAGATCATCACCCACTTGCGCCCATACCTGTCCGAGATCGCGCCAAAGATCAGAGCTCCAACAGATCTGAGCATGAGCGTAATGGTAATGCCCTGTACTGCAATCAGCATCGTCCACCACGAACACGACGATCGGGAGCCTTTGAAAGCGGAGCAACTCACCCAAGTGACCTCCGAGTTCTCGACACCAAACTCCTTCGCCACTTCGGTGACCGTCAACGAGACCGTAAAGAAGTCAAAAGCGTCCCATGTCCAGCCGATGAAGCCCGCGCAAAACATCAACCATTGGTGCGCGTCAAGTTGGCGCAGGATGGTGATGGGATTCTGCATCTTGGCTCGCTGCTTGGGTGGACGGAGGGTAGGGACGCGCGAAAGGAAGTAGCGACCGATTTGGGAAGGGGAGTAGAACCATCCCAGGGCCATGTTGTTACGCATTTCGAAAGTGTTTGTGCGCAACGGCGCAGTTGCTCGGTAACGTGGATCGAGAAAGAATCTTTGTGAGGTGAGAGGTGACGAGCAGAGCGTTGAAGAAGGAGAGCGGACTGTCAAGAGCTACGATGCGTTCCATATAAGTACTTTCTTACGCCGCGGAGTAAGAGACTCGGCAATTCCTCGAAGAAAAGTGCGGAGATCGCCATGCATGCCTTGGATCAATTGGAAACTCTGAACTGGTTCGTAGCCACGTGCGGAGACGGCCATGCATGCCTTTGGGAAAGGTTGCAGCAAAGCCTCTGAAAAGCATGTACATTTGATGATACCAAAGTACCTCTATGACAACCAACATTCATCACATGTTTCTCAGGTCTTCTAACCCCCTTGTATGAGTCGGCAGTGAGGTCGATGAGATGTCGACGGTGCGGTTGAGTGCTTGTCTCTGTGTCCTCGGACCAGGCTTGGAAGTGACCTCGTTGAGAAGCGGCGCCAAAGCACGCGGTGCGCGCATGATGATCCAAGAGCAACAAGCCCCACGGGGTACTTACATTAGCTTCTCGTCGCTTCTGAAGTTTGTTTGGAAGGTGAAAAGAAGCTTTGTTGCCGAACTTTCTGCTACTTCATTGATACTGATCGCGTGGGAAGCTTTGTGTGCAGGTACTCGTGCGGGCAAGCTTTCATTATGTGATAAATGGTCGGTCAACCCCTTCTATAGATGCGATTGCCGCATACGAACGATACCACGTCGGCAAACCCCGTCACCCCTTGATGCAAAGTCAAGACGCATCTGCGGGGAAGCCTCTCTGGATGTGCTCAGCCAAGCCAGACGGGGGCGCATTCAAAAGCTAGCGAACCACATCTGCAACCTCTTATGCGGGAGAAGCTCCACTTGCGTATGAGCTTGGAAGGTGCCTGACTGCTTGTCCCGACCGGACTTTTATTTACCGATGCGACCGGCAAGTCTTTACATCAGACAGCCGTTCTTGCGGCTGGAGTGCAGCTCTGACATCGCAACGCGCTGCTTGCGGCCGTTCAGGCGGACAAAAGCCTCCACAACCCACTCGTACCAGACCTTCCTGTCGTCCGTCTGTCGCCACATGCTGACTTCGACTTCGGCGTTGTCAGGCAGGTGGATCGGTGTCTGCGGAGAAGTCAGTAAATGCTGCGCACGAACGCTGGTGGATTCTGATAGCTTACCTTGAGCGGGAAGAAGATGGGGAACCAACTGATCATGTCGCAGCTCTTGGCTTCCATAGTGACCGGGTTGGTGCTCAGCTCCACCTTTTCGCCGCTTCCACTTGCGTACAGCACCGACTCAAAATACCCAGCGAGGCCGTGACAGACTCCATGGTTCTGGATGGTGAACTTGACCCTGCAGGATCTCGAATTGTGCTCGTTGCTTCCGTCTCCGCCAACGGCACCGCCAGCACCTCCGTTCTCTGCACTGCCACCTCTTCGGGCCTCTGCTTGGTCGAGAATGGCCGTTGGTGCGGGGTGAGAGAACACCCACGCATCTTGCACATCGGCCACTGGCTTCTCGTCATTCGCTTGCTGAAGGGACAAGAAGTCAAATTGCTGAAACATGACGACGTAGGGGATTTCCCACTTCTCGGTGCCTCCACGGCTAAGGAGATCGTGATAGAGGCGTGGTGTGGAGATGGGCGTCATGTGCGCACTGTAGCTTTGAGGAATGTTGACGCCGTGGTTCGGGTCAAGGACATGCTGCACGCCGTCAAGGCACTCTGGAGAGAGCTCGTTGTCTGCGAACGAGCCAAGTAGCTCAGAGACCAGGATGTCTACCTTCTCGACATTACCATCAACAAGGGGGCCCTTCCATGCACGCATGTCAGTCTTGACAACGGTGACTTTGTTATCCCACAAGCGGTCGGTGACGTTTCTCCTTTGAAGATGAACGTATGCGTTTTGGTTCTTCTCGACAGCCCAGCACTTCACCTTGACTCCGCTCGAGCGACTCGCCAAAAGCGCTTTTGATACCAGAGGTCCTCTGCCTGCACCGACTACCGCTACAATTATCTCCCTCGTACCGCCAACCTTGGCGGAGAGATCCTTAAGAGCGAGAGCGACAGCGCGCTCGTACCAGTCGTACTTGATGGGGTCCTTTTCGAAGACCTCGTAGGTAATACTCTCCAGGTTGTCGGACAGCGGCTGGAGTGGAGACTGCATGTAGTCTTGGTAGCCTTGTCCGAACCTTTCGATGGGCGCTCTCGGAGGCTGAGTTTGCTGTAGGTGCCGCAGATAGCGCAAGTGAGGAACCGGGTCCTGCTGCACGAGGTTTGCAGCCTCCGCGGGTGTGGGCTCGGGAGCTGAGCGCTCCGTCTTAGGAGCGATCGCGTCAACATCGGAGAGGAGAATCCATGGAGTCTGGCGAAGGCGCATGAAGTGGGTCAAATACTGCTGATGGCTCTTGTGCAGGACGGGAAACCCCTTTGCGTTACGCAGGAAGGACGTGTGAGGGAGAACGATGCTTCTGACTGGCTCGGAATACCAACGAGACTGGACTTGCTTGTTGGGCAGCTGTCGTGGAACTTCAAGGGCTGAGAAGGCGGTAGTGTCAGTAAACCACCCCATAGAACCGCGCTCGCAACAGGTGGGTTGATCTTACAGTAGCCTCGACTAAACATCCTCACGTGGGAGCAATGATGTTTTGACACAGCGTTGAATGTATAGATGGCGGGGAGAAACCAAGAAGAATCGAATGTAAGAAAAGGGAAAAACTTAGCTTACCGATTGAAAGTCTTGAATCATAATCACAGACCGTCCTGAGGGTATCCCAAGTGTCCCATGCACTAAAGCCGTCTTCAGAGAGATCATCTTCTTCAGGCAAGTTGACGTCCTGCTCTCTCGCAAGTTCGGCAAGGTGAGTACCATCTCCGCTCTCCTGTTCAAGCTCTCCGACCATCGGAAGTAGAACATGAAGCTGAATGTACGGCCCCATACCTAGAGCCTCACAGACTGCACGAGCATACTGAACAGCATTGGAGCCAACGAGCGGGCCGTGCATCATTACGTGCTGGATTCCACAGAATGCAGCGTATGCAATCTCTAAGTTGAAGACTTGAAGACTGACATTAGCTATCAGTGGATCTGTGGAGCCTAGGTCAATCCAAGGGCTGGAGAGAGCAATAAGTGCAGAGTTGCTATCGTTAGGCGTCAAGTCGGTGTCCTTGGGCGAGAATGGAGAGATCAAAGGAACCGGGACGGCATCCGGCGAGTTGGCAGATGAAAGTTTCTGAAGGTGTTCCTCAACCTGTGTCGCAACCCTGGCTTGAAAGCTGACTGTAGTGATTGGAGTGGTAAGCATATCATAACCGACATCTTGAGCGTCCCTCAAGGTCTGGCTAGGGCCATTCGGCGTGGCGCGGTTTGTCTCGTGTTGGCCAATGAACCAGAGCTCCAAAGGTTCAGATGGCGGAAAGTGGGTGTCGGAGGGATCCATGGCAGCCGACTTTATGACCTGTTGAGATTCCCTGTAACCTCCGCTTTTTGCAGCGTCGGATGCCTTCCAGCAAAGACAGGTATAGATTCGGCGAGCGATCCAATGCCGCCTGAAACTCTTTGGGACGAAAAAGTTGACAGGGTCTTACGGGAAGAGCCGCGCCCAAAGCCCAGGTGGCACCACGCGGAAGTCGACAAGAGCAGCCATCACCACGAGCACATCGACGACCGTGGAGAATTATATCCGCCCTCCCGTTCGATTTCCAAGATCTCATCGCCTGTCCAATGCCAGCCGCTCCCAGAACCGATGATTTGGCTCCTCTTAGCCCTGATCGTGGAGCATAACGAGAGGGTTGTCATCCAAATGGAGAAGACATTCGCCGTTGTAATTACCAATCGCCGCAGTTCGGGAACATAATATATACCTCATGTCTACAAATCGCTTGACCCTCGTCGCCTTCCCATATATATCAAGGCTTTCGCAAAGATAAGCCAAAGCACAACAGCCATTCCTTCGGCGAGGTGAGATCAACGCCGTTGCTGCTCATGCTTATCAAGTCAAGAGGTCGAAGCTTGCCAGACGCCCTTCAAGGCGGCTTTTGTATGGTGGAATTCAATTAACAGTCAGTTTTTTTCGCACAAACCCCTGCACAAGTTGCACACAGTGACGGTCGCAAGAGTACCCAAGTACACCATGCGTGCCATTTCTGTCGGGGCTTCGGCGCTTGTCGCTCCGACAAGTCGGTTTTCAAAGATCGGAATTCGTCTGTAAACTCCATTTCTCGCGCCTATTACCCTTTCCGGACGCATCGACAGCACTGCATGTCTGCGGCGATTGACAACGGAGTTAGCATTGCAAGAACGGATTGTAAACAACCTGCACATAAATATGGCCCGTCAACGCTATCTGCAGAACCCGTTCATCCACAAACCACATGCCAAGTAACGACAACACTTCACGGACTTCGACATAATGCCTGGCATGACTCTGATCAAGCAATTGTTCATCAAACTGCCTTATCCTACTGCCTCCTTCACCGGAAAGACTGTCATCGTGACAGGCAGCAACAATGGTCTCGGCAAAGAAGCAGCTCGTCACATTGCAAGACTCGGAGCCAGGACTCTCATTCTTGCAGTGCGAAGTTTGGAGAAAGGTGAAGCTGCCAAAAGAGACATTGAGGAAACTACTGGTTGCGGGAAAGATGTCATCCGAGTCTGGCACCTAGACATGGCGAGCTATGCCAGTGTGCTCGCATTTATCGAGCGAGCCGAGCGTGAACTGAGGAGGGTTGACTGTCTGCTTGCGAATGCAGCGATCGCGACCATGAACTTCGCCCTCGTCGAAGACAATGAGTCGACCCTGACAGTCAATGTCATATCAACCTTCTTGCTGGCGCTTGGCATGCTGCCGAAGATGAGAGAAACGGCCAACTCGTTCAATACTCAGCCAGTCATCACCATCACCTCCTCCGGAGCGCACGCGGATGCCAAGTTCAAAGAACAGTCCGCTTCAGATGGGAAGATCTTCGACACTATGAACGACCCTAAAAGCTTCGATATGATGCTCCGGTACCCGGACTCCAAGCTGCTCGAGGTCTTTTGTGTCAAACATCTAGGGGAGCAACATCCGAATTCGCAAGTCGCAATCAACAATGTTGATCCCGGATTTTGCCACTCGTAAGTATCTGTTCATGAAGATGTCCTGCTCCGAAGGTAATAAGCTGAATCGCCATAGGGGTCTTGCTCGGGAGCTGACTGGAGTCCTGGCATGGGTCTTCTGGTTCAACAAGCTGCTATTCGCGAGGAGCACTGAGTACGGAAGCAGAACTCTGGTACACGCAGCGAGTCAAGGATCCGGATCTCATGGTCAGTACCTCAGCCATTGCGACATCGCACAGCCTGGGCCATTGGTCATGAGCGAAAATGGCGAAGAGCTGCAAGAGCGAGTCTGGAACGAAGTTGCCGACAAGCTCGAGAAGATCAAGCCAGGGATCTTGGAAAACATTTGATCGCGAAAGCAGTAGAAGACAGGTTCTTCAACTCAATCTCCGGGCTGCGGCGGCGTTGTGATTGGGTTTTGACAATAATCTCTCAAGCACAGATATGTTTTAGATCTTGCCGCTATATTCTTACCGTGAACGTGTGACGATATCTCCAGAAAATTTTGACGGGTTTTGAGATGAATATCTTCCTCTTGAATGCATGAGTTGTATTTGCAGCCCATTCTTGGGCCGAATGCGTCACTTCGTACCCCAAAGCCATGAGTGAAAGACACCCGGGCAAAAGAAGCGCCGAGCCGAGCGAACGATTCATCGATCCTGCGGCTGCGGCCACGCTTCCCGCACCATGTTCACTGCAGCTCACGACATGTATTTGAAGAGTCGGTCAGATTGTTGTTGACCATACCCGGCGAATTAGTGCTTTAGACTTCTCTTCATCCCGCAACCCGCAATGTGGTCACTACCACCATCCGAGATGGAAAGGCATGCACGAGTCGCCTCTCATAATCAATAAGCTTGAACATCCATCACAGACGCACACTCCGGACGCCACTGCAGCTTGACACGAATCGTGGCGGCTATATGAGTATTTCGGACCTCTTACAGCAAGCCGAAAACGCCAGGCACCGAGCAGAAAGTCACGAAAGAGTTGGCAGAGTCACGCCCGCGCGCCATCCGCCTACAAGAATCGCCCGGCGATCCATGCCATGGCTCTTGGCGGAGGTTTTTTGCGGGGTTGGGTCTTGGTCGTATCTTTCTCTCTGTATAGGCCGTCGGCAATACCATGCCCGCGAGTCTTAGTTCCGAGGTGAGCGGCGTACGGCGCCGGCAACAGATGTCACGAAACCGCGGTGTACTGCCGCAAGACGAGCGATGTTCTGATCTTTAAATCATGGGGTCTGCCCCGGTGTAGGTCACTCAGTTTTTCCATACCCTCAGGGGCTTGTTGTCATACTATCTTTTCACTTCATTGAGTCCACACGGCTCGAATTTCCATTGCCACCTCGGAAAGCGACAGGTATCGTGCAACGCCGTCTGTTGTCAAAATGAACACCAAGCGAGACGTCGACATGGTCGAGGACAAGGACCGCGACAGCATCTCCCTGGACAAAGAAGCTCAGGTCACATACCAGGTCAAGCCTGGAATGACAGCGGACGACGCAGAATGGCTAGCCAACGTTCCACCCAAAGAGCAAGATCGCATCTTTCACAAGGTTGACATACGACTGGTGCCTATGCTCGCCCTCCTGTACCTCATTGCTCATCTGGATCGAGCCAATATTGGGTGAATCCACATACCGTGTCGCTGTAATCCAAACTCTAATCCGTTCATGAACAGCAATGCGAAGATTGAAGGCCTAGAAGCCAGCCTTGGGATGGTGGACACGGATTACAACGTTGCCGTCGGCGTCTTCTTCGTTCCCTATGTCCTATGCGAGGTTCCTTCCAACTTACTACTGGCCAAGTTCAAGAAGGCAAGCTGGTATATGGGCTTCCTGGTCGTGTGCTGGGGAATCGTGAGTGGATCGCCTTTCGAACATTTCTCTCGGCCCGGCAACTAACATATCCCAGATCATGACTTTGACCGGCTGCACGCAATCATTTGGCGGCTTGGTCGCTTGCCGCTTCTTGCTGGGCGTCTTCGAGTGAGTGTTGCCACGACAGCTCATGTCGTCCATCTTGCTGAGATCGTTGTAGGGCAGGCTTCTTCCCCGGTGCCATCTGGATCGTATCGGAATGGTACCCGCCACACAAGTCGCAAATGCGCATGGCTATGTTTTATCTTTCCTCGGCGCTATCAGGTGCCTTCTCTGGGCTCCTCGCTGCCGGCATTGCCCAGATGAGAGGACTCGGAGGGTAATTGGAGTAGACTCAAGGCCTGATGGCAACATTTGCTGACATTGCGCAGCTACGAAGGATGGAGGTGGATCTTCATCCTCGAAGGCATCGCTTCCGTAGTCGTCGGAATCAGCTGCTTCTTCCTGCTCCCGGACAACCCATCTTCAGCCAGCTGGCTCAAACCTGACGAATCCCGCTTCCTCGACTTGATGCACACATCGACCCGCGGCAAAATTGTCAAGCACGAAGGAGAAGAGAAAAAGAGCCACCACTGGAAGACGCTCTGGCAGGTCCTCACAGACAAGCAGATGTACTTCCAAGCATTGGTCTTCGCGTCAAACTCTGTACCGAACTACGGACTCAAGTTCACTATGCCACAAGTGAGTGGCGATCTGGATCCAGACTTCACTACGAGCATTGCTGACTTCGCTCACTCAGATCATCCGCAACATGGGCTATACCTCGACAAGAGCCCAACTGCTCACCGCCCCGCCGTACGCCTGCGGAGCCATCGCCGCCGTGACAAGCGCCTACTTCGCAGACAAGCTCACGTGGCGGATGCCGTTCATCGTGGCGTCACAAGCCCTGCTCGTCATCGCCTACTCCGTCCTCTTCGTCTTCGCTCCCAAGATCGCCGACAACGTCCCCCTCTGCTACACCATGGTATTCCTGGCTTGTATTTCCGTCTACCCGATTTTACCCGGTTGTAACGCGTGGACAATCAACAATCTAGCCAACGCAGAGAAGCGCTCCATGGGCATAGCGTTCATGATCTGCATCGGAAACCTGGGAGGCCTTCCGGGATCGTTCATCTTCCTGCAGCGGGAGTCGCCGCAGTACCCGACCGGATTCGGCACCTCGCTCGCCTTCGGAGGGGCAGGACTGGTCTCTGCGCTGCTGCTCGAATACTTCTACTGGTCGCACAATAAGAAATGGGAGAAAGTGCCGGAAGAGGAGATCAGGGCGAAATACAGCGAGGAAGAGCTGGACAGGCTGGGAAACAAGAGTCCGCTGTTCAAGTACGCTTTGTGAGCATGGGTCCAGTCTCTTCTCTCTCCTGCTGAGGGCAGAACTTGCAGGTCTATTGTGCAGAGCAAGCGAGACGCGTGGACGGCCGTGCGTGCGAATCGCAGCCTTGAGATATAGCAGACCTCTGTCTCCCTCAGATCGCATCGTAGCTGGGAACACTGATGAGTGATTATGTCATGCCGGCGTCGGCGAGCGAGCAAAGAATGTTGCCACTTCACAGACAAACCCAGTGTGTCCGCGTCGGGGCCTCCGTTCCCGATTCGCCAACAAGGTCATCAAACAACTTTCCATGCCGTTGACATCTCTATATTGACATCATGGCCTAATCCTTCCAACCTTGTAATGATAATGCCCAGGCATTACATGTAGTGAAACGACACGAGCAAAAATTCGCAACCTAATCCATTACCATTACGCGTCCGTATTGAGTTTCGATGTATATGCCTTATGTACTTTCCCGGGGCCAGAACCAACCATGTCATCGCGCTGTATGCTCGCGCTCGCAGCACCAGAGGGCCTCTACTTCCGCAGTGGCGCTCTACGAGATGAAAGTCGCCTCGGTGAACAGGCGGCCCTCCTCCTCCTTGACTTCGTCGCCGACTTTGACCTTGATCGTGAGCTTTGGAGCGTACTGTAGTCATCGGTGTCAGCAAAAGCGATCCAAAAAAACGGTCCCGATGCTCGAGGAAGGAAAGCAACCCACCTGGTAGATATACGGCTTCGTTCCACTCGCTCCCGAAACGATGTTCTTGACGAACTTCGGCATCTCGCCCATGACGTCCACGCGATCAATCCTCTCGCCAAACTTGCCACTAAGCACGGCGTCGACCTCCTTACCATCCTTCGACTGCCCGACCCACTTGAAAGTCGCGGCCTTGGGCTCCGGCCACGCGTTGTCGGAGTCCGGAGCGGTCTCGTCATGGGAGACTGGCGGCAGGGCGTTGGCAAGGATGATCTGACCGTCGGTTGCGAGGCCGCCGACGGAGACGACGGTGCTACCGTAAGAGGGAGGGGTGGTGTATTCCATGTGGATGGCGGAGTAGGAGGGGGATTGGAAGTTGGCGAAAGACCAGCGGGCGGCTGTGTAGGATTGATGTCAGCGGTCTGGGTATGTAACAGCAGGGCTTGCTCCTTCTGATCACTCACCAGCGAAATGCGGCTTCATGCCCTGCAGCGCGTGTACGAACATTCCCCTGCCCGCAAAATCCACAGGTCCCTTCTGCGTGACGAACGAGCCCGAGACCTGGCACCTAGGCCAGAACAGGTGCTTCATGCGGCCCCAAGGGTTCTTCGGGTCGGTACCAAAATTGCTCGTGCCGTTCTTGCCCACCGCGAAACCTGGCGCGGTCTGCGTGAAAGTGACGTCGACGATACAGCTCTTGTTCACACTGCTCTTGATGTGGTAGCTCTTGCCGTCCTCCGAGATCTCCATGCTGCAGCCCTTGCAAGAGAAGCCTTGCTTGTCCTGACTGAAGGAGAAGTCGCTCAGGTTGTCGGAGGCCCAAAGCTCGGTGCCCTTGGAGGGGTCGATGATCTTCGCGTTGAACTGGGCGGTGGTGCGGATGCCGAGGACGTTGCTGTAGATGATCTGAACGAGGCCAAGGCGGCCGTCATCGGCGGTCATGTAGAAGGTCTTGGTCTCGACGTTGGTCGAGTCCATAACCTCCCAGCGGAGGTCGTCTTTCGTGAGCTCGGTGTAGGGAACATCCTTAGTCTGCTGCGTGACGGGTTGGATGGCTTCGGGGCCGTACTCGCGCTCGGTGATGCCGACGCTGAGAGAGACGAAAGGTCAGTGAGAATTGTGGGTGGAGGTTGGGGCTGGGTAGTCGTCGGAATCTACGAAGGGTCGTGCTCGAGTGGTATAATCGGGGAGGGGTTCTTTGAGGGGTGCCGCTCTCAGACGCAGACATTAGGGCCGTGCTGCCGTCCCGGGCGCAGCCGCAAGTGCAAACTCAGGAGGAAATGGAACAGACGTACGCATTCTTCGCCCAGTTGAACATGATTGCTGGAGGTTGTGGTGTATTGTAGATTAAATGTCCAGACGTCGGTGGTCGAGAAATCAGCCCGCCTACCCTTTCAGGAAGGAAGCAGAGGGTGAAGCGGTGACGCACCACCGGAGCCGCCTCCACCAAACGCGAACGCCGCGCTAAATTGTCCCCGAGCTTCATCCAAAAGCTTGTTTGAACGCATGTGGGTGTCGGAGCATGACTTGAACCTCGACAACAGAATCTACTGATTTTCGTTGCATTGACCGAACTATGGAACTACCAGTGCCTGCCCTTTCTTCGATTGCTCGTTCGGTCGAACGAGTAAAAGACTTCGGACAGGATGCTACTCCATGTTATCCCCTGAAGAACGCCACGCTCAAGGACTTGTTCCATCCCGACTGCATCAAGGCTCCTCATCCTACGCCAAGATCCAACCAATGCAGAAGAGGGAAGTTAACCCGACAAAGCAGGCTTAGAAACAGACAGACCAAAAGCAGAAGTAGAAGCAAAAGCAAAAGTGAAAGCGCAAGTAGGCTCATCCGAGCATTAGGCGCAGCGAAGGCGACAGCAAAAACAGAAGTCAAAGCGGACTGATCAAAAGTAAAACTTGAAGCAGAAGCAAAAGCAAAGGTGAAAGTAGAAGCAAAAGTAAGCTCATCCGAGCATTAGGAGAAGTGAAAGCAAAAGCAAAAGCAACAGAGAAAGCAGAATCAGAGCCAAAACCAAGACCAAAGCAAGAGCAGGAGCAACAGCAGGAGCAGAAGCAAGAAGCAAGAAGCAAGAGCAAGAGCAAAAGCATTGAGTCCTCCCTCATCATCAGAGGCCGTCACTTCGACTCCTCTTCCCAATCTTCATCTCATTCCTCATGGCGATCCGCGTTGCGAGACCGATTGCCACGCTTCCCACCCTTCTTTCCACGCTGCCCTCTGGGCCGCCAAATCTGGTGACGCTGGTCACCCTGCCCCTGACCATCCGGAGTGGCCTGACGCTGATCGTGACCCGCCTCGCGGTTGCCCTGTCCGCGACCACGATTGCCTTGTCCGCGACCACGATTGCCCTGTCCGCGACCACGATTGCCCTGTCCGCGACCACGGTTGCCCTGTCCACGACCGCGGTTGCCCTGTCCGCGACCGCGCCGCTGGACACCTTGCTCCTGGACACCTTGGCCATGAGCATCCGGGACACCCTGGAGCTGATTCTGCCAGGCCACGCCATCGCCCTGCCCGTGAGCGCCCCACTGGTTACCAGCATCGTGGCGCATTCTAAGCATTTCCAAGTCGTATAATTGCGGCTGGACTCTAGCCAGGGCGTCATTGTTGACCTGGGCCTGTGGGAACTGGGCCTGCGGAAACTGAGCCTGCAGAAACTGAGCCTGCGGGAAGTGCGCCTGCGGGAACTGGGGCAGCGGCAACTGCGGCTGCTGGAACTGGGGCAGCGGCAACTGCGGCTGCTGGAACTGGGGCAGCGGCAACTGTGGCTGCTGGAACTGGGCCTGCTGAAACTGGGGCTGCGGGTACTGGGGCTGCAGGAACTGGGCCTGTGGGTGCTGAGCCTGCGGAACCTGGGCCGGCGGTTGCTGGGCCGGCTGGAATTGGGCCAGGACCTGCGCAAGCTCGGGCGGGATATGGATGTCGGGAATCTGGGCCGGCGGTTGCTGGGCCGGCGGTTGCTGGGCCGGCGGTTGCTGGGCCGGCGGTTGCTGGTTCTGCGGGAGCTGGGCCAGGATCAGTGCGAGGTTGAGGTCGGGCGCGATCGAGAAGTCGGGAGCCTGGGGGTGCGGAACCTGGGCCGGCGGTTGCTGGGCCGGCGGTTGCTGGGCTTGCGAGAGTTGGGCCAGGACCTGCGCGAGGTCGGGGGGGATATGAACATCGGGGTTGGCGTTGTGATTGGGGTTTGCAGGCGGTGCAGGGGCGACGTTGTTGGCGTTGCCCAGTCCGCGCATCCAAGGAGCATTATTGTCCGCGGGTGCAGGTGCTGCTGGGGCGATGTTGCCATTTTCGACCCTGGGAATACGTGGCGCGTTGTCATCGTGATATTCGTCGGCAGGTAAGGCTGGGGCGATGTTGCCGTTGCCAGCTCTTAGCATGCGTGGGACGTGGGCGTTGTTGTCCGCAGGCTGTACCGCTGCATTGCGATTACCATTCGCGTTGGCGGCTGCGCGTGGCTCCGGTGCATTGTTAATGTTATCGCCTGGAAGGTTGATTGGCAAAATTCCAGCGAAGGCAGGGACGGGAGGGGGTGCTTGACCGTCGCGGGCAGGGTTCGCGTCCAGAGGACGCCTCCCCACTGCCTCGGGCCTATAAAGCGGGTTCTGATTCTGGTGCCTATTCAAGTTGTTAGCATGTTCTGGGTTGACGATGTCCATGTCGTGTTGCGCTGCTGCGGCGATCCCGAGTTGGGGCTCGTCCCGGGCTTGCTGGGCCAGGACCACTGCTGCAAGTGCTGCTACTGCTCTGCGTGCGGCTGGTGGGCGTCCATAGTCATCCTGGGCAGTCGCTTCCTCCCGAAGCTCTCTCAGGTATCGCACACGATTGGCCGGGTCCAGAGGCTGAGGATATCTGTTGAGGACGTCTCTCATGAACTGTAGTTCAGCAATCGGGGGGTTCCGTTGAGCCGCAATATTCCAGAACTCGGGTTGCCAGTTATTAGCCTCAACGTGGGCGACTTCGACGCCAACATGCTGAATACCTGGAATACCAGGGTTAGCTTGCATGAGATGCATTGCACGGGGGGGAACCGCTG
This sequence comes from Septoriella neoarundinis, assembly GCA_022813125.1. Classification (NCBI taxonomy): domain Eukaryota; kingdom Fungi; phylum Ascomycota; class Dothideomycetes; order Pleosporales; family Phaeosphaeriaceae; genus Septoriella; species Septoriella neoarundinis. The sequence continues at coordinate 67,309 of JAKLND010000037.1, forward strand.
GCACACCAGCATGAAGAAACGCTGGTGCATCGGCACCAGGAAAGGCTGCAGCATCGGCATCAGGAAAGACTGGCGGGTCGGCATCAGGAAGCTCTGGCTCATCAGCATCAGGAAGCTCCGGCTCATCAGGACCAGGAAGCTCTGGCTCATCAGCATCAGGAAGCTCTGGCTCATCAGCATCAGGAAACTCTGGCTCATCAGCATCAGGAAACTCTGGCTCATCAAGATCAGGAAACTCTGGCTCATCAGGATCAGGAAACTCTGGTTCATCAGCATCGGGAAGCGCTGGCGCATCAGCATCAAAGGGCTCGATCCCATTCATAGGGTCGCCGCCAAGTCCTTCTGGTCCGGCGTGGCGGATGCGTTGGGCGATTGCGTCGTTGACCGCGTCTGACATTCTGATCTCGAGGTCCTCAGGGTTGATGCGCGGGTTGGCGGCGAGGATTTCGGCTCTCGCGGCATCCTCGGCAGCTCTGGTCTCCCTCTCGTGACGCTCCTCAATGTTGTCGTACATTGGGCACCCAGCCTCATTGCCAGCTCGAGGAACGAATCTTGGGTGATGGTTAAAATGGTCGTAGCCTTCCACATTCTCCGAGCAAATATAGCATTGGTGATTGCCACAGCTGGGACAAGTCATCTTGTTGCAGCCGTATTCTTTGATGAACTGCTTTTTACAGCGGTTGCAAGAGCGGACCATGGCGGCGGTCATGGCTTCTTCGATCTTGTGACGGTTGTCGATTGCATGGCTCTTAGCAACCTGCTTGCACGTGTACGGGGTGTGACTGATAGCTTTGCAGCGACGGCAGCTGACCTTTCCGCAGTCGGGTTTGGCGCATCGGAACTCGAAGTCCTCCTCGATCGGCGGCAAGATCACTTTGTAATCGCAGAAAGGACATTCTTCCAGGCCCTCCAACTGAGCTTCACGGATGTCCCTCTCTTGCTGCAAGGCGCCTAGCCTCTCCAGAAGCTTCTTGTCGGGAAGCAGATTCATCTGGGCAGGGTCAAAGCCTGCACCGCAACCGGCGGTGCAGAGGATACCGCACCGAGCGTCTCCCACCTCGACCTTGACATAGCCCTCCATGCAATCCCAGCATGTGAAGTGAGATTCGTCGCCGTTGCAGTGAACCTGCCTGTTCATCGGCATGTTTTCGAAGCACACCTGACAATCTGCCATACGGCCGTCGGCAATGGCGCGTTCAAGATTGTCAGCCTCGATCTGTTTGACCCTCTCCTCCTCTGCGCGTATCGCACGATCTATGGCCACTTGCTTGCGCGCAGCAGCCAGCTCGTCGGGCAAATATTCCCAGCCGGACTTGGTGGCAATGAGTTCCGCATTTTCGTCGTTGGATGGAGGACGACCGCGACGGCTGATGTGGTCGTCAGTGTCAAAGAGTCTGGCTAGGCGAACATACGCCTGGAAAAAGCGCTCTTCCTCCTGCAGGATCTTTTTGATGTCGCGGCGCTTGATCTGAGGGAAATCCGCCTTGAGCATGTCCTTGGCCGTGCCCCTCGCTTTGTTCGGCAGCGGAGCTCTGTCATCGGTGGCCCACGTTTCGAGCTCCATTTCTTCGGTCCACAGGGGCTCATCCTCGACGATCTGAGGTTCGTTGCTACGCTTCGGATATTCCTTGTTGGAGAGAATCCTGTCGACGATCTGATCGAAGCAGAAGGCCGTAGGTGGGCCGATCTTTTCACCACTGATTTCGATGTACAGATTGAGGGCATGACGGGGGCAGACATCCGGGAAAATATCGTAGACACGTGCTAGCATGTCAGCCGGAGTAAGGACGTGCTGCTCATCTGTGGAAGCGTCATCCTGAGAATCATGATCTGACATTGAAACATCACCCGCCGTCTCCTGGTGTGCGCGGGCTTGCTGCTGTGGTTCCTCTTCCGGATAGCCCAAATCGTCAATAACGATAGGGATCTCGCGGTCAGCACCCAATGCAAGCGGCGCCATGTGATTGTAGGCTGCAGCCGGGGCCCGATCGAAGAGTCCGTTGTCCAGGAGATTGTTGTCGTTTGCTCCGGGAAAGTTGCGATTTCCATCGTCGGCCTGGGGTGCTGCTGCTACTGCTGCTGCTAACGGTGCTGCTGATCCAGGTCCTGCATCTGCGAGTGCTGCTGGGGTTCCTGCAGCTGGCCTGTCAACTTCATCGTCAGAATGGCTGTCAACCCGGTCAACGAAAGCGTCTGGTGGCGCATAGCTCTCGTCATCTGAGTCATTCACCAGATCGGGGATATCTGGATGCTGCTGTGGCTCGGCAGCCATGACTGCAGAGACGATCGGGTCTGGTATGAGCAGCAGAAGGTCAATGAGAAGGAGATGGATGAGAAGGAGGTGGTGGCAAGACGCAGAAGCGCCACGGTCGTGCGACGCTGAGACCGGAGAAGCGAAGGCGAAGGAGGGTCGCCGCTTCTTGAAGGTCGTAAGGTGCGCTTCGTGGAGTAGGGACAGTGGAAGTCTAAAGCGTCAGCGCGTAGCAAACGAGTTCTCGGATAGTATACGAAGCGGAGTGAAGTGCAGTGAGTGCCTCACTCTGCACGTGGAGGGCGACGGCGCGCGCCACTCGGTCGGCGCTGCCACGCGTGTTGGTGGAAAATAGAGCAGCGGATTGAATGCCGGCTCTGTGGATGATGAGAGAGGGTGTGACGTTGTGGCGCTGGCAGAAGGTTGATGTTCGGTGCGTGGGCGAGGGTCAAGGGTGGAGCAGTGAGAGCAGTGAGGTTGTGGGAAGTTGTGAGATGTTGTTGGCGGAGCAAGTTTTGCGGCCTGAGCAAGTTTTGCGGCCTATTGTTTGGGAAGGAGCGGTAGGTCTGGGAAGGAGCGACCGCTCGCGTCAGATCTGCCGAAGTCGAGCGCTGCGGGCGACGCGACAACGCGCAGTGATGGAGTGAGGTGAGGTCTGGAGCTTCTGGCCCTGCGCGGTGAGGGACATTTGGCGCTGCACGAAGACGAGGGTGGGAGACGGGGTAAGGCCAGGCGCGAGTCACGGTGATTGTGGCAGACATCATCTTTCACGCTGTTCACGCACGGCATACCAGACGGCATCGCTGCGGACAGAGCGCGCGCGGTGGTCGACCGGCCATTGGAGTCCTCGCCCACGCTTGAGCTCCCGCGTTGCTTCATCACTTGTGAGCCGTCACTCGCCTGGCGCATGCAGTGCAGATCAGGCTGTCAGGCTGTCAGGATGTCAGGATGTCAGGCTGTCGGGCTATAAGGCTTCCGTATGCTGTCTGCCGTCTGCCGTCTGCCGTCTGCCGTATGCCGTCCGCCACCCTCCACCCGGACTGGTCAAGGAAGGACGTCAAGATACAGGCAAGGGTTCCAATCTTCACGGCGGCAGCGGGAGGGCCGAGCCGCTACTGCAGACGCGGGAGGGTCGAGCCCCGCTTGCCTGTGTATACGGGCGGAGATGGTCCCCGGCGGCAAATTGTGTGGGGCTCCACCAATCATCAGCTGTGTCTCTGACGCGCCCTATCAATGTCACCTCGCTCTCCGCCGAGGCAATGCTTATAATTGGGAATCCATAGACCCGGCAGACTTCTCGAAATTCTGCTGAACTCCATACGAATCGTCCGTGACGACATACATCGCACTTCAGCTTCCAACTCGCTATGACCTGCCTCCCGGATAAGGACTCTGCGGAGCTCCACCTCGTCGTTGCCACCGCTGAGGAACACTATGCCCAGACCCACGCCAACAGCGACGAGTGGCGCGGCGCTCTGTCTCTGCCGGCCTACTTCCGCCGCGAGGAACACCTGCTGAGCCAGGAGCTCACGAAGAACGGCGGCCTCACGCCCTGGCTGCTCGTCCATCAGCCAGCTGGCGCCAGCGAGAAAGACCGGAAAGTGTTGTGCGGATGTGAGACCATCAGAAAGACAGCCTTGGCCGCTGTCAATGGCAGAGTGCAAGATGAAATCGCCCATGGCGTAGCTAGCGTATTCTGCCCGCCGCAGTTCAGAGGCAAAGGGTACGCCGGTAGAATGATGGCCGAACTGGGCGAGAAGCTGAAGGGCTGGCAAGCAAAGGATCAGCCGGCCCTTTTCAGCGTCTTATGGTCAGACATTGGCAAGGTTGGCAATTTCTCCTCATTTATTCGTTCGTTCCTTTCCTCGCTCATCGCTGTGTAGGACTTCTACGCCGCGCGAGGATGGAAAGCGTTTCCCTCATCCCACATATCTCTCGCCGCCAGCCCCCAGCCACCGTCGAACCTCCCTCAAACTCAGCCCCTGAAAGCCGCCGACCTGCCCGCCCTGTGCGCTGCCGACTCGCAAACTCTCCGAACCCAGCTATCCAACTCCACCAAGCCCTCCGTCGCCCTCATCCCCGACGCCGCAACCCTCGCCTGGCACCACGCGCGCGAAGAGTTCATCGCCAAAGAGCTCTACAGCAGAAACCCCGAGACGAAAGGCGCTCTCGTCGATATCGCCCCTGGCCGCCGCGCCTGGTGCGTCTGGACGCGCGTCTGGACGAACCCTGCCGACGACGACGCGAACACGCTTCACATCCTGCGCCTTGCGATCGAAGACGACGCTGCGCAGGACTTCAGCCCCGCTTCTGAAGACGGCGTTGCGAACGTGCAGGGCTCGTCGGTCGTGGATGCAATCGCGGCACTGTTCGCTGCCGCGCAGAAGGAAGCGGCGGACTGGGAGATGGAAGCTGTCGAGTTCTGGAATCCGACTTCGGTGGCGCTGGCGGCTGCGAGGAAGCTTGACGCGCAAGTCAAAGTTCACGATAGAGAGAAGGCGAGTATCTGTAGTTTGAGGTGGTACGGTGAAGGTGACGGTGAGGACTTGCAGTGGATTTGTAACGAGAAGTACGGGTGGTGTTAGATGAGTCCTTGCATGTGAGAGACGATGCATACAGGTATAGATGGAAGAGGATGAAAGTAATTACGGGATTTGCATATGCTTCAGCGGGATTGTTTAGAAGTGAAGCATATGTATACAGCGTCACGTGTTAGACGTCAATCGTACGGCAGCCCCTCCTCGAGCGCACCTCAGGAAGATGTTTCTCTCGCAAAATAGGGGCATGTGAATACTGAATTCGCGTCCCACTACACATGCGCTCCTCCGGAGCTCTGAGGCCGAAACGCAGTGAAGTGTGGCCTCCCGGCTCACTCGTTACAATCGCTTTGATCTACTTCACTTACAGCTTGTGAAGCGCGTAAGTGTCCGTGCACCGCAGGCACACAAGGAATATCTCTTCGGCCTCAAACTCCCTCACTCACCCACAAGCTTTCGAAACACCAGAAAAGAGCGTCGCCTTCAGCCGGCTTCCCTCTCACACTTTGCAACATCACACAAACTCAACGAACACTCTCAGGCCCACCAAATCATCGAGACCTACGAAAGGAACAAAGCAATATGCACTCTACTCTCAAGGGCGACAAGCCTCTCAACTCAGCCTTAGAGTCCAACAAGGAGGGCGCCAACTACTCTTCTCGCGCTTCCAAGCGTTCCAACAACAAAGCCACCAACGCCGCCGCCTCAACTCCACAAACCGGCGGCCTTCCCGGCAACGACCACGCTTTCGATTTCGAAGAGACTCTCGTCAAAGTCGTGCCGCGGGCTAGCTCTCGCCCCGCCTTCACCAACGGCGATAAGCACAAGAGCGCCTGGAGGATCTACGGTGAGTCGATGAAGAGCAAGGCTGCAGCAGAGATGGATCACCACGCTCGCGCCAGCTTCGCTGCTGCGAAGGGGAAGAAGCAGCTTACTTCCGACCATATCGCGACCGGCATCAAGAAGGATGCTCCTGCTGAGGCGAAGGATCCGAAGAACGCGAAGAACGAGCACGACGCCGACGGCGACTTTGGCACTGCAATCAAGGAGGCTGTCCTAGTCAAGCAGCCTGTTGAGACTAGCACGCCCGTGACCCCGGCCAATCTCGACCCCGGCTTCATCTACGTTCGACACTCCGCCTTCACTCCCGAGGAGTTCGAAGTGATCCGCGCCGGCATGGAGATCCCGTCGGCCCGTAACGGCAGGGAGGGCGATGTTCTGCGTTCGGCGCGCGAGGGCGGCAAGGGTTCTGGTCTGACTGGACTGAGCATCTGGGAGGATGAGGAGGCCGAGGAAGATTGGGTGGAGGGGTGGGATATGGGTGGTCTGGGTGAGGACAATGTTCAGCTGAAGGAGGGCACTCGGGGCTTTGGTGTTGACTGGAAGAATCGGCTCTGAGGTGCTTTGGCTTGCTTGCCATCTTCGTTTCGATGATGGCAGGCTGTCACGCCTTGGATGTTAATCGGAGGATTGAGCGGAGGTCGTCGGTTGATCTTGGAGATTGAGCCATGGCCGCTACTCCGCTCGGTCTGCCATCCGAACAGTCCTTGGATCGATTGTTTTGATTTTTCTTTTTGTCCCGTTGATGACGCGTAGCAGCGAATGAGTTTGAAAATAATGATTGATGGCTTTACAACTGATCGTCATGAAAACTCCAGATTCCAACATGTGTGACCTGTCTCTCTCTCCACACGCACATTCTCACCTGCTGACAAGCTCCCCATTCCAGAGTACTGGCTTCACTTCGCACGTCTCGGCGAAGACAAAGACATTGTTTTCGGACTGGCCCTGACCGACAAGGGGATTCATGTGAATGTCACAAAGGGCTCAAACGACGACAACATACCTTTACATTCTGTTTCTTTATCCAACCACAAAGACACTCAACTCGCAACGCACAGTACATGTAGAAGCAGCTTACAGCTTCACAGAATGCATTTCCTTATCCACGCCTGATCGCGGACGCAGAGAACACGATCATACTTAGCAGGCTGAGTCTGACCCAACAGTTCCGAGACACCAAGTCGATCAGCCGTCAACCTCAAACATGGCTAACGTTAACAGTTCCAACGTGAGCAGACTCCCCGATGGATTCAATTCTAGCAGTTCGGGTCCGAAAAACATCCCCGCGGCGCCGGATAGTATCGCTTCTAGGGTGATTCTTTACCCCCGTTCTTCGAAGAAGCAGGCCCACCAGGCCACTTTCCCCCCGGTTCCAGGAAATCTTACCAATATTGCCAGCAGTGCCAGCCCGATTGTCAGCCCACCCCTGTCCCCCGGACACTCTCAGTGGCAGGGCCTTAAACCTCCTTTCACCCCCACGCTCTCTCCGGTGAGGGAGTCTGACCACAGGCTGAGTATCTCCTCTACCCTTTCTGAACTGAACTTGAGTGACGAGGTCACCACAGGCGATGGCGGCATAGAAATCGACTGGGTCGAGGCGGGCTTACCATCTCCAACCCCCGACACCACCATCGACCGCGCCATCTTGGACTCTATCCCGAACCCAGGTACGTGGATCCACCCCTACGGCCTCGCCGCCGACACTGAGGTCCCACGCATCGACGGCAGGATGATGAAGCGCCCTAACTTCGCGCAGTGCCTTGCGAACAGCGGCGTCGACCGAACCACCAGATACCCGCTCTCCACCTCTCCCAGAGCCAGCGCGCACGACATCCACGCCTTACTTGACATGCACGCGCAGAACGAGAGGCGCGCTCGGGTCGGCGGCAAGCTAGTCGGGTCGCCGCAGCCGGCGTACCGCTACGTGATCGATACTTCCAAGATGCAGTTCGTTCCGTTCAGCTACGACGCTACGTTCCAACCGCGCACGGCCGCGGCCAGGGAGAAGGAGGGCGAGCCGGTGAGCCCTAAGACGATCCCGATGGGGTCGGAGATGAGTGCGAAGGAGAGGGAGGAGCTTGCGGAGATGTTTGTTATTGATGACATGGAGGAGTGAAGTGCGACGGTCGATCTCAAGAACGAGCTCCGATCGAAAGGTAAGTATCAAGTTCACTTTGTTCTGGCGTTGTGGAGTTAGTGTGTTAGCTGATGCGAGAATAATCAAATCCAAAACGACATATCACGCCCGGATGCGGGTGTGGACCACAAATATGCTTCCCAGATTTCCAGTTCCAAAACATTGTGAAGTAAGCGATACTCCCCCAACTCTCGACTCGAAGGCGTGTGTTGTAGAGTGATCTCGTGATCGCGAGGGTCAAGCGAAGCGTTGGTTGCTGTCACCAGTACGTCTCGAGCGCCCAACTTGCCATTGATGCACGGGAGCTAGATATTTGTATCGTGTAGCAAGATTTCGATATGGAAACACCGAACGCGTGCTCGTCGGGCATGTACGTGGAATGCGACTGGAATGCCTGGCGCCGCTTCTGTTCCGGGTGCAGCCGAAGCAACATGCGGGCGGCAACGAGGCGCCCGAGCGACTCTCTTCCTCCATCCTCAATCCACCTTTGAATCACAACGCTTCGCACACTCGTGTATACAGCTCCAAGCTCTCTTCCGATGGCCAATGTGCTGCGCACGTTACATCTATGTAGAGCATCAAATTCGCGGCATATTTTTTCCGCCCGCCGCTTAATCACCCCCTATCAATGCTCGCGATTCCCTGTCCGACACATTGCCTGCTCTTCAACTAGATGCGCTGTTCAGCCTCGCTGTTTTCCAACGGATGGCTTTACCCTCCTCCCCACAGACGTGAAATATGAAGAAGAGAGACTCATCGGCTACCAGGCGGATGATTACTATCCTGTGCGTCTGGGCGAAGTTTTCGATGACAGGTATCAGATAGTCGCAAAGCTGGGCTTCGGCACGGCGTCGACTGTCTGGTTGTGTCGTGATCTCCAGTTGAGTTAGCTCGGATGGTGCTACTGCTGTCCCCATGTTAATGATTCTTCAGGCAAAATGTGTTGATCACGCTCAAGGTTTGCGTCCTGGGCGCCGACACGTCCCAGGAAGTGGCGCTTTCACATCACTTTAGATCCATCGACCACGGACAGCATCCTGGAATAGCGCATTTACGAGTCGCCTTAGACGAGTTTCAAGTCCAGAGTCCCAGCGGGATCCACCAATGCCTCGTGTTCCCGGCTTTGGGAATGAATTTGACGCAGTTGCGAGATCTGTTCGAGGATAGGGCCATCGACAAGAATCTTTTGCAAAGGTTCTTGCTTGTCATCTTGACTGCGTTGGATCTCATGCATCAAGCAGGGGTTGTGCATACAGGTCCAATTATAAACCTTGATCCTTCTTGACCGTTTACTGACATGTATCCCAGATTTGTCGCCCAACAATGTTCTTGTTGGGGCCAATGAGTCCGTCGTGTCTAAAGTCGAAACTGCTGAGCTCGCTGAGCCCTCGCCGCGCAAGCTACTAGCAGATCGCACAATCCACCTTTCGTACGCCATGCCGACGAGTTTTGACCCTCCAGTCATTACAGATTTTGGTGCCGCTCGTCTCGGGGAGCCCGGTCAGAAGTACTCAGGCGACGTCATGCCTGCGGTTTTCCGAGCGCCAGAAGTGATCGCCGGAATGGAATGGGATTGCAAGATCGATATCTGGTCTGTCGGCGTCATGGTACGCACAATAACTGTCTCCTCCTCCGACTGTACACTAATCCGTGTGTAAAGATCTGGAACTTACTAGAAGACGGGAATCTCTTCAATCCCGTCAAGGATGGCCATTTCAACGACGAATTACATTTCGCTCAGATGATATCACTCATGGGACCACCTCCGAAAGAATTTCTGGAACGTAGCAATCGATGTCGCAAATATTGGGACGCTGAAGGTGAGAGGCTTACATGTCATGTTAACACTCGTCTTTCCCTCTTGGCTGACAGGTGAAGGTTGCTGGATTGCCGCGACACCAATACCTGATCAAACTCTCGAGTCGCGAGAAATGCGTCTGGAAGGCAAAGACCGGGAGTTGCTGCTTGCACTCATGCGCAAAATTCTCAGGTGGCTTCCGGAGAAGCGGCCGTCAGCTGAAGACCTCTTCGAAGATGCTTTCGTGATCCAGTTCACGAGCAAGAAGGGTTCTCCTGCTTCATAAACAGAGGAAGCAGTGATTACTTCTCAACTGGAGCCATCCGCCAGAGTATCCACGAATATTAGCTGATGGCCGCCACGCACTCCGGCTAACAGAGCCGCGGTGAACACAAAGTGATGATGATACCATCAACAAACTCTCCAGCCCCTCGTTGGGAGTTATCCTATGATCTCAACGACCAAGTCTAGTCGTGAGCTGTGAACATGCTTTCGAATTTTTGAATTGTATATTTCAAGTCTATATCTATGAAGCAGATCGTGATAGCCATATCGTAGTACCCGTATCATTTCCAAGAAGATACGCTGTGCTCATGAATGCGTTGCGAGGATGTTCTTGTTCGGGGCTGTCGGTTCCGCTCTCCACGCGATGATCTCGAATGAACGTCATCGGCCCACATCCTTGTTGCGCTCGTCGACAACTTCCTTTGTATACATAGAGTACTACTGAATGTTGTTAACGATATCCTTCAAATCTCCCATTCTTCCGTCATGCCGACCGTGTCGCAAAGCATAGCGGGCCCGCGCCCAAGCGCGCACTTACACACAGCCAGCGCGCTGCGTGACCTCGACAAACTCCGTCCAGATGTAGTCGGGCTCTCGGAAGCGGCCATCCTGCCTTCACTAGGAGTACACGGCGGCCTCAGTATCATGGCCTACGGCATCGCTCGAGCGACCAACCGCGTCGAGCTCAAAGACTACCTCTGGCCAACCGGCATGGTGATCAACGCCTGGTGGACCGGCATCGGTCGACACATGTTCGGCAACCCTCAAGTGTCCTTCGGCGAAGCCTGGAGCCGTCTCAGCTACAACCAAATCGCCCTCCTCGGCGCCGCGACAGCATGGGGAGCACGTCTGACGTACCGGATTGTGAGCCGCAGCCTGCGACGCGGCAAAGACGACCCTCGCTACGACGACGTGAAGACCTCATCTGGCTTCTGGAACACTGCTCCGTTCACTGTCTTCCTGCCCGAAGCACTCTTCCAAGCTCTCATCACGCTGCCACTCACCCTTCCTCTCAGCACTGATCACATCTCCGGCATGTACGGCGCCTCGCCTGCCTGGGCTGGTTGCTTCCGCTGGGCGGCTGCGGGTCTGTTCACGGCGGGCTTGACAATGGAGACGCTCGCGGACGGCCAGATGGAAACTCACAAGCAGCAGGCGGAGGAGCAGGGTGAGAGCAAGCTGTTGCGGTCTGGTGTCTGGAGCATCGTGCGCCACCCCAACTACCTGGGCGACGCGCTTTGCCACTTTGCGTTCCCGCTGTGGAATCTGGGTTCTGGGCTGTTCAGCCCATGGCAGCTGCTGGGTCCGGTGGCGAACTATGTTTTCCTGCGCGGGGTTGGCGGCGACAAGTGAGTTTAGATGAACCATTGCCACAGAAACCCTTCTCTACTGACGACGTCTTAGGCAAAACGAGGAGTACCAGCAAGAGCGGTACTCAAAGGAAAACCCGCCCAAGTATGCTCAACTGAAAGAGTACCGCGAGGAGAAGAACAGCTTCTGGCCTGGGGTCAAGGAAATCGTCAACCCGTGGACTCTGCTCTGCATCGGATCTGGGGTGGCGGTGGCCGGAGCCGAATTCTTCTACGAGGCGTCTCGCTAAAGAATATTATCCACTTTCAACCAGCGACAGATCTCGAGTACTGGAAGAACATGTAAATCAATATTGTATTATCATACCTGTGTAGCATGAGCAAATACAAATCGTGTCACGCGTGCCACAGCTCACACTAAGAACGATGGCCGTGATTGGCAGCCTAGTTGAAACTGTTCCAGATTTACACGGTGTCTAGTGATTGCAAGTTTCGCTAACAAGAATTCCCAAATCATGCCTGAAGTCTCATAACCGTGACAAAACCATCTCTTCGGTGATATTGCGGCGGCGCGACCTTCGGGGGCGGTGAGATCGGGTCGAACGGCCGCTTGCGAGCACTGCTCAGACGAGACTCTCCATCGCTGGAAGGGGGCGGTAAGACCTTTGGCGGCGGCGAGAATGGCTCGAAGCTTCGCTTTTCGAGTGCAGATCCGCGAGGTGGAAGCACCTTCGGGGGTGGCGACACCGGGTCAAATCCACGCTCCTTCACTTGCGGTTCTGGAGGTGGAAGGACTTTCGGAGGCGACGACACTGGAGCGAATCCTTTCTCATGAAGACCGCTTCCAGAGTCGTCGTCCTCGTTCGAACGAGGCGAGACAGTTTTCGGGGGCGAGTGCACAGGCTGGAATTGCTGATCTTGGGAGTCTAGCGCAGGGCCAGTGGCTTGAATGGAGACATCGTTTTAGCCGAGTTTGCTCATGGGGCGGGCGATCGTCCCGGAGATTGACAGTAGGGCGAGGAACAGTACATTTACGATTTGCATGCTGAGATGATGTGAGGTTGTGGAGTAAAGACTGGTCTACGATAGCGGTCGTCATGGAAGTACAAGAGGCTGTGGCAAGTTGCCCTTCGTCAAGGTGTACTCTTGCATTACGCTTGCATCTCTCAATGCCGCCACGACGGCTACGCATACTTCGTGTCTTTGTTCTCTCGTTTGGAGATACCGGAATCTACGACGTCACAGGTTTCGGCGTCGATGAACAAAGGATGTTCATTGGCGATACTGCAACTCGAGACGGTTGCTGCGTTCTCTTTGATGTTGCCAGTAGTACATACAGGTATGACTTGATCTCGTCAAAATGATTAAAGATTGGGTGTGGCTCAGAAGGAGGCAACTGCCGCCCTCGACTCCCAGAGCATGGGTCTCTCCCAATGGCTTCCAAAAGCCCCAAAAGCGCCTCGCTAATGTCAATTTGTCGTTCTCTCGTTGATCCGTCGTTGAATTCGTTTTTCTCCGTATGAAATTCTCACCTAGGCCCTAGGTGCTCGACCCCTCGCCTCGTTCTCCGCCAGCTCGCGCACCACAACCTTGATCAGATTCGGATCAAAATCGCACTCCTCCATGCCATCCTCGAAACCGGGACTGACGCCGACGGCAAGGAACCTGCCATCCGGAGAGAAGTCCAGCGCAGCGACGGATGCGACCTGCTTGTTGTACTGCCTCACCCTACGCTTCGACTGCGCATCCCACAGAGCAATGACTCCGTCGCCTCCACCAGTTGCAAACGTGCCATGGATTTTGTTGAACGTCAGCGCGTTCACAGGATAAATGATGTCGATGTCGCGCTCCGCGCCGTCTTCTCCAACCTCTGTCACGGTCTGCCTGTGGCACTTGAAAGCGTACGTGTCGGCGGCCCGGTGCGCATCAAACCACTCGACCGCCACGCGTCCCTCGATGCTGCTCGTCGCGAACCCCGTGCCGTCCGGCATGGCAGCCACAGCCCTGGTCATGAACTTGAGGTTGCTCTCGCGCGTCTGCCAGGGCTCCATGTCGTGGATTGCGAACTCGCCAATATCGCTCTCGCCGTTCATGTGGACATCCGTCGTCTGCTCCGTGAGCATCTTCAGAGACATCAAGTCGTATATAGACATCTTCCTGTGCACCATAGCGACGATCGCGCGATCCCGCGTGAGCGAAATGGCAAAAGGCTTCGCGGCCAGGCGCACGCGGAGCAAGGAGGTCCCTGGCGGCTGCTCGGTGTTGTGCACGTGCAGGGTGCCGTCCCAGCTGGTGCTGAGCAGCAAGTTACGCTCTCTGTTGAATGCGACCTTGTTGCTCGACCTCCCGTGAGTGCTGAGGACTGTCTGCTTGTTGTCTTCGCTGGCCAAGTCCACCCGTCGCACGTCCTTGTCCAGTCCCACGAAATATGCCACCGATTCATTCTTGCCCCAGCATACGTCCAAGACAGGCGAGCGGCATTGTACTCGCTTTTCCAGTGTGAAAGGTGTTGTCGGGTCGTTTTCGCTTCGCTGGTAAACACAGACAGTGCGATCCCATGAGCCGACGAGAAGTTTGGCGCCGTCGGGAGAGAATTCCAGGCTTGAGATGGGATCGATCTGCGGAGACTCCAGCTCGTATTGCGCGCTCATGGTTGCGGATGTCGGGAGAGTATTTGTTGAGGATGTTTGCTTGTTGTGTTTGTTCACTTGCATGTTGTAGTCCCGCAGTATTAACCAAAGTCGTAGCACGGACCACCACGGCAAAAGCCGCGACATGCCAAAGATGGAGGCTTTCACCGAAGATCGCATCTGAGAACGGGCGACTTGATCGATCTCATCGACGTTCTGATTGCAACAACATATGTTATTCATTAGCGGGAAGAGTTCAAGTATCGAGAGAAATTTTCAGAAGCTTCTCGCGGCAGTGAGAGCTTAGCCAATTCGAAACCGGCCTGCAAGCCGAGCAAGACGCCGATACCAGGATGTCACGAACGATCATTCTGCCCGTAGGGCCACCGGGGAGTGGAAAAAGCACATTATGCAACGGCCTGAAACAGGTACGAATATACATCGCCAAACAATGCCCGTACATCGACTGACACTTTCGCAGTTCATGAACGCCATCGACCGACCATGCAGCGTGGCGAACCTCGACCCCGCGAACGACAACGTGCCGTACCAAGACGAAGCCTCCTTCGACGTCCGAGACATCGTAGACGTCGACGAAGTGATGGAGCGGGAGCAGCTGGGACCGAACGGCGGCGTGCTGTGGGCGATGGAAGAAATCGAGACCAACCTCGACTGGTTGGAGCAGAAGCTCGAGGAGTGTGGTGCGCCGCCAACCCGAAAATCACAATTCAACCCCTTGACTAACATCGTGCCAGAGGAAACCATCGTTCTAGACCCGCCCGGCCAACCCGAGCTCACAATACACCACATGGCGCTCCCTCGCATCCTCCGCAGACTAGAAAAGCTAGGCTACCGCGTACGCAAATCCTTCCACTCCGACACGCCAAAACACCACCTAACATAAGAACCATCAGATCGTCGTAATCCAATGCCTCGACTCCGTAGTCGTAACCCGCCCCTCCCTCTACCTCAGCAGCCTCCTCCTCTGCGTGCGCGGAATGCTGCACCTGCCCTACCCAATCGGTACGAAACCCGACGAAAAAGGATCCCCCTCCTGCCCCCCAACGATCGAGTCCGCTCACAGCCGCTAACGAACAGCGCAGTAAACGTGCTGACGAAAATCGACAACCTCAAAGCAGTCGGCGGGGCCGACCTTCCCTTCAACCTCGACTTCTACACCGAAGTGCAAGACCTGACGTACCTGCTGCCAGCGCTCGCGATGGAGCAAGGCGGCACGGCGACGGCGAACGCGAAATTCGACGCCCTGAACGACGCGCTGATCCAGCTGGTGAGCGACTTCGGGCTGGTCGGGTTCGAGACGCTGGCGGTGGAGGACCGGGCGAGCATGGCGCAGTTCGTGCGGGCGGTGGACCGGGCGTCCGGGTATGTGTTTGCGGGGGCGCGGGGGCGGGATGAAGAGGGGCGGACGGTGGAGGGGGAGGCGAGCATTTGGGCGCAGGCGATGAGCGAGGAGTGGGCGGGGAAGATGGAGGTGCGGGATGTGCAGGAGCGGTGGATTGATCGGAGAGAGGAGTATGATGAGATGGAGAGGAAGGCGTGGGAGGAGGAGGCGAGGATGGCGGGAGAGACGCCGAGCAGTGCGCGGGTGGCGAGGGCGGCGGAGAAGGCTACGGCTGGTGGTGGTGCGTCGACGGGAGATGATGATGAGGATGAGATGCTGGCGGAGCAGCGGCGGTGGCAAGAACAGCAGCGGGGAGGTGCCGGGGGAGGGACGAAAGTGGAAAGAAAGTGAAGTAATGAATCAACGAGATGTGTTAGACGATGATATCCATCATCATTGTTCGAATCGTCAACATCGGCATTCAAATCTTCCATGAAACGGACAGGCTCGGGTAAAGCCTCCGCGTATGCGCGAGCGTGTTCGAGAGGCTGTACCTCACAGTCCACCGAGAGCGGTTGTAAAAGACGTAGTAGAGCAGACCGACCTACCGAGCGGGGAGACAAGCGTACGCGCAGGAGACGTTTTTGAAATCAATCTTCATAAAACTCATGTACTAAAAAGTCTGCCTTGCCTATAAGTCCAATAGCCTCCGCTCGCCTCCTCTTCCCTTCCTCTCCCTTCCCTCCCCATGTCCTTCGCCTTGACTCGAGAGCCAAAACTATCTACAACCATCGCTCAAGAAAATTGCCCAAAACAAGATAGACCGTAGGAAAGACTGCTCCAGGGGGGATATCTCTGCGGAAAACGACAAGAAGAAAAGCGCGAAAAGACAAGTTGGGTATGGGGGCAGCGAGGAGCTAGACAAGAAGATAGGTAGGTAGGTGGGTAGGTAGATAGGTAACCGACCAGAGTCTCTAGTGAGCGGTGGCAGGTGCTTGAACGCTGCAAAATCGCAAGGTAGGTAGGAAATGGTCGGAGCCTGGTAGCTTTCCGACGGCAAAAAGGAAGCTTGCTCGAAGAGTCGACACAAGATTCGGCTGGTTGTAGAAGTTGGGGAAAGAAGAAGTTGCAGGCTGGTTTATTTCCCAGGCCATTAGGATGTGGACCAGATCGTGTCGGTCCAATCATCTGCAATAGAGAGCGCAGCGACCAGACGCAATCGAAAGCAGGTGATTGCGTGCGTCAAAACAGTGCCGAACATCGTCGGCGGCGCTGCGCTGCTCGTATAATAATATAGTGGTGTGTGTGTTGTGCTTCGGTCCAGTCATGCTGGAACCACCAGAGCACATAAATCAGACGGAGAGGATATGCTCCCCCTTGCCCTTGTACCTCTGCATCTCGAGACCGACCTCACGCATACGCTCGCAGCCCTTGCCCGGCTTGACCTTGTAGGGTTTCTCGCCCTTGGCAGCGGCTTTGGCAGCCTGCTTCTGGAGCATCTTCTCCTTGCGGCGGAGACGCTTCTTCTCAAGGCCCTTGACGATGTCGATGGCGCCGCGGCGTTTGAGAGGCAGCTCGCCGGCGGTGTCGGAGCCGGCGTCGTCAATGTCATGAGCCTCGAGTCGATCCATGCGGCTGATCTGAAAGCCACCGGTGCGCGGGAGGGAAGCGGTATGCGTCAGAGGTGCTGGACGGGCGCCGAGGCCGATGCCTATGGGACGGATGCTTGGGCCGATTGCTGAAGGTGAGGTGCGCCGGGTGTTGGGCGGCGAGGTCATGCGAGCACCATACCCATTTGAGCGTGCGCGCTGGGGCGACTGGCCGAAGAGCTTCCGAGGAGGTGCGGGTCCACGGTCGGAGACTCCACGCTTGACCGGCGGAGGCGGTGAGCGACAGGTGGAGCGCTTGACAGGCGCAGGGGAGGGGCGCCTTGGGGCAGGAGATCCGGCGCGAGGCGGTGGCGAGCGACGAGTGGATTGCCTCACGGGAGCAGGGGATGGACGTCTGGGTGCAGGTGAGCCAGCACGCGGTGGCGGAGACCGACGTGACGAGCGCTTGGCGGGAGCAGGGGACGGACGCCTGGGTGCAGGGGAGGGCCGTCTTGGTGCAGGCGAGCGATGTCTTGTCGGAGGTGGTGGCGAACGATGCGTGTGGCTCTTGCGACGAGGGGTGAAAGACGCCTTCCTCTCGTCACCGTGAATCTGGTCCATGTCGCCGTGCATGATGGCTTCCGATTCGCTCTCCTCGTGGTCCTCAATATCCTCGTCGTCTTCCTCGTCCATGTCAGGATCGGAAGTTGGGAAGGTCGGGTCGATGTCCTGAGGCATCGGTTTGTGCTTGGCAGCCTCACGCTCCTTCTTCCGATTGATGTAAGCCTGCTCGAGAGGTCTGTCCTCGTCTAGAGTCCCGCAGACGAAATCGGTCGAGTCAGGCAGGTCGGGCAGTTCTGGGCGCTGGATGTCGACGGCTTCCGACTTCGAATGCTTGTGGTGGTGAGGTCTCTTGCGTCTTGACTCCCTAGGGGACCTGCCATCAGAGCTGGAAGATCCAACTGAAGAGGCCAAGCCCGTACGGTCGGCCTTGAATGGATTTGTCGTCAGGTGATCGATATGATCCATGGAAGTCGCTGCAGTCGAACGGCCTGCTGGGGTCCACCATTCGTTCTCGCTGTCTTCGCCTTCAGAGTCCGAGACTGCAAATCCTTCTTCGTCGTCGGAGTGGAAACCATCGTCAGAGTTGGAATCCTCTTCCTCGTCGAGATCGTCGACCTCGACATCGTCATCATCCTCGTCATCGTCATCGTCCTCGTCCGCCAGATCCTCGTCGTCGTCAAGGTCGTCCTCGTCTTCTTCCAGGAGAGCTTCCTCGTCAACCTCCTCGCCCAACTTGCGGATGACGTTTTCCTTCTTGAGGGTGTCGCTGACCGTCAGCCTCTGACGCCAGCACGTCGATTCCTGGACCCATTCCTCGGGCTCGTCGTCGCTGGTGGCAAATTCGTGGAAACGGGTGCCTTCTCCGCCAGAATCCGATCCGTTCGAAAGCTTTCTTTGAAGCGCGGGCTTGACATCTTTCTTCGCGGTCACACTGGTGGTTTCGGGCGACTTCCGAGCGTTCTTGGGCGAGACGTGCGTGACGGTGCTGTCGGATCCGCGGTGCGCCTTTTCCGAGGTAGATTTGGGTGGCTGAGAAGAGCGACGCTGGGGTGGGGGCGGACTGGTCGGGCGCTTCGTAGAGGTTTCTGACGGTTTGCTCTCGGCGCCCGCACGAGCTGGGCACGCGAACTTGATCGTGCACTTGCGCTTGGGAGGTGATGCCGGCTTGTCTTCTTCCGTAGACGGAGGTGGAGTGGGTGGCTTGTCCTTGCCCTTGTTTCCGCACGCGAAGGTAATGCAGCGTTTCCTGCCCAATCCAGCCTCTACTGCCTCCTCCGGCTTGTTCTCCTTCGGCTTGTCCTGGGTGGCAATGGAGTCCAGTCCGTAGATGCGAGGTTCCTTCGACAGCGGCTTCTCGGTGACGGGAAGGCCATTCTGGGTGGAAGTAGGGCGCAAGGGCGGGCTGGTGGTGGGACTCGGTATGCTTCGTCCATCGTCGCTGGTCAACTCGGCAGTCGAGGTTGTGCTGTGTGTACTCCAGGCCGAGGCTGTTATGAGACCGCGGATAGGGGACTTGATTTGTTCGTCTTCCTCGTTGGAATGCTCGTTCTCGGAGTTCAACTGGCGAGTCAAGAGCGACTCGCGACGCGTCGCATTCAACATTTCCGCCCTGGTGAAGGGGTTCGGCGGCGGGGCGTGCGAGGTGTGCTTGACGATCTTGCTGAAGTATCCTTGATCATCAGGCGGTTCGTCGACCTCCGCAAGCACCTCTTCACTGTGGTCCAGCCCCGCGCTCACGCGCGTCCTCTGCGCGTCTCGTTGAATGTCCATGGCTGGCGGGTCGAGTGCCAAGCGAAGTGGTTTGCAAGAGTTTGGTATGATGTCTCGGATGGAATTGCAGAGCAGGTGGTGGACCGCTTAGGAAAGCACGATCGCTGCGGAAGCGTGCAGATTCGTGATGTCGCGACCCGAGGGCCTAGTGTTGCTATAAGAAAGGCATGGTAGGCGAAAGGTGGGAGGTCGCAAAGGTGGATGTGGTAAATCGGTGGGCGTGGAAGTGGAAGTGGAGGTGGAAGCGATCGCGTCTGGGCTGTGTCGGAGGATTAGCAAGGCGGCGACAGGGCTGACGGAGTCGGAGGGTGTGACAGGAACAGGCGGCAGTGACGGCGACGAGGGTGGTTTGCGATTGACGTACAAGAATCAAGAGGTTGCCCGGGCGCTGACGCTGATGGTGGCTAAGCGGTGGCGCTGGAGCTTGGCGAGCGCTGATCAGGTAAGCGGGAGTGTGTGAGGTGAGAGAGACAGTCGAGACGATCGAGACAGTCCGGCTGGGCGCGGGCGACAAGGCACAGCGCGCGCGTGCGCGACGGACGGGGAGTCGCTGGCCGGACGGGGAGGGTGTGAAGGCGAAGTGAGGTTAGGTGAGGTGAGGTGAGGAGAGGTGAGTGAGATGGGGCAGAAGACGGCGGCGGCAGGGCTGGTGATGAGGGAGCGCGGGCAGAGAGTGTGTGCCAGGGCGGGAGGACGGGCAGAGAGTAGTGTGTGAGGGCGGGAGGACGGGCAAAGCGCGTGGGGTGGGGGCCGGCACAGCGCAGCACAGCGCAGCACAGCGCAGCACAGCGCAGCAGAGAGCAGCAGCGCGCGGCGGTGGGAGATTTGCGCGGGAGGGCCACGGCGCGCGTGTTCAAAGACTTTTGCCGCGCTAATCATTTGCGGTGTGCCCTAGGCATGCACTGGCCTGAGGCAGCTTCCACGGGCCTTCTCTCTCTCTCTCTCTCTTGCTAGCACTAGCACTACCTACTGCCACCGGTAGCGATTTGCGTATATGCTAATGCTAGCACAACACACACACACACACACACACACACACACACACACACACACACACACACACACACACACACACACACACACCAGACAGCACAGCACAGCACAGCACAGCAACCGCGTGTGTGTCTCCTCCCACCTGCTGTCTCCCAGTCTCTACCTTGTCTCGTGCAGCCCTTGTCTCCTCCGCCTGGGCACACATGCTTCCAACCTACCACTCCCACCATATTTACGTCATGCCCATATACGACGCGTACCTTGACGAGCAAGACAGTGAGCCCTCCGGTTCTTGATCGTGATGTCTGGCAAATAATCATAATGATACCTTACAGCACAGATCTGCCGAGCGCTTCGCTCCGTCACGCTACTGCACAGCGCAGACGCAGGTTTGGCGCGCATGCCAGAAAATCCCGCACCTCTTTGCCTGTCAGCCATTCCACCCTCCCCTTTGCCCTTCTAGTTGCCCTTGTGCTCACGCCCGCCTGGAGCTCAGGCGCCGGTGCCGCTCATGCACATTCACCTGCACCTGCACCTGCACCTGCACCTGCGCCCGCGCCCGCGCCTGCACCGGCTCCACCGCCGTATCTCACTTGAAGATCACATGCGCGCAGTAGTGCAGCAGCATCTTGTGAGCGGCGACTTGCTCGGTGAGAAGAGCAAGCGGGCGCGTGCGTGCGTGCGTGCGTGCGTGCTCTCTGCAGCGGCCACAAAGGGAAGAGCATGTCCGTCTGGTCTGTTGGGCGGCTGCACACGCAGAGTCAGAGCCAGAGTCAGAGTCTGCCCGCACGCGCCTTTTCCAGCGCCATTTTCATCAACCCCCCCAACTTCACCCACCCGTCCGGCAAGGTCAGCCCAGCCCGGCCCAGCCCAGCCCGTCCCAGCGAAAATTGACCGCCCACTCGGCGGCCCAGATCAATCAAATGCTTCCATCAATTTTTTCTCTTTCCCTTCCGTCTGGTAATAACCCGCGCCCACGCCCGTTACCCGATCGCCCAACGCGTCCGATCTCGCCTCCGCACTTCCCACCTTCCCGACCAAGCGGTAGCGGTGAGTCGCCAATGCAGCCTGCCCAGTCGCGCATGAGCGGATGGCCGGGTGTAGGTACAGAGGTACAACGAAATTGGAGCAAGCCTGAGAACGACCGAACGGCATCTGCACCCCTGCCGCGCCTCCGTCCGTGTCTCTCCTTCGCCTCGTCGTTTCGCGCTGCTGCACTGGCGGCGTCATCGCGCAGAGCGAGCTCGACGTTCGTGTTGCGCAGTGCTTGTGCCATACAGCAGGCGGCGGAGTAGTCGGAGTAGTGACAGCGTAGTACTAGCAATCCCACCGGCCAGCTCATCCGTATCATCATCATCAAAAATAATGCCGCCGCAAATCGGCTTGCCGACCGATAACCATCCAACCCACCAACAACCACTCACCCATCTCACCCACCTGCAACGCAACCCACCCACCCACTGATGAATCCCACTCCCACCCCATCTCCAAACCCGCATGCTAAGCACCGCCCGCATGCAACCAGGTCATGCGTTCGCATGTTCGCATCGAGCCAAAAAAAATTACGGAAAAGCCCACCCCACCTAGGTACCTAGCCCTCCTCAGCTCCAGCAAACCAGCGCAGCCAGTAATAAACCCCCACGAAACCCCCAGCCGGCCCCGCTACTGCGCCTTCGCGATGCCGCTGCTGCCGCGGCGCAAGCAAGAAAGAACGACGCTTGATGAGACTGCGATCTGCCAGCCCCGTCGCGTGAGAGGGAGATGCGCCCGCCGATGTAGGCTTTGCACCCCACGTTTGTCAGAGGACGGACTCGCGTAGCTACGTATTGACGGTGGGTATACAGGTAGGTAGATATAGGAAGGTAGGTAGGCTTAGGTGTGTTTCGCAGCGAGGTCCTGCAATAACAAGGGCCCCGCCCTTCCAGAGCAGAGACCCTACAGATCTACCTACGTGTACCTGGGGGATGTATGTCTCGTCCGTCGGCGGGGAAATAGGACGACGGGAGATCGGCTCGCCCTGAGCGGTACGTACTACCGAGTGTAATAACTCACGATATAGCCCGCCTGCCTGCCCCGCCCCCGGCCTGTCAAACTCGCCGATCGCCAAAATGGTGAGAGAAGGGGTGTTTTCGTCTCATCAGCCAGCCGTCTGGCGATGTCGCAAGAGTGCGGACGTACTCTAAGGTGACTACCTAGCTAGTCCTTCGTGGACCCTGAAAGTTACTTATAGCCTACCTGACGACAGGACGATTGGCGTTGCCCTGGCGCCGCGCTCGCTCGCTCGCTCGCTCGCTGCCCGTGGGGTACTATCGCAGGTCGGAAGTACGTCTGCCGTGCACGACGCGCCATTCGTCCTCCTTCTCTCCGGCCGCGGGCCTGACGTCGTCGTCTGCTTCGCTAGCACCGAGCTGGGTTGAGCTAAGCCGCCGTCGTCACCTCCCGGTTTCATCTGAGTTTCGAGCATGCGCGGGCACGTGGTGCCCCTCTCCGCCGAGCGGTAAGCAGTCAGGCCGGCAAGCAGGCACGCAGGCAGAAAGATTAGACAGATAGAGCATCCGAACAAATACCTGTTGATGATTAAGGCCAATCGATACTAGGTTATCCTACGGAGCAGGCCTGAGACTACTAATAATATTACACAAACGCACGGAACCCCCGAAGCCGGAGAGGAAGACCCTGCCGGATCGTCGCTCCTTAACACTCCCCCTGATCCGCACGGTGTCTGACGGTGATTCTGAGGGGGCCTTCCGTAATCCTTAGGGGCTATCTGTGAAATCCTTCCTTCTCCTCGCTATCCTCGTTAAAAACCTCAATTTAAGGGAAAAAGAGTGATAGCTCCTATGGTACCTCTCATCTAATCCCCATTCCTTGAACATGTCTATAGTGAGATTGAATATCCAGGGCCTTCGTAAGAATATCGGCTATATTATTATATCCTGTGACATGTTGAACCTTAATCTCTCCTTATTTAATTATCTGCCTAGTATAGTGATATTATACTCTCATATACCTCGTCTTATCACTTATTATGTCGTTCTTTATAACGCTAATTATACTTCGATTATCTACTAAAATAGTAGCTAGACCTTCGTAAGAAGATCGGAAGAACTTTAATAAGTATTTAAGGAATACTACCTTATGGGCTATAAAATATAGTGCCGTATATTTAGCTTCATATATAGATAGGGCGATAGTAGTCTACTTCTTCGAGCGCTAGCTAATAGTAGCCCCACCGTATATAAATACGTATCCTCCTACGCTCTTACTATTCTCTCTATCCCCTATAAATTTAGCGTCTAAATAGCCGATTAATCGGTCTTCCCCCGTAAATTAGAGTCTAAGTTATAGTGTCCCCTTAATATACTTAAGGATCTTCTTAATTGATAGTTAGTAAGCTTTTAAAGGGTTCGAATAGAATCTACTAGCGGTAGATATAGCGAATATAAGATCTAGTCTTATCCCTATTATTCCGTATATAAGGGATCCGACTTATAATTAGTATTCTAGGGTGTCTTAGTAGTTAGTAGTCCTATTTACCGGTGTTAACTCCTACCTCTTACTCTTATCTAAAGGGATCTATATAGGATTAACGTTCTTAAGCTAAAATTTGGCTAATATCGCCTCGAATAGAGTAGTCTATATTAATTTAATCCTCTAATCCTTCCCCTATCTATCGACCTTAATCCTTAGGAACTATTTATATTCTCCTATATCTTTTATTTGAAAATAGCCTAAGAGAGCCTATTTTACTTTATTAATTTAGTGAATATCGGGTCTAGTAACTAGTAAATTATCTACGTAGGCTAGGGTAAATAGTTAATATTCCTTATATCTAAAGGCGGCTCTATCTACTACGTAGGGTTTAAATCCGAGGTCTATTAACTTAGCCTTTAGTATCGAATACTAGATCCTTAGGGCCTATTTAAGTCCGTAGAGTGCCTTCTTTAATCGATAGGCTTTACTAGGTTATTTAAATCTAGGGGGAAGTTCGATATTAATATCTACGTTAATATTACCGTATAGGAAAGTAGTCTTAACGTCTATTTAATAAATATGCTATTAGTGGATAGATAATAGTCCGAAGAGGAGTCGGTAAGTAGCTAATTTAACTATAGCTACGAAGGTCTTATAGAAGTTCACGCCCTCTTATTATTTAAATCCTCTTACTACCTATCTAGCCTTATAGCGTTCTATACGGCCTTTAGAGTCTCTTTTCTTTATAAACACCTATTTACCTATTAGTACCTTAGACGTAGCCTCGCTAGACTCGATAATATCCTATATCTAGTTTTCCTCTAGGGCCTAATATTCGGCTTAAATAGCTTCCTACTATTCTTCCTTCTTAGGGCCTACGAGGGCTTCTTTTAGAGATATTGGCACTATAGGGTCTATCTAATTAAATATAGTGCCTTAATGTTAATCTTAATCTAGGGGGCTATCGTATTTAACGATAACTTCTAAATCCTCTCCCCCTATTATAATACCGGCTACGAATAAGGTAGTCTATAGGTCGAATAGCGTTAGGTATTCGTAGGGCGTTAGGTGATTATTATAGGGCGTTAGATAATCGTAGGATATTAGGTGATTATTATAGGGCGTTAGGTATTCGTAGGGCGTTAGGCGATCGTAGGGCGTTAGATAATCGTTATAGGGCGTTAGATATTCTTCGTAGGGCGTTAGGTATTTATAGGGGGCATCGGTTAAATTAGTAGGATTAGCGTTGAAATAGTAATACGGCGTAGGTTAGACTAGATCGTAAGTAGGGCGGTTACTAGAATAGAACCTATTTCTCTTCTCCCCCTCTATAATAGCCGCGATACTTTCGTTAACACCCGGAGCCGGATTATAGGTACCCGTGGGGAGCACTATTTTAGGCGCTAATTTAGCCTAGTTATTTACTAAAGTAGAAGGTATCTATACTTTAGTAAGTGCTAACCGAATAGATTTATTAAATAGGACCTCCTTCGCCCGTTCGACCTTTCCTATTAGCGGATTCTAGAGCCTATATAAGTTATTACCTTCGAATCCCACTAGGATTCTTAAGTGAGCCCTTTCGTCGTACTTCTTAGGAAATTTAATAGTAGGTATAAGCTTATAGGCACGATATCCTATACGTCTAATAAAGTTAATATCCGGAGGATTACTATACTAGGCCTTATAGGGGGTTTAGTGTCCTTAGAGAGTACTAATTAGCCTTCGATTAATGAGAAAGATAGCTACCTTTAGTAGTTTAGTCTAGAGCTAAATAGCGAGAGCCCTATCGATTCTTATATATCGAACGGTATTCTAGATAGTCCTATACTTCCGTTCTACGACACTATTCTAGTTAGGTTAATATAGCGCCGTAATTATTAACTCGATACCTACTATTCTATAGGTATCTAAAAGTTCAGCTCTAAACTTACTACCTCCGTTAATTCGTATCCTTCGAATAGGAATATCGAACTAGAGCTTTATCCGTTCTTATAGGTCCTTAAAAGCTAGATAGACCTCGTAGGCTAACTTCGATCTTAGGGTATATACCCATATATAGTATATATAGTTATCTACTATATATAGGTAATAAACTTCGCCACTTTTTATTATAGGTAGTAGGCTACCGAGGTCTATATAAACCATTCTAAGCCTCGTATCTTACCTAACGGGTACGGATATATATAGTTATTTAACTAATTTGCCCTAAATATATATACTATACGACACGTCCCTTATATTAATAAACGGAATATTTAGTGACTTTAGCTCTTATCGGAGGGTATTAAGGTTTAAGTGCCCTATTCTTTAGTGCTATATTTAAATAGGTAGCTAGGGTATGAATTTATTAGCTATAAAGCTATAAATTATAGTTGGATTATTATCCCTAATATCACTTAAAAGGATTAATTAAACGGATATATTAAGTCTCTATAGCTTACTAAGGTTAATTACCCTTAAGATTAGATATCCCCCTCTATTTAAAATATAGTGATCCCTATTAATATTAAATGAAATTCTATCCTTAGTAGCCTATCTTATTAAGAATAGGTTTGTAGATATCTATAGGATATAAAGAACCCTCTTTAACTCAACTTTATAATAATCCCCTTTACTATTTAGAATTAGTATACTTCTTCCCTTAAATATTATAGTAGCCCTAGTACTATAGCTAATTATTTAGATTAGAGGAATAATTAGCTTAAAGTCTTTAAGTAACCTCAAATTATAAGTGATATACTCTTTAGAGCTAGAGTTAATTACCTAGTTAAGCCTTCTAACCCTCGGATTTGGCTATATTAATTAGGGCGTAGCGTTAAATATTATTAAAGTTAATTAATCCTTTATAGGATTAGTTATTAGGAGTTAGGCCTTATACCCTTCGGGGCCGTCTATAGTTAAGTATTCCCTAGCTAAATATACTTATACTTATACTAGATTACGGCTACCTACCCCCTAAGGTCTTATTACTAGGGGCCTTAGGGGCCCTATAGGTTTTAGCCTAAAGGAGGCTAGTATTCGTCTTTTCGTAGGCCGTAGTTTAGGATATTAGGTTATATACTCTAAATTGCGATGTCTACTATAAAGGACGTAGATATCTACCCTAGGTACTAACCTCTTCTATCTCCTTTAGGGGGTAGCTATAAAAGAGCGTGAATTTTCTATAGATAGACTAGGTCCGCTAATAGCCTTAATTTAAAGCCATTAATTCGTTAATAAGGTAATTAATTCTTCAAATCCTACCTAAGTAATAGTCTTATCCCCGAAGCCGGCGATCTACCTATTCTAATTTATATTATCTAGCCACGGCTAAAATTGAGGCCTAAGGGTATACGTGAAGATAAGAACCATCTATTCTTTAGTAATCTTATATTTATTACGGCTTCGTAGCCGGTTAAAGTTATCTACCCTTCTTCTAAATTTAATAATAAACCTATTAAAGTCTTTACTAGAGGACTAGAATTAGTATTCCTAAAGTGAATACTAGGTAGATCTTCTAATAGCTAGTCTAGCTATTATACTAGAAGTATCGAGTAGCTTAATTACTTCGTAGGTATTCTTAATGCCTCTAACCTTAGTAGCTAAGGTAGGTAAATATCTTATAATAAGGGTATTAGTAATGATTTTATTCGACTTCTCGTATATTACTAACGTAGCCATATATTTATTATATTTAGCGTCGGTTAGTATTAGGGGCAGTTTAGGTGTAATATTTATATACCTATTAAGTAATTTACTATAGCCTATCTACCCTACTACGTCTTAAATACTATCGTACTAGGTAGTCTAATTAGAGGCCCCTAGTAGTAGGGGCACTCTTAAGATTAGATTTATATTAATCTTTACCTAGAACTTTACCTTCTACTAACTGATAGAGTTACGGGTAATTCTAATAGTACGGGAGTCGTCTATTAAGGGGGCCGGCGTAGAGGCCTATAAGGTGGTATAGCGAGTCGTTAGTGCTATTTTAATATCGTTAATACGCTTAGATCTAAACTAAGCTATTTATGGCCCTTTAGGTAGTTTAGGGTCGTTAGGGTCTTTCTTAGAATCGCCCTTAGAGTCGTCGTCGTCGTCGTCGTCTAAGTCTAATTCGGCGTCGGATTCGGAGTCGGTATCGGGGGTCTTCTAGGTATTAGTAGAGCTAGTAGAGTTTACCCGTACTAGGGGTATTTAAGAGGTATACTCCTCAGTTATAGGTACTTAGATAGATTTTTTCGGGTATATAGCCTAATTTAAATAATCTTGAGTCTAGGACCATGAATTATTCGTACCTTATACCCCTATATCGGTGTTAAAGTATTTATTGGCAACTCTAGGAGTTAAGTTATGACTTTCTAGTAATAAGTAGATAGGTTTAGGGGTAGCCGGAGTATTACGTAGCCCCTACGATTTTTCCTTCTTTTTCTTTTCGTAACTACGCTTCTTTATAGCCTTGACTTTATTAGGCTATTCTATTCGTCTCTTTACGGCGTAGTTACGTTACTATTACTTCTTCCGTTCGGTAATAATAGTAGGGTCTTTAGGGGTCTTCGCTCGTTCCTACTTAGGGGGCATATTAATTAAGAATTTGATTAGGATTAGGTAATTCTAAGGGGTAGCGAGGTCTAATCCTATATATAGATCGTAATCTTAATAAAAAGTTAGTATAGTAAGACTTCGTAGTAATTAATAAGAATAGGATTAGATATTCTAAAAGGTTAGCATATCCCCTTAAGGGAGGTATACGGCCTTAAGAAATTTAGCTTAGTAAGTTACCCGTAGCTTAGTACTACTATATAACCTAACTAAGCTAGTCCTACTAAGGGGATAGCGGCAGAATACCTTTATTTTAGCTATTTGAATGGTTAAAATAAGATATTAAGTCTCTTAAAAAGTAATTCGCCGATCGGATCACATTTTCCTAAAGGTTAGCGAAAAGGGGAGGTTAGTGGATTAATATACTCGGATAATTAAATTATCCTTCCGTTATATATGCTTCTAAGGAAGTCCATATAGCAGAAGATAATTTAATTATCTATTGTAAGAATCCATTAACCTCCCATTAATTCACTACTAGGACTAAGTCTAAGTCGAGTCGAGTCGAGTCGGGTCTAGCTAAGTAGCGTAGCGGATAGTGTAGGGTAGTAAGCGTTATTAACACTTACCGGGCTCATAACCTATTGATGATTAAGGCCAATCGATACTAGGTTATCCTACGGAGCAGGCCTGAGACTACTAATAATATTACACAAACGCACGGAACCCCCGAAGCCGGAGAGGAAGACCCTGCCGGATCGTCGCTCCTCAACAACACCGCCGCCTAATCGACTAGCCGCGCATTAAACCTACAAACCAGACCACCCACGCTGCTGTGCTGGCCTCGTAGGGCGGAGGCGGAGGAGGAGGAGGAGGAGTACGTACGTACGTACGTACGTACGCAGGCGACTACCGACGTCAGCTAGTCGTAGCGACGCCAGGTGCCCCCTCGTCGAATCTCCAGAAACCCAAACAGAATCATACCTCAAGATGCGTGCGCAACGGCTTCTTCCTTCGAATCATTCGCAGGTGTAAGTTCGTGTGCTGTCGCCGTCCTTGACATCACTCCCGCGCTTTGCTGGCAGGACAGGCAGACGGCGCGCGCGGCGGCGGTGGAGGGTTGACGCGTCGTCGTCTGATCGGCCTCGAGAGTGGTGGATATGGGTGTATCCTGGGCGATAATGGCGGGTTTGGTTTCGTGGAGTGTCGTGACTTGAGTTAGAGCTTCTGACTTCGATCATGCCGGCGGGACGATGAGCCATGACAGCGAAAGAAAGACTGACTTGCAAGGCGGTGACTCGCGCGATGGGCGAAAGCGTTACCTTTACTCATGTGGCATGGACGGTTTGTTCATACGCAGAACGTTCAGGATGGCATGAGCTGTTCCATGTGCTTGATTGTTTTGGTTTTTGGATCTGCTTTCGTGTCCATTGATGAGCATTCTGCGTGCGAGATTAGATGGTGGGCTTCATTCAGAGTTGGGGAGCGTGGTGTATCGTTGAGATTACTGGCATCTCGAGCGTGACTGTTGGGAAAAACCTGGTCTGGTACTACGACAGACTGTGGGGGCCAGTGATTGATCGGTTGCCGTAAGACGGCCTTTTGAGTAAGTGAAGTATGGTTCTGACACTCTCAGCCTTGAGAAGAAAGCTTGCGAGAATTGTTTGGAGGATCATTGGTTCGATAATAGTTACTGGCTACAGACTGCTCAACACCAAAGCTGCACTCAATTCATGCAAGGATCGATTGTAAATGCCCGAAGGTGTTGCAATCGACCGTTTATTCTCGGATACTTCTGCTGCATGGATTCATAGCATTCAAGCTTGGCAACTGATAACAATGGGAAACATGCCTCACGTCCGATCGTCGAGGAGCCTCTGTAATGTGACAGCCCGCGCCACATCGTTTCTTCGAGTATACGAGAGAACAGCATTTGTTGTAGTATGCACCTGCCTGAGGCCGCAAGCAAGCGACCGGTCCTTGGACTTCACATCAGCCCCAGATGTACCGCAGCCGACTTTCCGCGATCCAAACCTCAAGACTTCGAGCCTGTCGCATGCATTGTAGAGACGCGCCATAACCTTTGCGCATTCCTTTTACACCTCTTCAAACCTCCCCTTCAAACCCGTCACAACCCGGCCGCGACCCGCCACTATGAGGCTCACCGCCGAGTTGATCAACAACTCCCTCACCTACCTCAACCCGCTCAAAGAGCGCGAGCTCGACCTGAGAGGTATGCCCTGCACCCAGCCGATTGCCCTGAAAAGGACAGAAAGCGCTACACTTGCATCCAAACCATTGCGAAGAGCCAGTTGATTCATTCTCCCCTCCTTCTCGCGAACTGCAGGCCACAAGATCCCCGCCGTCGAGAACCTCGGCGCCGCCCGCGACCAGGAATCCATCGATTTCACCGACAACGACCTCTCCACCCTCACCAACTTCCCGCAGAGCCCGCGCCTGCAGACACTGCTGTGCGCGAGAAACCGCATCCAGCGCATCGAGCCGAATTTGGGCAAGAGCGCGCCGGCGCTAAATACCCTTGTTCTGACGCAGAACCATGTTGCGGAGCTGGCGGATTTGGAGGTATTGAGAGGGTTCAAGAAGTTGACGTTTTTGTCTTTGGTGGATAATCCGGTGACGAGTAAGGAGGTGCGTGACCGACTGAAATCCCAGATATCGCAAGGAGAGGAAACGCTGATCGCGCGCAGAATTACCGCTACTGGATCCTCTATCTCGCACCGCAGATCCGCTTCCTGGATTTCCAAAAGGTCAAGGACTCAGAGCGCAGCAAGGCAAAGGAAATCTTCGGCACCCACGAAGCGCCGACGGAGCTTGCGCAGAACATTCTGGCCGCTAGCGCGAACAAATCGATGACCTTCAGAGCACCTCTGACGAATGGAACTTCTTCACACAAGCGCGTCAAGCTGAACGACAGGGAGAGGGCGCGAGTTGAGGCTCTCATCCGGAACGCGAAGAGTTTGCCGGAGGTTGCTAAGCTGGAGAAGGATATCAGCGAGGGCCGGATCCCTCCTGGGGTTATGGATGGCGATGATATGGATGAGACTTGAAGGGTGTGAGGCTTGGACATTGGATTGAATGAAAAGTGCCAGTGACCCCAGGGCAGCGGCCTCATGACCCCCACGTCGATCGCTCTCCGGGCGAGGTCGCGCCAGGGACGACCGACAAGTCGGCGAGCAGGCCGCCGCAGATTCTGGAGGGATGTTGTCAAAAGCAGAGACAGCCAAGGCGCAAGGTAGCCTCTTACTGATGACTCACAAAGCGGTATGCGGTGACTGATAATATCACTAGAGCAGAATGCCGCATCTTCCAATCATACCGGTCACAGATACCACGATTCAACCATCAACGGGGGTCTAATGACACAAATGTTCGATCGTTGTATTCCGCGCCACCACCAGTCTACCTCAACACCCAGAATGCTCAAACTCCAACCCGAAAGAAACAAAAGGATACTCATACAAATCTCACACAATCGTACAAAATCTTCATACACCCTCCCTTCACCCATCACCCCATCAGATCTTCCTCCCACCCCCAGCCCCAACAACCCCCTCCCCCAAATCACTCCCCGCCACACTCCAACTCTCCGCACTCCCCTTGCCCGTTCCCGCATCCATCAACCCCCTCATCTCAACCCCACCGCCCCCTCCCTCCCACCAACAACCTTCTCATACCCCAGCGGCTTAACCAACGCGTCCGAAATCTTCCTCGAATGCGCCCGAATACTCCCGCCCCACCCATGACTGCCCCTGCGCCCCGCGTCGCCAGCCGCAGGCGACGCCGGCGCCGGCCGCGGCGTGACGAACTGCTCGTAGGTCGGCAGCGGCCGCGACGCGAACTGCGTCGAGGGCGAGGAGGCGAGCGGCTGCAGCGAGTGCCACATGCGGGTCGCGTCGAGGCGGGCCTTTTCGCGGATCGAGGCTTGTTGCGACGCGGAGAGGCCGGGCATGCTGATGTCTTCGCGGCGGAAGTCGGTGGGAGCGGACTGGGAAGGGA
>JAKLND010000037.1:99376-201366 GCA_022813125.1 Septoriella neoarundinis
GGGCGGCGGCGGCGCGGGGTGGGGGGCGTGGCGGCGGGGAGGTGGATTGTGGTGGGCGTGGCGGTGTGGGTGCCGTGTTTGGGGGGTATGTTGGTGGTGTGGGGGGGGGGGGGGGATAGTCTGGGTGTTTGAAGGGTTGGAGGGAGAGTTTTGAGGAGATGGAGGCGGGCTTGGGTTGGTGTAGAGGTGGAGCGGACTTACGATCTGGATCGTGCGTGGCGAGGAAGAGGATGAGTCGTCGTCGTCTGCGGACCCGCCGCAGCAGTTGAGGGAGCGGAGGAAGGCGGCCATTCTGCCGCTGAAGGTGGTGGGCTCGGGCGGGGAGTCGAAGTGTTTGGACATCGTTTTTCGTTTGCAGGACTTTTGGTGCTCGTCGCTTGAACGTGGGTTGGTGGAGTGGTAAAAGAAGAGCCAGCTGGGAGGTCGTCGACGACAAAAGGTGCGTGAGTGTCTCTCACTTCTCGCCGGTGTCTCACGCCGACTTCACTGTTCGCTTCTAGTCATAAAGTGTGTGTTCAGGCGGAGGACAAAGGCGATGCTGCTGCCCGAGACCACTGCGTGAGGATGTTGCTGTTCGGAGAGGCGCAGCAGCAGCCAGCAGGTTCTCGACGCCCGTGTCTAGACCGAGCGGGTGAAGAGGGGAGGTAGTGACTGTGAAAGGACGATGCAAAGACAAAAGGCAGGCGTAGAGCAGCAAACAGATCAAGGAACGGACAAAGACGTATATCAACGCAACAGTACCGCAACGCGAGAAGAGATTGCAGGCAGGTCGAGTAAGAAGGGACCGCTGACTCTGAGATAGCACAAGAGCCCGCGCCTTGCTCACTGGGAGATGAAGACCGTCAACCGCGTGGCAGCTGTCCTTGCGTGAGGATTTTGCTCTTTTGGCCGCAGTTCAGTCTGGCACATTCCTTGCGAACCCGTTGGGCTGGAATGCGTTGGGTAGGTTATTCGCCGCTGACGTGGGGATTTGTTGCTATGGCGTTGAGAATGACAGTCAGAAAGGCACCATGGATGCCGTGGAGGTTGGGATATGTATCGTACATGTAAGATAACTTTCCATTTCTCATCTCTGCTATATCATCGCTCCTTCACTGGGGCGGGCGTTGACGACGTTCGAATGATCAGCGAGCGCCAAATGCCGTGTCACATGCCTTGCATATGCACGCTTGAGCCCGAAAGGCACGACCGCGTCGCGATGCTCTTTGTTTCAACGCATGCGCCCGTCCTATTTGAGTAGCCGTCGCATGCTGAGACCGGCGGCGGCGTGTCCCCGAACCAGGCCAATCGCTACATTCCACGCCCCTCCCACGCAAGAAACTTGTACCTGCATATCTCCAGACCGTTACGCTTAATTGGGGTATGCCTTCACATGGTAGCTCTTCAGGCGGCTGAACTGCTCGAAGCCAAAGATGCTCAGCGTTTGGCCCTTGCCGCTGTCTTTCCACCCGACCCATGCAAGATCCGGAGCCGGGTAATCGCAGCGGTTCACAAAGACAGTGCCGGCTTCGACTTCATCAGCGAGCTCGTCACCCTTGGCAGCGTCCTTGGTCCAGATAGAGGCAGTGAGGCCGAATTGGCAGTCGTTCATCTTCTGCACGGCCTCCTCATCTGACTTGACGGACATGACGGGGATGACGGGGCCGAAAGTCTCGTCGCGCATGACGATCATGTCGTGTGTGACATTGGTGAGCAGGACAGGAGCGAAGTAGTTACCGTCCTTGGGCGGGTTGGCGAAAGTTGCGTTCTCTGGCGTCGCGTCCTTCGCTCCCTTCTTGATCGCCTCGTCAACGTGCTCCTGGATCCTCTTGGCGGCTGCCTTGCTGATGACGGGGCCGACGTTGGTCGACTTGTCGAATGGGTCGCCGAGCTTGTAACCGGACAGCTCCTTCTGAACGGCCTTCACGAAGTCGTCGTGTACGCTCTCGTGAACATAGATGCGCTCGAGCGAGCAGCACGACTGGCCGGAGTTGAAAACAGCGCCGTCGACAATCTCTCCTGCTGCCCAGGCCAGATCTACGTCGGGACGGATGTAGGCAGGGTCTTTGCCGCCGAGCTCCAAGCCAACCTTGCAGTCGACTCTGCCAGCAGCAGCCTTCTGCACGGCGAGACCACCAGGGACGGAGCCTGTGAAGCAGACAAGGGAGATTTCGGGGGCCTGGACAAGCTTCTCGACCTTGGAGAAGTCACCGCAATGGAAGACCTGGAAAACGTCCTTGTCCAGTCCAGCGTCGATGAAAGCCTTTTGCATCTGCTCAACGACGAGCGGAGTCTGAGGGGAGGGCTTGACGATCACACTGTCGCCGGAGAGGAGAGCCGGCACCAGCGAGTTAACGAAGGTGAGATATGGGTACTGATGATACAGGTCAGCTTAAGTATTCAAACAGACATCCGTTTCATCCGATAACTCACGTTCCACGGCACAATGATAAGTACCGGACCCAACGGCACCTTCCTGACATATCTCTTGAAACCCTCCTGTGGCTCACCAGGCGTGTCCTCAAACGCCTTGTCGCAGATCTTCAACAAATACTCCACTCTGGACACAGCAGTCGAAACCTCCTTGGCAGTGTACGCGATAGGCCTGCCCATCTGCTCTGTGATCTCCCGCGCCAGTTCATCTTCCCTCTCACTGACAAGCTCAATAGCCTTTTTGACGATCTTCTTACGTTCGTCCAGAGAAGTCTGGCGGAACTTCAGAAAAGCCTTTTGCGCGGTCTTGGGCAGCTCCGCGAACTCGGCGTCGGTAGGGCCTTTGCGCTCGACTACGGGCTTGTTGGTTGTGGGAGAGATTGTTGTGATTGTTTCGGCGGACATGATGGCGATTAGCAAGTGAGAAGGGGTAGATTATGTGAAGAGAGGAAGAGTGAAAGAATGTGACTAAAAGGTACACTTTCACAGATACGTGACGATCTGTCGCCGCCGCGCCCCTCCACCCCGCTGGACCCCGATTACGTCGATGGAATCAATTCTCAAACACCGATAGCGGGACTGACTCCGTCTTTTATCAATAGCTATATAAAGCACCTTCTTGAGATTTCCACTCAAGAAATCGACTAGGCCGGCTGGCCCAATGGCAAGGCGCTTGACTACGAATCAAGAGATTGCAGGTTCGATCCCTGCGTCGGTCAATTCTTTTGTCTTTTGGGGGCTCGTCGTCCTCCGAATGCCCTTGCACTTTCCTTTTTCTCTCGCTGCTTAGATTATAAGCTTTCCCGTTGGCGCATGAAATGGTGACATGCATCTATGTTGGAATTCGATCGTGTCACATCACAATACAAGACTCGACTTCCAGGCTGTCCTAGCACGTTCTCAGCCAATGCATTTGTAAGACTTGTCCATCTCTCATCGACTGGGTTTAAATGCCACTTGAGGAATGGGCATTGTGATTCCCTTTCGCAGTTGATCGAGCTGTAACCGCATCAAAAAATCGCACCGTTGGAAGTCTCGTCCACTCTCTCTAAACGGAAGATGATGCGCGAAAGAGAGTTCGAGCGAATGACAGCTAAGGCTTTCGCTCAGTCAAAATCTGTATTGCCATCTTGCGATTGTCTTGACCATCGAACATAATGCGACCATTCGGCCCAATAGTGAATCGGGATTGATGGCCGGATGGCGAGACATTGAAATCTCTATAGAGCGGTGTGGACTCATAATCAGCCATTCTCCAAGTTTGGCTTTTCGTTCAACGGAAGAAACATCTCATCACAGTCTAAAGTATTGGCGGGCTTCGACTGATTGGCAACGATGATCATGGGACCAAAAGCGCAAGGTCCAGCAATAACAGTATGCAAGCCGATGGAGCTTCTCGGCCCCGCTCACCGATGCTACTCACTTAAAACGATGCTTTCAGTAGAAGACACCTTCAACCCTATCAGGATCACAGTAAACAGGTAGCTCTGAGGACCCAAGCAAACAGAATATACAACAATGTCCGGCCCAGCCCTAGACAAGCTTCCTTTCACTCTCGCCAACCTCCCTTGGGGCGTGATTTCTACGCCGGGAAGTTCACCCCGCTGCGCTGTAGCCATCGGCGACCACGCCATCGATTTGGCGAAATACGCCAGCACAGGAAGACTGGCAGACATCAGCAGTAAAAATGGTGGCGTCGAGTTTGATCTTATTTTCGGAAAGGTGAAGTTTTCGCTCTAACATTATCCTCAGAGCACACCTCGCTGACAGCCCATTTCACAGCCGGAATTGAACACATTCGCCGCCCTAGACTG
Organism: Septoriella neoarundinis; assembly: GCA_022813125.1. Classification (NCBI taxonomy): domain Eukaryota; kingdom Fungi; phylum Ascomycota; class Dothideomycetes; order Pleosporales; family Phaeosphaeriaceae; genus Septoriella; species Septoriella neoarundinis. The sequence goes on from JAKLND010000037.1 coordinate 103,603, forward strand.
GAACCTGCGCAAAGCCGTACGCGCGCAGATCCAGAAAGATCTACAAGACGATGCTGTGCCGGAATCGTGTTTGTTGAAGTTGGACGAAGTGCAGCAGCATTTGCCGATGCGAATGGGGGGGTTCTCGGACTTCTACACGAGTCTTGAGCATTGTCAGAACGTGAGACGAAACTTGAAAGGCTTTGGGGAAGAGATGCGATGCTTACCAAGATCTCAAACAGTGCTCGGGCGAAATGGCCGCCGCGAAAATTCCTAAGAATTGGTTCCACGTAGGATCTCCCATCCCTTCCCACACTTCAAAGACGAAACCTAACACCACCTCTCCAGGCCCCATCAGTCTATAACTCGCGCGTCTCTTCCGTACTGCCAACGTCCAGTACGATCCCACGGCCCAGCAATGTGTACTTCAAAGACGGTCTTGACTCCGAGCCGACCTACGGACCAACCAGACGGCTCGACTTCGAGCTCGAGATGGGCTACTACGTTTCCAAGCCAGTGCCCTGGGGCGAGAGCATGCCGATCGCCGAAGCGAAGGAGCACATCTTCGGCTTCTGCCTGTTGAACGACTGGTCGGCCCGCGACCACCAGCTGTTCGAGATGCGGCCGGTGCGCGTTCCCATTTCCACCTCCTTCAATTCCACAATCCACTGACCCGTCATCAGCTCGGTCCTTTCCATAGCAAGGGCTTCGGCACCAGCATCAGCAACTGGATCGTGCCGCTCGAAGCTCTGACGCCCTATTCTTGCACGCCAACTCACGCTTCCCGCGACCCTCCCCCGTTCCCCCACCTGACCGACCCGTCGCCCAGCACCGGCGCACTGGACATTAAGCTGCGCGTAAGCCTTGCGCGCTCGGGCAAAATGCACGAACTCAGCACGAGCAACCTGAAGTACATGTTCTGGACGCCCTACCAGCAGCTGACGCACCACGCTGCAAGCGGCTGCGGGATGCAGACTGGCGACCTCATTGGGACGGGGACGATTTCTGGCGCGGGGGTGGATGATAGGGGTGTGAAGAGGGAGTTGGGGTGTTTGTATGAGGTTGAGATGACTGGAGCGGGGGTTATGCCGCAGGGAAGTGGGAAGTATCAGGAAGGGTATCTGGAGGATGGGGATGAGGTTGTCATGGAGGGGTGGTGTGAGGATGCGGAGGGGAGGAAGGTGTTGGGGTTTGGGGAGTGTCGGGGAAAGATTGCGGCGCCGAAGTAGTTTGAGCAGAGAAAGTGGTTGGATGCAATTCTGGTGATTATTGAGAGGTTGATAGACGCCAGACGTCCATGCCCACGCCGCAGATCAGAACTCCTGTCACCCCGTCCTTAAGCTGCAGGAGAGCCATGCTAGAGACATCCGCAACGGAAGTAAAGACGTTCTGGACTTTGCGTACTTCGATGCTCTTTACTTCGTCCTCCAGCACGTTTACTCGTACCTCCCAGAGTTTGACGCGCTGGTCGATGCTGGCACTGACGATCTGGAAAGAATCGTCGCTGACCTTTTGCACGGCGAGAGCCGTGACGGCAGCCGCATGAGCACGAGGGACCAGGAGAGTTGCGATCGTGCCGTTTGCAAACACGCGTGAGATGCCAATGCCGTTGTCGTCGCCCGCTGTGATGAGGAGTGCTGAGCCATCGGTTAAAATGTGGACTGACTCGTCCAGGATGGCGTTCTGGTGAATCTTTTGTCGTTGGTGCCATACTAGCTTTTCAGAGCCGTCAAATCTCCATGAAGCGACGTGTCCGTCGGTCGCTGTGGTCAACAGCTGCTTGAAAGTTGAGGTCCTGCCCTCTGACGCGAGAGGTACTACTTGAGTCAGACATGCAGTGAGGTAATCTCCCGACGCCTGCAATGTCCAAGTCCCGCCGCAGTAAACCCAGCGCTTGATCGAAGAGTCCGAGTAAGCCATTGTAACATCGAAATCTTCTTCGCGGCCATCGACAGCACGTTGGCTCGCATCGAAACCCATGATTCTGAGATCAGAGCCTCCGCTTCGTGGATGAGAAGACTCACAAACAACACCGATGTCGACCACAGGTACGTCGTGAGTGATCCTCCACACATGAAATTCTTCGAAGCCAGCGCTAGAGAACAAGTAACGTCCATCCTCAGACCACTGCAGGTGTTGGATACCTGTGTTGTGCTTTCGCAGAGTCTGTAGGCACGCCAAGCCGTGCTGCGCAGAGTAGGAAAAGATCTTGATGTCTGTGTCTTCGGCTCCAGTCGCGATCAGCTGGCGTGTTCCGATCGATGCTGCAACGGCCTTTATTTCTCTGCCATGCCCTCCGGCGTGGATGCTCCTGTGAGGGAGTCGTTCCTGCGCAGTCCACATCAACGTCGAAGCCTGGTTCCAAGCAAAAGCACCGCCGCTTGAGCTTGGCTCGTACGTCCAGTTTCGGTGAACGCCACCGCACTGGATCGTTGCGACGTCTTGCTGATTGGTGGCGTCGTGGACGACGAAATTCTTACTCTTGAATCCCCAGACCCGGAGGTGGTCATCGGGCGTAATATCTAAGCCCTCGATGTTAGGGCCAAACGGCAGTTCGACCTGGTGAACAAGCTCGAAATAGACAACAGAATCCTGGTAAGAGACTTTGTGCACGGCATATGTGCCGTCTCGACCTGTCGAAAAAAGGCATATGGAGTTCTCAACGCCAGTCGGATACGCTTTCCACTTCAAAGCGGAGACGGCGTCTTTACCGTGGCAATGTGCCATGATGCTTGTCGGCTCAACCGGGGAGTCCGCATCTGTAGGCATGTGGTACGCGGCCAGAGAACCACTTCTTGAGCCTAAAATGGCAAATACCCTATTGTCGATCCGCGCAAGTAGAAAACTAGTCACGATGAACCCGGGTGTGAGCTTCAATATTCGATGAGCTGTCTCGTAGCTTTCGACTCCAGAGTTGTCGACCACGGTCCGGATATCGGTTAGATGTGCGGTACCGCTCCCAACACTTGTGACCAAAACACTTGGTATGTTGTTATCAACTCCGTCGTTTGGATCCATTGGGTCGCTTAAGAAAATGCCTGCTACCTTGCCATGCACTCCCGCCACAGAAGCGCAGCGTCTTGTCAACTGCGGCCAGATGTGCAGGAGACCTCCAATACCTGCAATGAACGCCACGCCAAATGCGCTGGCAACCATGGAGAAAGACTTTAGACTTTCGTATTCGCCGAAAGTTTCCAGCGTAGAGGTGCCATCCTGATTCAATGTCGCAGCGACTATTCGCCCTTGCGCCGTTGTAGCTATGATAGTATCGTTGCTGACGAACGCGAATGATTTGAAGACGTCTTTTGATGCGCCAGAAGCTTTTCCGGAAGTGAGCTGGAGTGACTTGTTGCTGATCTCGTGCGTTTCGGGGCTTTTGTCTACCGCCGGCAGCAGAGCGATGGATCCGTCAGCTCCGCCTGTAGCGCAGCATCTGTCGCTCACTGTTGATGACCATATGCTTTTGCCAGTGTGTAGAGGATGTACGCGGGATTGATGCAGGCTGTATTGATTGGTTCCAGTTTCATTGGTGTTTTTGACAATGTCCCATGTGATGCGGGTAGCGTCCTCACCAAAAGATGCGAGGGATAGCCATTTCGCATTCGGGAGGGAGCCCTCAACGGTCTTCTCCCCAAAGACAAATCGGACCGTCCAGATTCTAGATATGTGACCCATGGCTTTCGCTAACAGCGGTGGGGCATAGGCATTGTTCTCGTCGGTCGAGCCAAAACCCGTCTCACGCTGGATCTCCGTCAAGCTTGGGCATTGGCAGTCCAGGTCAGATATGTGCCACAGGCAGACTGTTCGGTCATCGCTGCAGCTGGCAAGCACGCGGCTTGGGCCACCCAGAATACTTCCGTCCAACAATGGTGAAATCTGCACACCGAAGACTGAACCCTCGTGCGCAGGAAAGATGTAGTGAGTTCTTACGAGAGCATCTTCCGAGTCAAATACAGATGACCATAGGATAATGTCTCCGAAAGCCGTGCCTGAGGCGATCAGGCACTGAGAACCGCTCAGCCATGAGATGTGTGCGCAGTATAGGATGCAATTTGAGCCGGCAACGATAGTCTCGGTCGAGGTACTCACATGGTCTCCAAGTTCAGATCCCAAATCTTTGAAGGTAAATCTGATCAGTGCGTTGTGCGCGGTAATGAGGGCCACGCAAATTGATCCTTCCGGCTCTGGTGATGTCGAGAAAGCGGCGTCGAAAATCCAGTCGCCAACGTCCTTGTGGTCGCCCAAGATCTCAAATGTGATTCCGCCCGTAGTGTCTCCATTCCTAACGAGATTGACTAGAGCGATCAAATTCCCGCCGTACACAACGATTTTGCTGGTTCCAGGCTGCACTAGAATCTTGTGGATTGCCTGCGAGGGAAAGATTTTCAATGATCCTCGCTGCGAGCGGTCTTCCAGGCTGTATGCAACGAGATGAGGTCCCTCTCCGGCCAAGAGCAGTTCATCCGCGTAGAAAGTAGTTGCGGTCACGGGAACTTTATGATGCTCATGGCGAAGCCGATGAGGCTCGCTGAGAGCGCTCATCGAAAGCAGGCAATAATATCGAGACCCAATGGACGAGCTCGCTCAGCGACTTAGTGTCAGGATATTGTCGCTTTGCTGCCTGACTGTTCCATTCAGCGGTCACGTGGCTTGTGATATGTTTGTGAAGAATGACTGTCTCATCCCATACACGAGAAAAAGGCGGCGAAGCTTTGCCAGCCTGCTCCGCGCCATCTTCAGACCGATGAACGACGGCGTGAACAATCAGAGGCAGCGATAATTAATTGTCTGGCCCGAGGTCTTGACGCCTTTCATTACTGCTTGAAGCAATAATGTATAGGAGAGAACGAGGTCTTCAGCGACATGATTGTTTCCATTCAATCCGCTTGCAGACACCGCCCTTCGGCGCGCACTGATTGCTGTCGCGGTGGATCGGCAAGCTGACTGACGCCCAAAGCCACACGTCGGCGTTCATCGGGCCTCTACCAAGACCACCCAACTCCTCCAGCCACCCAGGCCGCCGGCGGAAGCATAACCACCACCACCATGCAGCACTCCGACCGTATGAGCCTGGAGCCCTCCGCACCCCCTACTTCCGCCCCGCCGCCCGCCGACTCTCAGCAGTACAACACGCCGCGCCGCCAGCAAGCACACGCGCGCCTCCCCTCCAACGCCCCGCCGCTCCAGTACACGCCGCAAGCATACCAGCAACCGCAGCAGTCCCCCTACGCCAGCAATCCTCCGCCCTCCTTCAACATCCACCAGGCTACACCGCAGGGTAGCTCGCAGCCGGCCAGTGTGCTCCCCTCCAACGCCAGCGTGAGCGGTCTTCCGGGCTCCCTTCAACCAGGCGCTGGCGCCAACGTGAGGCCTCCCTCGAGCTCGATCGCGTCCGGCTCTGCGGCGAACATGCAGCCTCATCCGATCCAGACCAACGCACAACAATACACGCAAACATCGCAACCTCCTTCGCGTTCCAATACCCACCACAGCCATTCGCGCAGCAGCCCTGCTGGTATGGACGGACTCTCGTCGACTGGACAGAAATACATCCCCTTCAACCACACGCCCACTCAGACACCAGCCTCTTCGAATCCAAAGGCGTACAACGCCATGAGCTCGGGCACTCCAGCCGGGCCCTCTCACAGCCCATTGAACCTCACAGACATTCGGTCACGAACCGTCTCGGACGCGCAAGAGCCGGCCATGGGCACCAACATGCTGTTTAGCTACAACGATGCGCCGACAAACTCAGGCTACATGGCTCCGTTCGCGACATATGCCTTTGATTGGTGCTCATGGCCTGTTCAAGGAGGCGGGAACAGCGCTGGTAAAATGGCTTTGGGAAGCTATCTGGAGGACCCACACAACTTTATTCAGATCCTAGACACGCATATTGTCCCACAAGACGTCACGGCGCCGGGGCAATCGCCTTATGGTTTGGAGTACACGAAGGTGGCAGAGGCGACATGCGCATATCCAGTGACGAGATTACTGTGGGAACCGCCCAGCGCGTCAAAACCGTACACCGATCTTCTGGCCACCAGCGGCGACCACCTGAGACTATGGAGTCTGCCTGCTTCTTCCGCCTCGATGAGTAACAACATCAATCGGAGCGCAAGCGTGAACGCCCGTGAACCTGCGCCTCAGAAGCTCCAGCCATTGGCTTTGCTGTCCAACAGCAAGACGCCTGAACACACCGCGCCCTTGACTTCCCTGGACTGGAATAAGCTTTCGCCAAAGCTGATAATCACATCCTCCATTGACACAACATGCACAATTTGGGATATCCCAACCCTCACCGCTAAGACACAATTGATCGCCCACGACAAAGAAGTCTTCGACGTGCGCTTCTGCTCCAACAGCGTAGACGTCTTTGTCAGCTGCGGCGCAGACGGCAGCGTCCGCATGTTCGACCTGCGCAGCCTAGAGCACTCCACCATCATCTACGAGCCTGCCGAGAAAAACGAAAAGGGTATGTCCCCACTCATAATCTCCCCATTCTCTCCCGACTATTCCACTAATGCCCCTCCCAGCAGCCTCCCCCAGCGCCTCCTCCCCCACAAAAACCAGCGCCATCCCCCCATCTCAGCCCCTCCTCCGCCTCGCCGCCTCCCCCTTCGACTCCCACATGCTCGCCACGTTCGCCTCCGACAGCAACCTGATCCGAATCCTCGACGTGCGCCAGCCCGGCACCGCCCTCCTCGAGCTCCGCGGCCACGCCGGCGCGCTCAACTCCATCGAATGGTCCCCTCACAAGCGCGGCCTCCTCGCCTCCGCCGCCGACGACGCCCTCGTGCTGACCTGGGACCTGCTGAACGCCGACAACCAAGCCGCGCTGAACGGAAACGGCGCGCCGGCGCCGGCTGCGGCGGGCGGACCTGACGTGCAAGCCAAGGGGCCGAGCTCGAGCTGGCGGTGCGAGTACGAGGTTGCGAATGTGAGTTTTGCGCCGGAGAGTCCGCTCACGAGCCAGGGCGGGGATTGGTTGGGGGTTTGTGCTGGGCGGGGGGTTTGGGGCGTCAAGCTATGATGACGGAAATTTTGGGCGGGAGTGTTCTTTTGGCGAATTTTGTTATCTGATGAGCGATATCATGCATGCGTACGTGTATCGATCGATGCAATGAACCGGCAGCTCGAATGCGCGATGATGGGTCAAGATATGGGAGCGTGGCGTTCTGGAGAACAGGTGCTATGAGATGGAAGGGTACGTCGGGTAGGATAGGGCAGTGTGCGGCTCTGTCGAGACAGATGTATTGGCTTTTTCCGTGTGCGGATGAAACGAAAGGGAGCAAAACGACATGGAATGAAAAGACGATGTGAAATCTTGTCTCATTGTTCAACCTTGCCGCAAAAGCCGAACGTTCTCTCACAACGTTTTCTTCAACCCACGCGGTCTTCCTTCACCCTTGCGTATTCTAGCATCGCTCGGCTTCCAGCGTCTCACGCAAAAAGCAAAAGAAAAATAATAACTGTGCATCGGCCGGGAATCGAACCCGGGGCTGGCCGACGTCGAATGGCAACGGCCAATTTTACCACTAAACCACCAATGCTGTTGCCAGGCAGCATTTTGTAAAATTTATATAGCTTGCACACAATCACTAATAGTGAGATACAGCATTGTGTCTGGACGGCAAAGGAAATTCGTCAGCATCCGCGGACCTGGCTCCTTCATCTTCACGCGTCTGCCGCCCGATCGGACATTTTCAAAGCCTATTCACTAGCCATGAGAGAAACGGTTCTCCAGATGGGACCATGTCGTTCGAATCGCCCAATCATCATTTCTGCGTGTGGAAAACGACGGCTCAGTCTCCTGTCGACATCAAGATGTTACCGCCCGAAGGTGGCATGCCGTGCCTGAATATCAACGCGTAGCGAAACCTGAAGGGCTGTAGGTGTGGTGATCTCCCGTCTTGGGTGATTACGTTCTTGGTGATCGCGCTCCACTGCCGGCTTGGCCGTTTACTTTTGGCTTTGTGGACTAGACGAAGCCGCGTCCTGAGGAACAGTGATTCGCCGGTGTCTTTCTTCGCGGGGCTCTGCGGGTGGCTGGAACCTTATCCTCCTGCTTGGCTTGCAATATCGCACTCCACCTCGAAGCATAGCGGTGCGAGTTCCGAATGAGACTTGACGCTTTACGGTACACGTTGCGCAAGATATACGGCCTCGTTGTTTAGTCACTCACTATCGAGAAGTCTTTGGCTACTGAGCGTCAGGAGCGAACAATAGAGTAAAGGCGATGCGACGTCGACTGCATACCAGAGTGTAGCGGCAAGATTCCAAGGCCTGCGGAACAACATGCTACGGCACAGCCACTTCAAATGTGGACAATCGCCACGTGCAGATCTCCGCTCGCCGAGTATGTCTACCGCGGAGCCGCCAATCGTCTTCAAGGTCCATCTACTTTTGGAATTACAAGAGAGTGTGACGTCGATCTTCATCCTCTTTCCATGGCAGTCCCTTGCTTACACTTCGTCCCAAGGGCCGACCTTGGCGCTTGCTGCTTCTACGTGCGCCACTGACGAGACCAGTGTCCAAGAAGAATTGGCCGGCGTCTTGTTTGCTCGAACATCATAGGTCGAGGACCTGGTGAGTAGCATCGGGGCCTGGGCTTGTCCTCATTAGGCATACCCACATATGCCATCTCTGACGGGGTGTTGGCACACCTCCGCACGTAAAAGGATTGCCTTGTCTGCAAGAATGACAAACTCCCGACGCAGATCTCCTAGCGTGCAGCCAATGCGACCTTGACTGTATGTAACAGCCTTCCAAGAAGCGGCAGAGATGTTGGGGCTAACACTCTCATTAGGCTTCACGGATATTTGTATTGACGTCGCGATCGCTTTCTCTCGCCCGGCCATATTATTTTTAAAGGACCCAATGTCCAAGCCTGTGTCGTATTGTTTCCTCCAATCTCACTTTCAAATTACACCGTCACTTGGTTTCACGACCCAATATGAAAACAGAGCTACTCTTCCTGGCGCTGCCCACTCTGGGTGTCGCATTTCCTGGGATGGCCGGCAAGGAGGACTTTCTCCGCACGCTCAAACAGCAGCGCGACGCTGTGCCTCAGCATCGAGTTGAGAAGCGTCAAGGACTTCTTGACAACGTCGTCGGTGCCGTCGGTGGTCTTCTTGGCTCCATTGCACAGTCGGTCAGCCCAGACAACCGAAGACCAGAAGAGGGCTACGAGTTCATGGCCCCTGGTCCCGACGACTCCCGCGGCCCTTGCCCGGGGCTGAACCTTCTTGCCAACCACGGATACCTGCCTCGCGATGGGTTCGTCAACTACGAGCAAGTAGTTGAGGCCACTTCGTAAGTCCTCGCACATGACTATATCGATAATCTTCATTAACACTTCGCCAGGCGTGGTTTCAACATGGGAGCAGACCTATCCACTCTCTTGACGGTTTTCTCTATCCTGGCGAATGGCGATATCGCCGACCAGTCTTTCTATCTCGGATCCGGACCCGGCAACGTGGGTGGGCTCAACCGTCACAGCACTGTGGAGGCCGATGTTTCTCCAAACCGCGAGGACTATTACTTAGGCTGCGGCGACAACCACCATCTGTCTTCTCGCCTTTTCAAGCAGAACACTGCTTTCGCTTCCGAGGATGCCAACAATGAGTTCACTCTTGAGACTATGGCCAAACAGTGGGCTGCCAACGCCCAGTTCTCCCAAGACAACAACCCTTTCATCTACTTTTTCCCTTTCCCCAGCATCGTCGCTCTCGGAGCATATGCTTTCTACCCTAACTTCTTCAGCAACGGAACCTATGGCGATGGTGGTGTCGCCAACTTCGAATCGATCTCATCGATTATTGGCGCAAAGCTGAACGAAGAGACTGGAGAGTTCGAATACGTCCCTGAGAGGTATGTTTCACCGATTTAGCGGCAACGGCAATAGTCCGGATGCTAACGTCTACCAGGTGGCCCGAGAATTGGTACCGACGCTCGACACCCTACGGCATCATTCCCACCCTGACAGACGTCCTCACGTCGATCTACCCGGCCTACCCGCTCCCCATGGCCTTCGGCCAGCTCGGCAGCGACAACCTCACTCCCCAAACCATCTTGTGCGTCATCTACCAGGGTCTCCAGAGCATCCAGCCTCTCGCGCTCGAGGGCCAGACTCGCAGCCTTACTGGTGCCATCACCTGGTCTCTCGGCAAGCTCGCCGATGTTGGTCTGAGTGACACGATCCTTGGATGCCCGAGCAGCACGCTTAGCCCTGACTGGCTCGTTGCGAACGCTTCGATGGACGGTGGACCGCTGAACCCTCCGACTGAGTACATCGAGAACGCTGGCAACAACGTCTACGACCAAACCTACTTTTGCGAGGCCCCAACTGAGCCTACTTGCAACAACGAGTGCTCAGCTTGATGTTTAACGAAACACTTCCTCGACCGCCGTTGCGTCGACCTCGGGCCAAACGGAGCAGTAATACATTACATATAATTTAGTCTACTCTTGCAATCGGCTTCCAGCCACCATCCTTCACAATGGCAAAATTCCTCGCTTTCGTCAATGTATACAGCATGCTCAAGAACGGGGTCTCCACGCCCTTCACCTTCGCCAACCTCACCACGTTCCCCAATATCGCCTCGACCTCCACCGGCCTCTTGTGCCTCACATCAACAAGCATGCTCGGCTCCTTGCCCCCCGTAGTCATGCGTTCTTCGTGCCTCGCCGTCTGCTCTGCAATCGTCTCCTCACTAATAACACTCTCATACCCATAAGCAGTCGCCACTCTCCCCACCTCCCTCATAACATCCTTGACAACCTCCAGCGCGCCCTCCGACGACCTCAAGAAATTTGCGTCGTCGCACAGCGTCAGCGCCGTAATCGGGTTGAAAGCCGCGTTCAGCGCGAGCTTGTACCAGCGCTGGGCCTGGATGTCGTCGTACGGGATGCAAGACGCGTCGCCCATTTTGAAGAGCTCTGCTAATGCGTTGACCTTGTCCTTCGACCTCGCGTCGGCGCGTGCGGGAAAAGTCCCGATCTCGAAGCGCTCGAGCGGCGTGCCGTGCTCGACGACGCCGGGCTCGACTTGCGTCGTAGGCAGATAGACGACACCCGAGATGATGGTGTTGTTCGGGTAGACGACAGCGTATTCAGCCTCGATCCCAATCCCGTTCTGCGCAAGCACGATCGTCGTATCCAGTCCGACCGCAGGATTGAGGAGTTTGGCTGTGCTGGGGAAAGCTTTGCTGCAGACGAGGATGTAGTCGTAGGGTCCAAATTGAACGGCTTCTTCTGCTGACCGTACGGCATTTGTCGGTGCGAGACAAGTGCCCCATTTCTTGGAGCGGACGGTGATGCCGTTTGAGCTGATTTCGTGATAGTTGCTGCGGCAGACGGCGGTGACTTCGCAGCCGGCGCGCCAGAGGATGAGGGCGTAGATGCTTCCGACGCCGCCGGCGCCGAAGATGAGGATTTTGGTCATATGGGGTTTTTAGAATCTGATTAATGCTGACTCGATGATACGGCACGTGTCCTAGTAATGGCAATAGTTGTTGACTTCTTGCAGCTCTTCAGATCACCGTGTCACAATGACAGCTTCGGTGGCTTCCAGATGTTGGGTGTCAATATGGTCCTTTGACCGATCGAATGATAGATTCAGCCAATGATTCGCCATCCTTGACTCGTCGGGTGCGTCGATATTCCAAGTATCGGTAGTTGTTGAAGACCGGTGTTTAGAGTTTCACCAGGCTCCGCCGGCGTCGTCATGATGCAGATCATCAATCCTTTGGATTTCCCAAGCCCTCGGATTCGTCTTGTAATATCTTGGCCATTTGAACGGCCATTTACATGCGTCGATACAAAATAAACCGAGTTCCAGTGTGATTCAACCGTCACTTGAATGGTAAAGTTGCATATTCATGGAATTAGGGCATAGACAGCGCCCGATGAAGCAGCACGTTTCATGCTACTCGGTCTTAAGCGGACTTTGGTATGATGCAAAGACCCGAAAAGGAACGCGAACACCTCATCTCCATGAATTAGTTCTCCGCAAACGCATATAAGACGTTCGGCACCCGGACGAATGCTTGCACATTTCCCATCACCCTAATAGCCCATGTTCATGATGGCAGAGAAGCAAATCGTCCTGATCACCGGAGCAAACACCGGCATCGGCCTCGAGGTCGTCAAGGCTCTGTACCAATCCGACACCTCTTACGAAATCATCGTAGGCAGTCGCTCACTCCCTAACGCCGACAATGCCATTGCATCCGTCAAGCAAGAATTTGCCTCCAGCAAAAGCACCCTGAGCACCCTTCAAGTCGACGTCTCCTCCGACGAGTCCATCCATGCCTGCTTCACCGAGGTCCAGAATCGCCACGGCAAACTCGACGTCCTGATCAACAACGCCGGAGCCAGCTTCGACTACGCCGCCAGCCATGGCAAGATGAGTGTGCGCGACGCCTTCAATGCAGCCTGGGACGTCAACGTCACCGGCACGCACATCCTGACCCACGAGTTCGCCCCGCTGCTGCTGAAGTCATCCAACGCGAGACTGCTTTTCGTGACCAGTGGAACTTCTTCCTTGCAGGAGACGGAACATTACGATACTCCACAACTGACGCGACTGAACGCTTCTCCCGAAGCTGGCTGGCCGAAGCCCGCGGGCATGACCCCCATCGTGTCGTACCGCAGTTCGAAGACCGGTCTGAACATGGTTATGCGGGAGTGGACGAAGACGCTGAAGAATGATGGCGTTAAAGTGTTCGCGATCTCGCCCGGCTTCCTGGCTACCGGACTTGCCGGTATGGGTGCAGAGCACCTGAAGAAGGTACGAGCTGCAGGATTCCTATTGCGAGGCTTTCGCTAACCCTATTGCAGATGGGCGCCGGTGACCCGTCAAAGGGTGGCGAATTCATGAGGGACGTCGTTGAGGGCAAACGGGATCAAGACCAAGGCAAGGTCATCCGGCCGACGATGGTACAGCCTTGGTGAGGTCCTATAGCCCCTGCTGTTGACATTGCCCGCTTCGGTAGTAGAGAAGAATTGAACAATCAGTCCGGTTCTGTGTCGATAGTGGATCTAGACTCATCCCGCATTTCGCACTCTCACATGCTGTGCTGGAGGATGATGACATTAGCCCTCTGGATATGCACCAGCACGTGAAAGACGAAATGCGAGTGCATCTCAGGCAACAGATCACATGTTACCGCAAAGGCTCGTGCTGTCTCCCTCCACTCCCTCACCAGGCCCTCGATGCTGTGAACAGAAACTTCTTGTTGCCACACCGCGCCGCCATCGCACTCACTCACCATGGCCTCGTCTCCCTCCACTGGAGCCGACAGCAGCACCACGCCGACGCCCTCGCGCAAGAGAAGCCGCACCGACGACAATGCGAACGAAAGCGCTCTCCGGAGCGTAAAGCGGTCAATCGGCCGCAAAGAATGCGCTGTCTGCGCAGAGGAGGTCGCGAGGAACCAGTTTCCCAAGGTTCCGCACGCCGCGGCCGTGGACGCCGAGCAGCACGCGTCCGAAATCTGCTTCAAGTGCTGGCAGCAGCACCTCCAGGCGGAGGTCGAGAGCAAAGGAGCTGAATCCGTCGGCTGTCCGCAATGCTCCAAGGCTCTCGATCAGTCCGAGGTCAAGAAGCTGGCCAGCAGCTTCACCTACCGCGAGTAAGCAACCACCCGCTCGCTCTCACCAATCTCCCCTCTGACAGACCGTCCAGATACCTCGATAAGGCCGCGAAGAAGTGCATGCAGGACGAGGAGGAATTCCACGCGTGCCCGAACGCCGCCTGCTCTTGGGGTAGATATGACTCAACGACAATCAATCCCCGATCCATGGACTAACCGCAGCGCTCCAGGAGCCTTCTTCGCGAAAGACGACGGCAATCTCTTCGTCTGCCAGGCATGCAACGCCCGCTACTGCATGTCTTGCAACGTCCCCTTTCACGAAGAGCAGACATGTGAGCAGTACCTCTCGACCCAGCGCCGCGCAGAAGAGGAGAACGCATCGATCGCAGCAATCGCGCAGATTTCCCGCCCGTGCCCCAATTGCGGCATCAACATCGAAAAGTACACCGGCTGCGACCACGTTACCTGTAAGATCTGCTCCACCGCTGAGAGAGGGCAAAACGGTACTAACATTGTTCGCAGGCCGCAGATGCCGCCACGAGTTCTGCTGGGAGTGTTTCAGGCCGTATAATGGCGCCGATGGCATATTTCGGGCTGGGAACACTGCTCACACGGCCAATTGCCGCTACTATCCCAGCAATTTGCCGAGTTTGCGCTTTCCGGATAATGATGATGAGGAGGAAAGTGAGGAGGAAGATTGATTGACGCTGGCGGTATTAGCCTTTTTGGTGTTATGAAGAAATGGAGCTTCTCCTCGGTCGGATTGTGGCTACTGGGACTGCAGCGTAAGAGAGCAGCACCGAGGCCGGATTAATCTAAGGAAACATCGGTGACCAATTCTCTGACCGTACCGCGTCTTCCATCTCCAAAGGCCCAACTTCTGAGGTGTCTTTGAGGCCACAGGTAGTAGCCACTTGAGCGGGAGGTAGCTTACTCATTAGGAGCTGCCATTCACGACATTTCGCAGTGCTATATCTTGCTCGCCCGAGCCGCCGTACTATCCATCCTGTTGCCCTCGTCGTCCTGCTCAGCAACTCTGAGGTCGGGAAACTTGGCTGGCATGATTCTTCGGGGAGACGACCCTGGGACGACCGAATACGTCTCGTATTTCTGGACATTCTCATGCTCGCGCAGGAAGTCCTCGTCCAAAAAGCATTGCCCGGACACGTCTTGGGGTGGAGAATTAATAATTGCGATGATAGCGTCAGAGAAGATGGTCGGTTTCCGCAACTCGCTCTTGTCCGCTTTGTGTGACTCCGTTGCGGCAGACTCAATGGCCTAGAAAGGCTCGTCAGCAGGAGCTATCCCGGTGACAGCACTTGACTTACAGCTGCTGGCCAAATACTGGTGATAGCCATATGATCCCTACCTTCCCGCTTCCAATCCATAGGCAAGCCCATCGTCAGCACGCTCATGCCGACTTTGCCCATAGCATACGCCGTCTTGCCACGGAAGAACCGGCTATAGATTGGCGGACTGACAACGATGATTCGGGCTCTGCGGCTCTTGTACAAATGTGGCAGGCAGGCTTGCACACTTCCATACAGGCCTTCTGGGTTCACTTGCTGCATCAGTTGGAAGCGTTTCATTGGCGTATTCTCCACGCTCGACCACCAGATCGCGCCGCTATTGTAGACGAGCACATCAAGCCGGCCGTAGGCGGAGATGGTAGCAGTGACCAAAGCCCGTATGCTGCTGAAGCTTCGAACATCCACCGCTATGGCCGTCGCCCTCCCTCCAGCTTCCGTGATCTCGCGAGCGACGGTGTTGATAGTCGACGCGGAGCTGTTCGGATCAGGAGGGAAAGGCGAGCACTTGGTGGCATCGGATGTGGTTTTCGCGGCTACGACGACTGTCCGCAACAGAGGTTAGCTTCGCATGTCAATGACTAGCCTTGCAGCATACCAGCGAATCCCGCTTTGGCCAGGTCAATGGCTATTTGCCTGCCAATTCCACGCGAGGAGCCGATCACCAGCGCGACTTCTTGGTGCTGCGTGCCCATGGTTTCAGTCGATGATATCGATAGCCACATCACCGTCTTTGCTGCTTGTGCATTCCAGGCGACATCAAAGACTGAATGATAGATTCACAGTCTGTTATAATGTGCTGTATGATGGGACTGATCAGCAGCTCCAGCCGAGCCGAGGCATCCGGAGACCCTGGTCCCACAAGCGCTCTCGAGCAGAGTAGTAATCACAACATCACCCTTTCGAACTGGTGCAGCACCTTGGTGAGCGATTACAGTGTGCCCAGATGGGTCTAGGATGCTAGGGCGCATATGGCCGATACGACAGACCAGCAAGAGCGGCGTATGATGCGGTGAGTGGTCGCTCGGTGATAGGGAGGGGAGGCGGGGTCGCGCCAGGCCCTTCGGCCCACAGCAACACGACACGCCTGAGGATGTGGGGCTCGCATACGCATTTATAAGCCCGGGGCTCGTCTCGCTGTGACAGCTGGTCTCGAATTCTACCTCGAATCCTACACAAAGCCACCGGAATAACTTGTGAGCAACAGCCGAGCTTCTCTACGCTTCTCAGCACACTGACGGAGCCGTAGTCAGTTCACAGACAACCGCCAAGATGTCGGCCACTTCTACCGGTAAGTTAGCAGAAGTGGAAACACCTGAAGGCCCTCGGCTGACGGGATTAGTGATCTATGAGAAGGGTACCGACTTCAAGATGGACTACTACCTCAAGACCCACATGCCTCTCGTTCAGGAGAAGTGGGCTGAATTCGGCCTCAAGTCCTGGAAGGTACGTCATTTCTACGCTCAAAATAATGTTATATGAGTGTATATTAACAATTTTCAGGTCCTCAAGTTCCCCGATGACTCTCCCTTCACTGTCCAGGCCACCCTGGAGTGGGAGAGCATGGACAGCTTCAAGAAGGCTGCCGGCTCCCCGTCCCTGCAGGCGGTGATGGATGATGTGAAGAACTTCGCGGACAAGCCGCCGAAGTTCATGACTGGCGAGATTGTCGGCTCCCAGTAGATTTTGGTGGGTCTGAGCTTGCGACCTCTAACTGCGTCCTCATAATGCTGACTACTCATTTCAAGGCCAACGCCTTACGCATTACGAAGTGTCCATAGCTGTATGAAGCTCCCTTTGAGACAAGTTTGATCGTTTCGGGTCATTGCACGTAGTACATGATCATAACTTGGCGCCTTCACGCGAGTCTTCTCCCATAGGTGTGAAG
Organism: Septoriella neoarundinis; assembly: GCA_022813125.1. Taxonomy (NCBI): domain Eukaryota; kingdom Fungi; phylum Ascomycota; class Dothideomycetes; order Pleosporales; family Phaeosphaeriaceae; genus Septoriella; species Septoriella neoarundinis. Next base: position 120,375 of record JAKLND010000037.1, read on the forward strand.
AAGCTATCATCCACTTCCCGCCAGACACTCGTAGTCGTCTCTGCCACCACTAATGAGGGCTCCACGACTTTCCTACAACACATTCATCAGTAATGATTTCATCCGCAGAGATGAATAGCTACTCACCAAAAATGCAACCACTCCGGCATCTCCTCCAACCTCCTCCTACACTCCTCATCTCGAAACCTCACAAACACCAAAACCTCCCTCTCAGCCTTCTTCCTCGTAAAGACCGCAAACGTGCGAACCCCCGGCTCGCACTTCCGACACCAGCCCGCGAACTCCCTCAAACCCTCTAGCACTCCTTTCCGCTCCCCCTCGAAACACACCAACTGCTTCACCCTCACCACGACCCTCCCTCCTCCCTCCTCCCTCTCCGCTACTCTGCTCAAGAACCCACCAGCCAAATACCACGCTACCATCTTTCCATCCCGGGCATAAAGTTTCTCCCGCTTAGCCATTTCCTCGAAAGGTTGGAAAAACGTCGTATCGTTAAGCTGATCCTTAAGTGCGTTCTTGGACGTATAGATCTCCAGCCCGGCCAGCAGAAGCTCGGCGTCTTTGCCCGGCTCTAGAGGTAGTAGATATGACCAAGCAGAGCACCGAGATGATGGTTTGCGGTAGTAGCCGCGAGCTCCGCGGCGGAGGTGCGTGAGGATGGTGGATTGGGCGGCGGGGGAGGCGGGGTGCATTGTTACGAAGAGGGCGATGTGGTCAGCCATGGTATTGATTGGGTCGCTTTGGTCGAGAACGGTCCGGTTGCAGAGGGTCCGGCGGTCATCCAGAGGTGGGCGAATGATGATGAGGGTTAGTGGGAGAGTGGCCTGGATAGAGGTACTCGGGGAGCTGTTGGGGAAGCTCTAGAATGGTTTTGGTATGTAGAGGTCGCTGTTCAATTTAATGAGGATATCAAAACGCGGTGGATGAGCAGTGCTAGCTACGCCTGAAGGTGCTGTCCCAATAGACTCCGACAGTACAGTAGATCGAAGCGGGGCTGCGGCCGAGGAACCGAAGTCGAGAGGAAAGGCGTGGGGCTGCTCTCTGTGTGCCTCGAGCAAGATCGGTGCAATAAATGACTTTCGATACCTTGCAGATCGCAAAACAATTGCTATTAATGTGATTCATCTTTGTTCTCCACGCCATGTCTATGTTGGTATACCGCAGCTCTTGAAAGTCATCATAATTCATATCATCGACCCATTGGCAGCCCTGGCAGGTTTCTGCAAATTGAATTGTCTCCCATCATGATCTCCGCTCTCTTCGTACCATCTAGTACCCATGTCTGAACCATCAATACTGCCCTCAACGCCGGAGTCATTGCGGCCCTTCAAGCTATGCTGCGAGAACGACGAAAACGTTCCATCTGACTCCTGAGAATCGACCGAGATCTCCTGCCTTCTCTTCTCCTGCTTACTCCCAGGCAGAGGCGGCTTGACCTCGTCCGTCGGAGAATCAGCCAGCCTCGCGCTGCCCCTTCTCAGCTCGTAGATACTGTTTGAGCGAGCCGAGGAGCGGTTCCGGCTGAAGGGGCCGCGCAAGATGCGGAAGAAGACGCGCAGGGCAGGCGCGCTGGCGCAGATTAGCGCGAGCTGCATCTCGAGCTCGGCCCAGACGAAGACGTCAAAGCCGATCCAGGTCAGGTCGGGGCTGAAGCCGACTTTGTGCAGGTAGTATGTTCGCACGGCGCCGGCGGCGGCGACGAGGAGACCGAGGGAGAAGAGGAAGTTGAGCGCGATTTTCTGCCGGCGGGGCGTGTCGAGATTCCAGAGCATGATGCAGGGGAGTAACACTGTGTAGAGGTCTGTGAGGGCGCCGAGCACGCCAGAGACGGCGTTAACGGAGGTGGAAGTGTGGCAGGTGAATTTTTCGGTGTAGGCTGGGTTGTACGACTTCCAGTATGCGTTGGTCGGAGAGCAGGAGAATATCAGCATCAAAATGAAGGCCAAAGAGTATGCTACGGCCACGAAGAGCGCGACGTACGTGGCGAATAGCCATCTGCGGTCGTACGATCCTTTCGTAAGCCGGCGGTGAAAGAAAAGCACTGAGCATTTGGTGCACGCAATGGCTATAAGAAAGGTCATCTCCGAAGCCCAGGCTGCCATGGCGAGGGGCTCAAAGAGCACCGGTGGCACATCCCAGACGTGCGTACCGGAGCCGTATTGTTCTGTGCTCAAAAGGACGAAGACGGTAAACACGATGGAGCCAAGATATGCCGGCACGAGAAGCACCTGGATGGTTATGAGTACTTCTTGCAACTTCAAAGTCAAGGCGTGATGAACAAGATCGTACATCCGACCAGGTGTAGGGTTCAGGAATGATGGGAAATGCGTTAGAGAAGCAATGAGTTGGTGCAAAACGTACATCATCTAGTCCAAGGGGTCCCGCCTTTTTCGTTGCCCGGAGAAATAGTCTCGTGACAACCACAACCGTACTGACCGCCTGAAGTGTGCAAGCATATGCCGGCATCCATGACCGTCGGACTGGGTCAATGTAGTTCGGCTCGGGCCACGACTGAATGATGGTTGGAGCGATGTTTCCAGGCATGACAAAGTTCAGCTCGCGTCAATTTGCAAGCAGTTGGGGGCGAAAACAAAGCAGACGAAACTGCCTGACATCTTTTGCTGGTCGCGTTGGCCGAGATATACTTGACTGGTTGGACCAAGAGCTAAGCATGACGATACGCCTGTCATCCCAAGTTGGGTAACGGGCAGGCATTGTGCATTATAGGCATGCACTGATCAATATACAGTGGCGCTGGCGACCACTTCAGGTGAAGACGAAGGGATGGAGGCAAGGGCCGGAGTGTCAAGACGAAGTGGCAACCTGCAGGTTGACGATGCGAACGATGGGGCTGGGGAAGAGGTCTTCCTGTTCCCCGACGGTGCTGTCCGCCTGAATCCCTCGAACCCCTGCTGTTCCAGACCCAATGCAGCACGACGTGCATTTCGGCATCAGGCTCGGGTCGCGCCAGATCGTGAGTGCAGATCGGCTTCCACATGCTTCACGCATGCACGTTATGAAACTTGACAGGTCCGCGCGGTTCCACAGTAGCGTTGTTCGTATTGCTCTTATCGCGTGCCAAGCCTTCCCATGCTTGAGTATGGCAATGTCCGTGTGGTTATTTTGTACCAGGGTACGAGGGGGTGGAGAGTGGCAGCAGGGTACGACACAACCCCCGGATGTCGTCGCCCTCGCGGAAGCCCGCGCCGGTCCCGATCGGCGCAGATCTCCTTTCATGTCCCTGCGTGCGTCCGCCACTACTGTCCCCATCGCATATTGACATGGGTTGATGGCAGCGCCGTTCAGCCACGCGGACGGCGCTTATGCTAACGGGACTAGCTGTCACAACAGATAACCGACTGCAAAGCCTAAGTTTGATCCCTTTTGCTGCCGTCTCAGTCAGCGCGATCCGGCACTTCGTCGACGTGAGGCCCGGCTATCACGGCGGGCTGGCGTCAAGCATTACTTTTACAAGGGAGAACCTTGTCTTTTCAGCGGGAGAGAAGGGAAATGAAAGAGTTTATTCTCGACTGAAGAAGTTTGCCTGCATTTCACGAAGTAGCACCACGTTTGGCTCGCACCTGGATGACAAAGCAACCCTCTGCTCTGAGACACCGGATCGCGTTAGGCACTGCTCTCGAGTCGCGCATTACAGATATCTGCAGAAAATAAAGCGACTTGCCAAACGTGTCGATCGATGGCCTCATACTGCATCAGCTCTCTCGGCCCCAAGACCGTTCAACCCGCCGCGATCCAGAACGATACCAAGTAGCATTCGGGGAAAAGACGGCTCACTTCGGCGCCTCCAACCCAAGGACCTACACACTGTAAGTCACCAACCGGAAACAATCAACAACCCAATCTTGCGCAGGGACGCGCCGTTCAATGCAGCTAATTGTTTTGGTGAGCCATTCCACCGGCGCTTGCACCGACGGAAGATGACACCCGTTGTTGCGGACCAGGCGGGGCGCTAACGCTCATGGTGGCATGCATGCAATCAATTCGATATTGCTTTTCGAGAGCTGAGACGCCGCACAAGATCAACCAATGAAGACTTCCATACGAGAGCTACCTTATTGACCGAGGGACTGGCTCGGTGGCCTCCATGCGCTGCTGCAGTAGGTATTAAGCAGGCAGGACTTCGCCTCCGGTGTCAATGAGTCTGAACAAAAAAGAAAAGCTGCTTGCCCAAGCAAGACCCCACACCCGGCCTTCGCGGTCATCGCGTTTTTGAACCAATTTCGAACCAATTTCAAAGCAGCCCAAAAGCAAACCCTTGTAGCAACTCAACTCTTTCGCATCCAACTCGTAAAGCCTGTCGATTTTGTTTCCAAGCAATCACTTTAGCCTCGAGAAACGCAACTCAGGAAGCTTCGGTAGCATGGTCAGCCTCTTTGGCGTCCTCGGCACCCGAATCTTACTGGGCTTCCTCATCCTCCCTGGCCCTCAGAGCCTGCTCGGCTCTCTCAGCCCTCGCCTCCGCATTGTTTCTGGCCTCGCGCAAGGAGTTGATCTCGGCCCGCCAGGAAGTGAAGATCACCGCGTCTCTTTCCCTCTCTCTTCTGACGGCCTCATCGACACTACCCTGCCAAACTGTACTGATGGCTTCTCCGCCAGCGCGCATGGCCGCCACCCTCCATCTCTCAGCTTCCTGGCGGCTCGCTTCGACTTGCTGAATCAGCACCGTTCTCTCACTTGGCGATCCCTGGGCACGCATCGCGTCGTTGATTCCGTCATTGTAGTCCTTAGCACGTAGTTCAGAATCTTCGGCGGCACGCTGTTCGAGCTGCCTAGTCAGAGTCGCCCTCTCCAGGTTGAGGCGTGAGACACTTTCCATGTACTGCAGCCTCTGGGACCGGTTCTGCCGCTGGAGCGAACTGATCTGCCTCTCCAGATAGTCGATACGCAGCTGGCGTCTGCGCAGCATTTCGGTACCCGCGTCACGCGCGACGGTGAGTTCATTGACACTGTAAATCAACTCCTGGATCCGGCGAAGTCGACGTTCGGCCACATCAGCCTGTGCGCTGGAAGCATCTTGTGCGCTCGAACCAGCTTGCACAGTCGCACCGGCTGGTGCACTAGTGGTGCGGGTTGCTCGATTGATCAGCTCATTCAGGCGGTTTGTGACAATTTCAGCGGGCGACGGTCGCATCAGGTACACAGGTGATGCAATTGTTGGTCTGCCTGGGGACGGCATGGGCCCATCAAAAGGATCAAAAGTACTCTCAATCCCAGTCGAGCGCGGGCTAATCGGACCTTCACCGAATTCGCTGTCGTGGTCGCTGTTGCGGTCACCGTTGCGGTTCATGACGTCGATGGCGGCATTACCGCCGTTGTGCTCGCCAGTGTCGTCGCCATTGGTGAGGCCGTTGGTACCAAGAGCGTTTGTGTCGTAGTAGTCGACATTATCATCGCCGCTGTTGTGGTCGTTGATGTTGGGAGGATCAGTGCCGTAGTACTCGGTAGTGCCATCGCCGTTAGTGTCACCGTGGGTGTTGGCGGCATTGTTGTCGTAGTACTCGCCAGCGTTGTCGCCGTAGTACTCGCCAGCGTTACCGTCGTCATGCTGACCCATGTTGCTGTCGCCGTCGTGCTGGCCAGGGTTCTCGTTGTCGCGGTGGCCGTTGGTCCCATTCAGATGGGTTCCGTTCGGGGCGCTCGCCATTGCGATTCAAGTACTGCACAGAATCCGGTTGTGCTTGATATAGATGCTCGAAACCTGCTGATTGCTGTTCTGAGTAGGTTAATCGTGGAATAAACACCTAGTGTTTCTTCAACCTCCGCGCTGCCTTGCCCTGTCCTGTCCTAACCCACGCGTAGCCACGCTGTACGAAACAAAGAAAAGTTGATACAAACCTCGAATTGCTGTCGAAGAGTCGTTTGATGTAAGTCAGTCAATACCGTGTAGCTGTTGATTGCAAGTCTGTGCGTGGTGAGGCAAACGCGGTGGATGTTGAATGCCGGCGGAATTGCCTTGCGTCACGCGACCGACAAGAGTATGTGAAGTACCTCTAGGGCTGTTGCAAGCCTCTACGAAGGACAAGAGGGTGCCAATAGGCAATGCAGTACAATAAAGTGAAGAGAGTTACGAATGACCTATGCCTAGGCGCATATAGTAAGCTCGTTACTTGGCTTAGGAGGCGATCACGATATTTGCGACGATGCTATGATTGCGCGGTGGCGTTGTAGTAGATACCTTAGGATAGTACGTGTTGTCAAACGATTTTAGCGTCAACGCTAGACGTGCCGCAGGAGGTGTGTCGCATGCGATGTGGTGTGGGCAGTATTGTGTGTGAAGTTGGTCGTGTGGTGGTGTTGTGTGAAAGTTCATGGAGTGCGGAGAGGGGTCAAGGACCCTGCGTCAGCCGCGAAGTCGGACATCGCGAAGCGGCCCAAACAAACACAAGTGCCTGGCAACCTGACTCCACCTCACCTTCTCTGTGTCTGCGATATAGGCACCCATCTCACCGACAAGTCCCTGATATGGCAACTCCGAGTCGTCTGCCTTCAACGCGCCGCCCGCCTGGAGCGGCGGCAGGCCGCAGCAGACCGACTTCAATGATCGAGGTACTTCTTCAATCTCCCTTGGATTGAACAATGGCGCTGAACACTCGACAGCCCGGGTTCTCTGGACTCCCGACTCCCACTAAAACCTCGCCAAAATCGAAAAGGATGAGCTTGCTGCCCCAATTCTCGCGGACGAGCTCCGCGGAGCATAAAGAGCAGTCTATTGTGGAAAGGGAGAACCAGGATCCGGAGAGCTCGCGGATGGATGGTGCTGGCATTGCAGATGCCGAGGCTTTTCGTCAGGCAGATAGGAAGGCCATGCCACCGCCAGCTTCCAAGCTTTCACGGGCTCCGTCAACGAGGGTACCTGGATCGAGCCAGCTAGGGAGAGCGCCCTCCGTCCGGTCACACGCCCGGACTCAGTCGACGCAGAGCAACCCGTCCCCAAGACCAGAGAGCCAGGGAAACAGCTCTGCCAGCTCGGCGATCAACGCATCTCGGCGCACAGCCACGGATACAGGTCTCAAACGGACACCGTCGACCACGTCCTCTTCGCCAGCAACACGGCAAACAGGCGTGGCCCGTTCGACGAGTGTGAGGACCTCGCAAGCTCCGACGCACATTCGTAACAACAGCGCCACCACTCCCACATCATTGTCCGGTGTTCGTCGTACGAACAGTGTCCGACCACCATCGGTGAACACTTCGATCTCCAGCCAAGCACCGCCGGCCCCGTCGCCGACTTCTCCAAGGAAAGCGACAGAGTTGCATAGACCTGCTAGCAAATTTCAGATGCTGCCACCTCCCAAGCCTAGTTTCAGCACCTACCAGCAGCACTACTCGCCGGCCAAAACCGCCTTGCCAAAACCCCCTGTTCCCACGTCAAGGCAAGCCAGGCCCGCGCCGCCGAGCCTCGAAGAGGACACCTCGATCCCTTTTGATGTCCTCAAGCAGCAGATAGAGCTCTTGCAGTTAGCGCTACTCCACGAAGCCTCGACTAGGACACTTAGTCAGTACTCAGCAGACGCCAAGAGCAAGATTGGCAAAAGGCATGGCAGACTGCGGAAAGAGTATGAGGCGGTGCATGCCACCGAGACATCACGGCAAAAGCTGGAAAACCTGGGGGCTCTGCAAGCGTGGTGTCCAGAGCACTCTCTGTTGGTCGAGAATCTGCAAGTGCTTGCTAGGGTGCACAAGGACGTGGCCGCGATAACACATCCCGAAAGTCGATACACAGAGCTGCTCCATGTGTTCGAGCAATGGGTCTCTGTTGCCGAAGAAACAATGGCCTCCGGGGCGCGCGGCTTTGTTGAAGGACTCCCTGGGTCGTGGCGAGAAGCGCATGCCTCGACGGCGCTCAAGATCCGGTCACTGCAGCGGGAAATGGCGACCCTACCATCACTCCCTAATCAAGGCTCGGAGGACCAGTCGAAGACGAGCCTATATGTTATTCTTACCGCTTGCCGATCACTTGTAGATGGCATCTTGCGTGAGTTGGACATGATGGCGACATTAGAGAAAGAGTTGCTTGGTCAGGAAAAGTCCAGGATTGACAACGCCGTCGGCGATTTGGATCTCAAGCAGATGCCAATCAGTTCATGGAAGCCAGCTTGGCAGAAGGCTATGTAAGCGTAATGAGATGTGGTGATAGAATGGTCGCATGCTTTAGGATACCCAATCGAAGCGTTTATTTATATGCCCGCGATACGTGCGTCATGATTTGCGTGTAGATCATAGAAACAGGCTTGCATCATCAATTGCATTACTACCATAGGAGCATGTGCACAAGAAAATCATGTTCTTACGCCCTGCGTCACCCATTCACGTGCAATGGCGAAGTCGGCTTTCTGCAAGGACCGAGGCGGCGGGGATCCAAAACCGGCGTCGGATCTTGCAGGCGAGTCCGGGTCTGTCTCTTGCCTCACTATAAAATACCGGGAGAGGCCTTCCAAGCAAGGAACAAACAAGGCTCTTTGCACGACGCAGAACCATCATCACGACAATGTCAAAAGCAGTCCTCATCACGGGGTGCAGCTCAGGCATCGGGCACGCACTCGCCCGCGAGTTCAAATCCAAGGGCTTCCGTGTCTTCGCGACTGCGCGCAAAACAGACTCCATCGCCGATCTCGCCGCCCTCGGCATCGAGACTCTCGCCCTAGAAGCGACCAGCAGTGAGAGTATCGAGGCGCTGAAAGCCGAAATCACGTCCCGAACCAATGGCAAGCTGGACTACCTCGTCAACAACGCTGGCCGCAGCTACACGGTGCCCGCGGTGGAGGTCGAGATGCATGAGATCGAGCAGACATTCGCGGTCAATGTCTTTGCCGTCATGCGCATGTGTCAGGCATTCGCCCCGCTGCTTATCGAGGCACGCGGTACGATTGTTCAGATCGGCTCGTTGGCGGGCGAGATGCCGTATGTCTTTGCCAGTGTTTACTGCGCTTCGAAGGGCGCCCTGCATCAGTACACGGACACGCTGAGGCTAGAGCTCAAGCCTTTTGGAGTCCGGGTCGTCAATGTCATCACTGGCGGCGTCAAGAGTAAAATCGCCCGCACTTTCAGGGAGCTGAGGGACGACTCGATCTACATGCCTGTTCAGGAGGACTTCGAGAGAAGATTGACACACAGCCAATCTTTGGGCATGGAGACTGAGGTATATGCCAACCGTGTCGTTGCGCAACTGACTGGTTGGAGGCAAAAGGAGACCATTTGGGAAGGTATGTCGACTTGTCAGCAGGTAGCGAGCGAGGTGAGCTGACCGATCATTTCAGGCGCAAAATCGTGGCTCGTTTGGTGGTTGACGGGTTTCATGCCCAAATTCTTCATTGTAAGTCATACATCCCTGAGTCTCACGTTTCTTGTGGGTGTGAAGCTGAGCTTATCGACTAGGAAACTGCTATGATGAGGATGTTCGGTCTGACGAAGTTGCGTGCTATAAACGAGAAGAAGAAATTGGCCTGATCAATTACAAGGGAGCCATTCGAGATCGCGTAGGTAATAGCGTTTGATACCCATGCTTTAGACTAATGTACGGATCACCTCAAACTTCACATCAGCATTAGGAAAGACACAGCCCAGAGCACCCTCCCTATTTTCATCCTTCATATTTCGCAAATACCTTCTCGGCCTCTCCAAACTCCCGCAGGACAGCAACTTCTCTGTTCTTGCCCCTGATCCTAAATCTCGCTGGGAAGTCGCAAGCACAAACCAAGAACCCTTCACTATAAGCACTCCGTGGGTCAGTGTCCACTGGTACTTCTTGCCCACCTCCATCAATCGCAGGTAGCATCTCGAACGCCCAGAGCAGCTTCGCCATCGCAAGGAACAAATTTCTCTCGGCCAGGTGGATGCCTGGGCAAAGCCTGCGCCCAGCTCCATACCCGTAATGGTCACGTTCCTCCCACGCTCCGTTAGCCAGCTCAGGCGCAAGCTTTGTGCAACCTTCAAAATGGTCAGGATCGAAGACATCCGGGTTCTTGAAGCGAGCAGCATCATGCTGCATTCCCCAGGCGTTGATAATCACCGTGGTTCCTTTAGGCAAGAAGTACCCATCGACCCAATCATCCTGCGTCAAGGCATGCGGAAAAGCGAGCGGCGTCACAGGCCGCCAGCGCATAGTTTCCTTGACGATTTGGGCCACGTACGGCAGCGAGCTGTAGTCTGCCCAGGTCGGGCTGCGGTCTGCTGCGATCACAGAATCAACCTGGGCCTGTGCTTTTCGCTGCACAGCTGGGTTTGCGACCATCGCTTGAACAAAAGCTGTGATGATGCTGGCGGAGGTATCGCTGCCGCCTTCGGTCAAGGTGCCGCCGAGGAACCAGAGCTCGTGATCGCTGTAGGTCATCCCGGCCGATGGCTTGTCGCCCTCGACTTGGTCGAGGACTTTATCCATGAGACTACCGCGAGAGCCGGAAATATCCCGACGGCTACGAATCCCGGTCAGGAAGGATGAGTATAGCGAATTCATAGAGCGCTGGACGTGGGTAGCTCTGTCACGCCAATTGAGAAAGACACTTTGAGGCAGGTAGTTGAGGAAACCGTATATGTCCACTGGTGGGGTGGCGCCCGTTTCCATGACCTTGGACCAAATCTCCATGAGACTATAGAGACTGGATGCATTGGTCAGTTGATGGTAACACTTCCTCGTCCACTAGAGCAATAGAGTAGCCTACCTCTCCATGTGTTGAGTCTGCGGTGTGGGCGTGCGGATGCCCCAAACGATAGACATTGTGACCGAGTTGCTGAATCGCTTGGGATGTAACATATGATCTTCCGGCTTGACCAGATAATCTCTAATCATCTGTCTTGCTTCGGCCTCTTGTAAAGGTAAATGCTGCTCATCAACCACCTTCTCCATTAAAGAGGTATGCAGCAGTTTCCGAGTCGAGCGCCATTGCTGGCTATACTTCATGAGAAGTATATGGTCACCACCAGCGATCAGATCTGCCACATATGTTTTGGGTCGCTCGGAGTAGAGAGCACTCTTCTTGTCCACGAGCTGCTTGATGAGACGGCGATCGGTGATGACAGCTGCAGTGCCTATTCCGAGCTTCAAAGTGTAGAGGCCGCCATACTGTTTCGCCCATTCTGTAAATTGGAAGTGTGCTCCTTTTTTCGGGATCTGGTGGATGTTTCCTAATATGGGGAGTGTCGGAGGGCCTGGAGGGAGGTATTTCTCCCGCCTTCCGACGAAAAAGAAAGCGTAAGTGGCTATTACAATCGCACAGAGCAACGGGAAGAGAAACATATTTGCCATCATTCAATCTCGAGTGAAGGTTTGCACAAGACTTGTTGACCTCAAACCATGGGACTGTCTTGTTAGTATGAAGCATAGCCTTCCCTCGTTGTAGGCCACAAGGTGAGGTGAGGGGTTCCGTTAGGTACCCGAGCTGAGACAGGTGGGGAAGATGCAGCGCCATCCCCTTGAGATATCAACTGATGAATTGTAGCATGACAATATGAGGTGCATTCCAAGCTTGCAGCCGAACGTGCAAGAGTGGACCGGATCATGTGTGCCTCGGTCAAAACGTGAGGGCTTGGTTTGTGCGGCTCTTGGGTTTCTTTACGTGAGTTGATGGCTATGTGGATGCCACTTTGAATTGATCCTGGAAGCTACACCGCGAATACCAAAATGCGGAAGCGTTTTCACCAGATGAGTGGTAACCAAAAGATATTGAATGTCACAAGCAAAAGGAAAAGATCAATGCCCTAAGACGGAGTCGAACCGGCGACCTCGTCATTACTAGTGACGCGCTCTACCAACTGAGCTATCAGGGCGGCATTGATGCTCTGTATTTTTTCAGATAAAATATATACGTTATTGTATGAGCACACGGTTGAATCGTGTAGGCGAGGAAGGGCACCCAAGCACAAAGATTATGGTAATGAAACATCTTTAAGGAAGAACACGGATCTCTCTCGAAGCCACCATAGCTCCGTTGTTACACTAGTGTACAAGCTTATAGTACATGAAGTCGCTCAACACCAGCCCACTATTCTCTGAGCTTCAAATGGTATGTCTCCATTTGCCCATCCGTCATCTTCGTTGGACTCTTCACAAGCATGTCCTCGCCCTTTCCGCTCTTCGGGAAAGCGATGACATCGCGCACGCTCTCCTTGCCCAACATGACAGCGATAAGGCGATCGAAACCAAGGGCCAGCCCAGCGTGGGGCGGGCAGCCAGCTCGCAGCACTTCGATGAGGTGCTCGAAATCCTTCATGCGCTCTCCACTCATCTTGAGCACCTCTCTCATGACAAGCTCCTGCATTTCGGCATTGTGAATTCGTCGGCTACCGCCACCGAGCTCTACGCCGTTGACAACTAGGTCATAGTGGTCTGCGCGGACGCTTAGAGGTTCTGAGAGGAGCAGATCAACGTCGTCAGCGGTCTTCGGAGAGGTGAATGGATGATGCGTTGCGGCAAGCCCAGCGGCTCCGCCTTGGCCAGGTTCGCTGTCGCTGCTTGGTGAAAAGAGAGGGAAGTCGTTGATCCAGGTGAAAGCGAACCCTTCTGGCGCTGGGAGGTAGCCATGCTTCACAGCAGCCTTATGAAGGGCGAGCCGCAAGTTGCCTATGGGCGTGGAACCGCCAGAGAAATCCTCTTTTGGCCTTGCTTGAAGAACAACAAGGTCTCCGTCTTCCAGTTCGAGCATCTCCTCAACTTGCTCCGCGGCTTCGAAGCCGAAGACTTGCAAGCCCTGAAGTGGTTTGCGGCTGTCGAAGATGAAAATACCGGGCTGGCCGTGTGGGTTCTGAATGAAGGGCTGTGCTTCCGGTGAATCCATGAACGTGCCCACAAACTTCCTGGTCTCATTCGCATCTTCAGAGATAGGAATCTTCATGACTTCCACGATCGGATCAGTCAGTGGACCGATCTTGCTGACAAGGTCCACGGGGACCATATATTCAACACGCCGGATTTCCGAGCCGAGGCGAAGGTCAGGCTTATCGGATCCGTATTTCGACATCGCTTCCTCGTAAGACATCCGAGGGAACGTTTCAGGCACGTCGTATGCTAGCAGTTCAGACCAAAGCCTTCTGACGACAGCCTCAACTGTGCGCATTACATCTTCTGCAGACGCAAAAGCCATCTCCAAATCAACCTGGGTGAACTCAGGCTGCCTGTCCGCCCGTAGATCCTCGTCGCGGAAGCACTTTGCAATTTGGACATAGCGAGGAATGCCACTGCCCATCAGAATCTGCTTGTATTGTTGCGGGCTTTGAGGTAAAGCGTACGCAAGTCCAGGTACACGTGTAGGCACAAGAAACTCTCTAGCGCCTTCAGGTGTGGACTTGAACAGTAAGGGTGTCTCGATTTCGGTGAAAGAGTGTTCATCGCATAATTCGTTGCGCACTATACGCGCTGCTTTACTGCGGAAGGCGAGGGCGTTGCGGAGAGAATGGTCATTCCTGATCTGTAAGTGCCTCTGCTCGGGCGAAAACATTGTGTCTTTTGCCATGATAATGTCGTCAGGAAATGCATTCAAAAGTGTAATGTCATCGACCTTAACCTCAACACTAGTGATCAGCCCTGGTCTTGAGTCACCCTTCCCAGCTGAAGGCGCTTTTCGGGCTTTGATCGTCCCGTTGATAGCGACTGGTGAATGTTCTCTCGATTCGCGCAAGACATTATGCGGAGAATCACTGCCGTCAACTCCCTTGGTTGGAGTCGAAACGAGCTGGACAGTCGCGCCGAGCCTCATATCGTGAAGTTCGGCGAAAGTCAAGTTCTTCGAGGCATCTCGGCGAGCGCCGATATACCCATGAAGCACCACTCTCTGGTCATTGAGATCTTGGTTCTGTGCAGCCAGTTGCTCAAAGGTACATGTTGCCGCAGGAAACTGTACTGCACCATCCATCAGATCGAACATTTTGTCAATTCCGAACTACTTACATGACTTTTCAAACTTCTGCAGTACTTCACTGTTATTTACACGACTGTGAAACCTGATTCCTTCAGGATTGTTGATTGCTGGCCTCGATCGCCTCCCTCGTGTGAAGGCAGATTCCAGGCTTAGGATCCTGCATGCTGGCGGCAGGCTTAGCAGACGCGATCGCACAGCTGGAGATGCAGCTGCGCTGATCGCACGACTGGGTAGTATCATCAAGAAATTTCCAAGGGACAGGTGTGTATCTATGCATTTCTAATGGACGAGTCGACTTCGACGGCGGAGGACGAGATGATGTCCGCTGTCTAAAAGCAGTTAGCGTCGTCGGTAGCGCGCCGCGTCGCAGCACTTTTCTCGAAACGCAGAGCTTCTCCCTTTTTGATCTCTTCAATGACCCTCCTATTCAAAAGGATGTACGTATAAATTCCAGGAAACCTCTGCGAGCTACACTGACAGCTCCACAGATGATGAAAGCTTAGCGTGTAGCAGATGAGCAGTGTTTCATTCTGGGTATTCGAGCTCTCCCTTAACTGGGCTTAAGGGCTTGGGTATCTAGATGGAGCCAGCATGATATCTGCGTTCGGCACACCACCTTGTTAATTAACGAGCGCGAAGAAGCACCTCTGACTTTCTTTCGAATCCGAGGGTTATCTCAGCTGGCGGCTAAGGCGTGCCGTTCGGCTTCTCAACGAGATCCTGTTCCAAGGCTGCAGACGATCTACACATACAGTTACTACAATAGTCAATGAATCTAAGGCCTTCACCGCAAGCATTCCGATTTCCCCTATCTCACGTCGATCCTAGCAAGGCAGACTTTCTCGTCTTCACCCGCTATTCGAGGCTATTTCAAGAGGTCGGTTGTTACTTTCCAGTCCTCTTGCGCCTCGACGCGGCAGATCAAACTCAAGCCGTATCAACAAGTCGAGGCTAGCCGTACAATGCTGCCTTGACTGTAACAATACTGCGACAGTATCGGCTCTTAGTGAAACACGTCGTTGGCACGCTCGGAGTTGCAAGCGCTAATGACCCTGATAAACCCTGGAGATCGCAGTCATATCTGATCTCATAAATCACCTCGGCCGCGCATGATTTCTTGCTGTCAATCCATCAGGGAATGCCGTGCAGTATGTGCTGTGCTTTGCTCTTCCCGCTCTCGAAGTCGCCATGATGGCATGCATCGGACCGCCAAGCCGGAGCTTCAAGGCTGCCTTTGGCCGAGCTGGGACAGCGCGGCAGCCAACATCGTGCTAAGCCCAAGGCAATCTCCCTTGACGACTTGGGCGTACACCACTCCCCCGCAGCCTCCCAAACACCGCGCAACTGCAACTTCCCTCCCTCGAACAATGATCTCGCTGCCACCTTGAACCGCACATCAAATCAGACTAGGAAAAGCGTGCCTGTCGCCTGCCCGCCCGACCCGCCTCCAATCAGCTCATGTCCAGCTCCTTCGAGAAGTCCGTCAAGGGCGGCACCAAGGTCAAGCTCGCGCCGCCTAAATCGAAATATGTCGAGCACATCCTGCTGGCAACCCAGTCCGGCGAGGCCGGCGTGGCCGAAGTCTTTCGTACCTTGACCCACCGACTTCGCGACTCGACATGGACGGTAGCCTTCAAGTCGCTGATCATTGTGCACTTGATGATCAAGGAGGGCACGCCGAACGTGACCCTGAGCTACCTGAGTGCTGCACCAACACATCGACTGGCGATTAATAGTTTCACCGATGTGCAAACCCAAGGACACAACATCAGGCGGTACTCCGAGTACCTTCTCGCTCGAGCGCAGGCGTTTGAGGCGGCAAAATGCGACTTTGTTGCGGAAGGACAGGCGCACGTGAAGAGGTTGTCGGTGGAAAAGGGACTATTGAGAGAGACGGAGATTATTCAGATGCAGGTCAGAGCGCTGGTGAAGTGCAACATGCTGGACAACGATCTGGAGAACGAAATATCCCTGACAGCATTTCGATTACTCACCCGGGATCTGCTTGACCTGTATGCTGCGGAAAACGAGGCGGTAATGAACGTTCTTGGACACTATTTTGAGATGTCGAAACCAGACGCGGAGCGAGCTATCAAGATATACAAGACATTCTGCAAACAGACAGATCTGGTCGTACAATTCCTTGGTGTGGCACGGCAATTCGAACATGCGACGCGATTGGAGATCCCCAAGATAAAGCATGCACCCACGAGTCTTGCGGCTAGCTTGCAGGAGTATTTGGACGACAAAGAGTTTGATATCAACCGAAGGCAATACCTGGCAGAGCAAGAAGCGAAGAAATCCGGCAAACCGTTCTCAAAGCCAGCAGCTCAGAAGAACAGTCAGCCTGCGAGCTCCAAGCCAGCTGAGTCGGCGTCCGCGCCGGCCGCCGCTCCTCAGGCCAAAGGACCGGCTCCTGATCTCATTGATTTTTTCGACAGCATCGAACAGAAACAGCAACCAATGGCACAGCAAGTCCAACAGTATCCGCAACAGCAGCAACAAGGTTTTGTCACTGCACAGCAAACGAGCTTTGGAGCGCCGCAATTGGGTTTCCAGCAGTCCATGCAAGGTTTCCCTCAGCAGTCGCAGCAGCCCACAAATGGCTTCATGGGTAACGACGCGTCGACAAATCCGTTCATGCAACAACAGCAGCAGCAGCAGCCCATGAACGGTTTCGACCAAGCGACAAATCCGTTTGGTCAGCCGCAGCAGCAAGCCATGCCTCAGCAACAGCAGCAATTGCAGCCGGTCCAGACAAATTACACGGGTGCTGGATTTGGAGGATATGGCCCGCAGCCGCAGCAGCAGTCTTTCACAACCGGAGGCACGTTTCCTCAAGAATCTCAGCAGGCATTTGGAAATCTTGCTCAACAGGCGCCCGCACAACTGCAGCCACAACAGACAAATCCCTTCCGGCTAAGCATGATGGCCACTGGGTCGTCGACGGGTGCTTTCGGTGGCCAAAGCAACACGGACAACTCTGGTGGCTTGCAGCGACAGTCAACGAACCCTTTTGCGAAGCATACACAGCAACAGACGCCTCCCTTCCAAGTCCAGTCAATACCGGAGGACGGCATCGCTCAGAACCAACCCCAATCTTCTCCTCCCTTCGGGCAACAACAGCAGCAACAGCCAACGGGCCTCCAACCTCTTCAATCCCAAGTCACTGGCACGAATCCATTTGCACGACCTCAAACCGCGACATCACAGCAACAGCAATCCCTCTCTCCCTTGTCAGTACAAGCGACGGGAACAAACCCTTTCCGGCAATCAATGTTCATGAACCAGCAGACCGGCCAAGGCTGGCAGAACGCCCCGCAAGCGACGATGGGCGGTTTCGAGCAGATGAACACAGTGCCCGTCTTCCCTAGGCCCGGCACGTCGCAGCCGCAACAGCAACAGTCTCCTTGGGGTTAGGATAGGATCGAGCCGGGCAGAAGGTGTGTGTTATAGTGCGAATTAGCGCGGCGTTTCTGTTCCGGGCGAATGGACGGACGGACATTAGGAATTAGGCCTTCTTCTCCTTCTTTCATTTCTTTCGACGCTGTTTTCATCCAGTGCTTCTCGTAGCGTGAGCTGTTTAGCTTACTCATTAGCGACTTGTAGCGAGCGGTCAATTTCAGCTATGGCATCCGTTTACTGGCCTTCTCGTACCGTGTCGTTTTCCACGACCAATGAGCGCTTGCTCAGACACCCACCGCCCACGGATGCCTTCCACGTTCAATCGAAGCACTTTTCAGTATTCGTAACGATGAGTACCCGGAGGATGGCTTAGTCAAGCAATGAGAGAAATAGCAAGGACCCTTCTTACCGTGAATGACTTGTTTTGTGGAAGACTTGCAACTTCGGAAAGGTGCTTGGGGTT
Organism: Septoriella neoarundinis; assembly: GCA_022813125.1. Taxonomy (NCBI): domain Eukaryota; kingdom Fungi; phylum Ascomycota; class Dothideomycetes; order Pleosporales; family Phaeosphaeriaceae; genus Septoriella; species Septoriella neoarundinis. The sequence continues at coordinate 138,114 of JAKLND010000037.1, forward strand.
AGCTACCCCAACCCTAACCCTAACCAAATATTGCATACTCTTCAGAAGCGCCGGCAAGGCGAACCTCGCCTCCTGGGCCAAGGAACCAATGCGGTAATCACATGAGGGATATGCTCGAGATATTGTGGAAGTGAATGGCTCAGATAATACGCTCCTGATCTGTCGACCGACATGATGCTCTTCGGCTTCGACGTCGAACTGCAAACATGGGGAGGCATTGTGCTGGGCACGACTCGATGATGGTGATGACTGAGGATTTAGAAATGACATACTCCTGACACTTCATTGACCACACACTCAAATATGGCGCAGGCCAGACATCACGTACGCCGTGACAACGATTACACTGAGAAGAAAAGGAAGCCGAGTGATGCTCAGATTCGGATCTCGCAGCCTACTCGTCACGAGCAAGCCTTTGAGCGAGATCTCAATTCATTAATCGTTCTGCGCATGAACGCGGCGCCTCACGGTCCCGAGACCTCATCCTCTCTCCTCTATCTGCGCTTCGGGAACACCATTCGAGGCCCCTTGCGCTCGCGCAACTGACGCACTAGGTGATCTCTCTGCCCTTTCGCTTCCCCTCTTTTACCACCTGCCTACGCAAAAGGGTAGCAACAGCGGTAGAGCGAGATGGTCTTGTCCGAAGACGAAGCCAGGTCCCGCGCTTGCCGGCCGCGCGTGAGCCGCATGGTGGGCGTGCAAATTGTAGTTGCGGAGGTCGAGGATGGCCCACTATTGCTGTGCTGGAGGCGTGGCATATTCCGCTCACGCCCAGGGTGCCACCCAATGTAATTATAAAGCCAGCCAGCCGCAAGGGCCGGCTGCCATGGGCTGCGGCGGATCTCCTCCTTCTCCTCTCTCTCTTGCAAAGAAAGTGGTTCGCTCAGATCGGCCTGCAGACGAATATCGACCGACCGAGGCCTCGCACTCTCAGCCGCCGGTCTCATTCGGCAGCGCCGGCCTCGTCTCCGTAACCAGCGCGCTCAACCCCTTCATGCGAATGGGCTTGGTGTAAACTTATCCATGCCGCAGTCCAGACACTCCTGGCGAGCGTTCTGGCTGGTAACACCCGTGAGGGCGACGACGCAAGTCCGCGCCAGCTGCTGCCTACGCTCGAGCTCCCGGATCTTGGTGGTGGCCTGCTTGCCGTTCATGACGGGCATGTCGACGTCCATGAGGACGAGGAAGAAGTCGTGCGGGTGCGCGGAGTAAATGGTGAAGGCCTCGAGGCCGTTGGATGCGCATTGGAAGGGGACGTGGAGTTTGCGCATGAGGGCTTGGAGGAGCTGGAGAGAGATTATTTAGTTAGCATGGTCATCGGGAGAGGAGGCGGGGGAGGGGAACCTACTTTCATGTTGACATCGTTGTCCTCCACGAGGAGCACGGTCGAGTCTGTCTCGGATTGTCCGCCATGCCCGGCCTGCCCCTGCTCAGCAAGGACCGAAGGCGTCATGACGGCCGGCGAAGCGGGAGAAGTCTGTTGTTCTGAGCCATTTGTGTTACCGGGCTTTTCGGAGGTCTGCCTTATCGGCAGAGTTAGAGAGCTTTCCGACCGCTGGGGAGTAGCTGATTGATCTTGTCGGTCAGACTGAGCAGGGAAGTAATCTGTGCCGGACTCTGCCTTGCGCCCTTGCTCGCGAAGGTTCGCCAGCGGGGTCTGTGGTCCAGCCCGGTCGTAAAGTGCATGGTCCCTCAGGGTCACAGGTGTAGATAGGTCGGCGGCGCTTGAAATCGCCCGCAGCATCTTCCGGGGTCCCAACCTGTAGATTCAAGTCAGCACTCGAACATATGGGTCGTCGATGGACCGAGAGACGCCGCCCGACAGAAGCTAGCAGACAGGATCTCAAACAACGCAAAGTTGTGCGGTTCTCTGGAGAAACTTACGGCTGTTGAACAAGAATCGGCTTTACAGGAAAGCCCTCCAGCGATCTCGTCGAGATAGCGCCCGCCGAGTATCCGAAGACAATAAGACAGAATCGCCGGGTGGCGATTTCCGACAGGAGCTCTGACAACAAGTCAGGCTCGTGCATCCTGAGGTGGACAAGATCCGTCTCGTAGATGGCGCAAATACAATCCTTGGCCTCGGGCGGCAGACTGAGGCCGGAGCTGAGAGCAAAGCCCAGCCAGGCAGAAGCGATGCGCGAAGCATTCTTCCCAACAGCGTTCGCCAGCGCCGAGCGTCGGTGTTCCATCTTGGTTGGGAGGTTGATCAAGTGGAAGCCGCAGTCGCGGTTGGGCGCCGGGGCTTTGGACAGCTCGTCCAGATCCTCCGACGCTTCGGCGGTTTGGTCAAAGACGGTTGCGAACGTTAGACTTACGGCCGTGCCCTCTCCCAACTCGCTCTCTACGTTGAGGTCGGCGCGTAGATCTCTTGCGATCCTCTTCACAATGCTCAAGCCAAGACCCGTGCCAGCCGAGTGCGAGTCGGCTTGCTTGAAGGGCGTGTAAATGTGCTTTGCGAGGAAGTCTTGCGAAATGCCGATTCCAGTGTCTCGGACTTCCAACGTCACGACACCGTTGTGGCGATCTTGCTCGGTAGCCGCTTCCCGCGCGCTCAGTATCACCAAAACTGTGCCTGACTCGGTGTACTTTAAAGCGTTGCCTGAGAGTACGGCGTTAGCGTTGCGGCCTCGCTTGTAGTCTCGCAGATGGACCTACCGAGGACGTTGGTGATGATCCTTGTCCACACCCCAGGCGCCATGTCGACATTCCAGGAGTCACACTTGTCGATGTCGAGTGTCACGCAAAGGGATTTTGGGTCGTCCGTGGGCTCGAGAGTCTGCCTTTTCTCTACGTCGCGTGGCAGCGATCCCCTCCTTGAAAGCTCGTGATATCTGTGCCCGGATACAACAGTTTCCACGACCCTGCAAAAGGAGTCAGTGTTTAAGTGTCTTAATCAAGAGGAAGCCTGGATACGAACTCCTCAGTGAGGCGAGCCAAGTCCACACTCAAATGTTCCTGCGGCCCGGCGGATTGCTGACTTCCTGGCCTGCGGTTCCTCTCGGACTGCATCAGCTTGCTCTCTGCGCTGCGTCTTTGTCAAATTGCTGATCTTCGAAAAGTCCAAGATGTGGTTGATTCTGCTCGAAGTCAGTAACGACCGTACCAACCAGCGGGCGCCACTCACGTGTCCAGAAGCGTTCGTCCAGCAACAGCGGCATTGAGCGCCATTTCTTTCTGGAAAGGAGTGAGCTCTGAGTCCAAGATCAGCTCAAGACCCGCCATGACACCGTGCAAGGGTGACCGCAGTTCGTGACTGACGGACGAGATGAATGTGGCCTTGGCGGCGTCGGAAGCAACAGTTTCGACTCGTTTGATCTCGGCTGAAAGACTGTGCGCGAAGGCGGCGAGGTACGTGAGGTCTTCGGCTGTATCAAAATGGCGCAGCGGCGTGGTAGTCCACACGAAGAGGCACGAAGGCCAGCTTTCGGACTGCTCGTCCCATATGGGATAGAAGGCAATCGAGCGGGCGCCAACCATTACCTTACCCAAGCGCAGCATGGCGCGGCTCTGCTTCGACTTCACACGGTCCGAAGAGGAATTGGGCTTCTTGGTGCCATCTTCGTTCGACCCGGAGGTCGACTCATCGCCAGAACTCGAGTACATATTGCCACTCTCCTCGAAATTGAAAATTCTGCCGCGCGGGTAATTCTTGACGAGCTTGAGCAACTCCTGCTCAGTGAGACCAAACCTTTGCCTCTCGGGTCGAGTTCCAGTAAGTGATGATCTGTTACGTGTGGAGAAGCCCTGGACTTTGCAGAGCCTTGCTGCGCGACTGCTCGCGTCGGAATCCGTGTCTGACGCGGTCGTCGTGAATTCTTCGCCGCTGCTGTCGCTATTGGCCTTGGCGGCGCCCGTAGTACTGTCGCCGGCAAGGTTCTTGTCGCTCTTGATCCGCGCAGAGACTGCGGTGCCATTGACGCAAACGACACCCTCGGCGCCTAGAGCCTCTCGCATAAGGTTGGACGCTCTTGCGTACACATCCTGCGACGGGGCGCCGTTTTCAGATGCCGACTTGTGGTCCGCAGCCGCTGAGCTCTGCTTCTGGGCGACGCGTGCGGCGCTCATCGTTCTTGGGGGGTTGGGCGTGCTTTCCCCGACGAACTTGGGAGCTTTGGCGTGGTTCAATTCTTTGGGCCGCTGGTCAAAATCCATGCTACTCACTCCCTGCTCAGCGCCCTGACTCTGCGTCATCGCATTCTCACGAGTTGTCCCTGAACTTCGCTCGAGCCTTGCCGTTGTGTCGACGCTAAAAATGGGAGGCCGCTTCTGAGCCGAAGGCTGCGTTGACGTCGCGTTGTCGCTGCCTGCTTTCTGGTCGGCATCCGCGACGCCGTGGTCGTCGTCACCGTCCACAGAGGATCGCCGAGATTCTCGAACCGAGTTCCCGTCGCCATCCGGGGTAGGATCTCCCGACGCCTGTCTGTGCATCATGCGTCTGGAAGACACGGTAGAGTCGGACATGTAGGAATCCTGCACACCAAATTCCGCGTCCGCCCTGTCCCTTTGGTCTTTGGCATCCGCATTGTTTTTCTCGTGTCGGCCACCTCTTTCGATGCGCTCATCGTCCCTCGCGAGCCACCAGTCGCGGAGTGTTCCGCGTCCGTTGTTGAAAATGCCGAGAGCCTGGATGAGGCGTTCACTCCGCTGTCGCTGCGAGCGTACGATCGAGGCCTCCAAGTGTTCAGCGATGTTGTCCGCGCTGTCCTCCAACAATAGCATTTCACCAGCGCTGATGCCGTATCGCGGCTTATCGTCCAGGACGCTCACGGCACCGATAACAGAGCCGTTCAAACTTCGCATCGGTATCGAGCAATAGAATCGTAGCCAAGGCGCATGCTTGGCCATAATGACCTGGTTGTATTCGGGGTTGCTGCGGACATCGTTGACCTGATGACGGAAGGAGCACGCGTTAGCAACGACACATATCATTCGAGGCCAGGGAACCGACGAGGGTGGGTTCTTACAATACACCAATGTGGGGACCGACCCTCAGTGTAATAGTGCTGATCCGCATGTGGAGGAATGTTGCGAAAACGGCGAGCTTTGCGCCATGTATTCAGGCTGGGGCCATTAAAGCCGTAGTCGCGCGGAAAGGAGCAGGTGCCTATCCAAAGAAAGTCTTTAGGATCGTCAAAAGTGTCGTACTGGAGCGAAGTTGTGCGCGAGGCTTCCGAAAGGACGTATTCGACGCTGGTAGACAGCAGGGTGACGAGGACTCGGCGAACATTGAGACGTAGCGCGCACAGCTGAGCGAAGGCGGCGAGGGCTGCGTCGGTGCAAGGCTGAGAGTCTCTCTTACCGCTGCTGCCGGTAGCGAAGGGGTTGTAGTGGATGGCCGCAGGTTGGTGAATGTCGATCCACGCGTGCAAATGGCGGAGGGTGTCTCGCTCGCGAACGCTTTCTGTGCCCACGGGTAGACTCTTGAGGTCGGACGTGCCCCGGCGCAAACGTTGATGCTGCGGCCGCTGCCTGACGTTCGACTCAGATGCAGCCATTTGAGCGCGGGCAATGCCAACCGGTAGAACGGACGCGCGCGAGGATCGTGGAGTGCAGGCGAATCGCCCGTCCAGAATAATCGTGGGGGTGAAAGAAATGGCATGCGGACCGCCACCCCGTCCTCGTGCTGATCCACGATCCAGTCGTGCCAGGAACCCAGGTCCAGGTTCACCACTGGTGTCTTCGCGCTTGCGTGCTGACAAGCTACCTAGCTCGAAGTCTAGGACCAATTGGTCCCCGCAACATTGGGCCATGTTGGAGGCTGGGTGGAAAACTCTCGGACATTCCTCCGCCGCGCCATGTCTGACTTCGGAGCCGGCTCCATCCCCGACAGATCGGGATGCCGTTCTACCATATGGACAGACGCTGGGCTGCAGAATGCTCACGGGAGATCGCGGAGGATAAACTGTGCATGGGCCTGGAGAAACTCCAGATTCTAAGCAGCCAAAATCGACCTTTCGTGTATGAGAATCGAGTCTCCATGCTGTCGGATGGGCTTGATCAAGCTGCATGTAAGGTCTTCCTCAGAGCAATGATCGCAGCGTGTTGACGGATCATCATTGGGAGTGGCCTGAAGATCACTTGCTGCGAAGGTGTCGAGGCTTGTGCTGCCTTGCGGTGTCTCATCGGCTTACCTGACAAGACCGTGGCGGCTACGTGGGTTGGCAGCAGACTTGAAATCCCATGCCGGGAAGCGACTCAGGACCTCCGTAGCCAAGTGCCATTCTTATGCCACACGAGGCTTGGATGTTTGGGAGCATGAAACGGTGCACATGAGCGGGCGAAGGCAGGTTGACTTAGGGTGTGGCGCCCACGTGGCAAACCTGACAATGAGTGTGGCGGGCAACGAATCGCGAGATCTTCGGTATTACTTGGGCGAGTGATGAACGAGAACGGAATCGCTACACGTCTCGTACGTTGCGAAAGCCGAAAGTGTCATGCTGTCGCGTAGCAGATGCAGCAAGGCCATTTTCACAGCTTTGTACCCAGTAATGTTCAAACGAGCCGAGCACGCAATGTTGACCGCGAGCAAGGGAGTGCGATTGTCAGTATTGGCTCAGATGACATGACCTTTGCCGTAGGAACACGTCTCCAGCGGGCAATGCGCTCGCGCGGCCGAAAATGCCCCATCGGCCATCGTGCATATGCATTCGAGACATGCGTCTGCGCTCATGCGGCTGTTGTACATATCTGTACGCGCGAGCCATGGGTTCGCGCGAGATTGAAATCGGCATCGGGAGCACTGACGACGAAGGCGGGATCTGAGACCGCGACGCCTGTGCTGACGGGCTTCGTGACTCGCATCGAGATGGCAGATGGCGAGACTTCCGCGAGCGACGCAACGAGGCAAGCTGTCAGCCTGCACGTCGCTGACCAGACAGGCTCTATAGTCGGACGCGCATGACACCAGACGCGGAAGGACAACTTAATAATGATAAGTCGACATCATTGACGCCTGGATGCCAATCATCCGTGCCAGGGCTTCGGGATGGTGGCTTGAAGCATAGACACGCGATCCAGCCACGCGGTTCCTAGCCGATTTCACCACTCGACCCGGCAGATTCTATCATTTGGCCATCCCCACTTTGATGGGGAAGGGCGCGCCACGGGCATGTCTGTGCCCGGGGAGACGGCCATGGGCGTGTGTGGTCGGCTTTGGTGCGATTCGGTGAAGCGTGCGCTGAAGTCGCCGCGTCGGGATGGTGCAACGGCCTGCCAATACTGCGAGATACAGTACCTCCCCTTTAGCTGGTCTGCATGAGAGAAGCGACAGCGCGCGCGCATCGGGGCGGCGTCCGCGATGCCTGCACTTGCGTGAATGTGTGCGAGGGCGCGTGTGCGTCTGGTGCGACTGTGGCGCGATGTCACGGCGGCCTGCCATGGAGATTGGAGGCGGCATCCGCTGCGGAAATAATGCAGCAGACACTTGTTATTACTTCTCCCAGCGATACCGTCATGACTCGGCGTGCGGACGGAATGTTCGAGTGGCTGCAAACGTCGTTGCAAACGAGATGGCACGCACGGCCTCGACAGCGTCTGTGGCTCTGTGCCGGGCGGCTGGCACGGCCGATCTGCGATCTGGTAACCGCCTGCCGCCGCCTGCCACGCCCACGCTGATGCGCCGTTGGTCAAGCACGTCAAGAAACACCCCGGAGCACCGGCCCGCCCAGCGAGCAGCGCAGCAGATCCCTTGATCGCTTGCCACCACACCGCACTGAGATTTCTCTCTCCCGTCTCGTGCTGGCGGAGAGTTATCTCTATCACGCTCTGCCACTCTGCTCGTCACGCTTCATTGCGCCCGAGCGCGACAAACAGCGCCCCCAGCTGTTGTGTTCTGTCTGATATTACGTCCCGCCTCGCCCCGTCGCCTTTACCGTGCCCCGTCGACACAGAGACCCATTTACCCCAGCATTGGCGATCATCCCACACCATGATCTCCCTCAAAGACGACCCGGAGGCGTTCCCTGTCCGCCAACTAACCATTCTCGGTGAGTGACCACTTGCAACATATGCAAGTGACCACCAACACTGACCGCCACACCAGCGATATGTCGCTTTTCCGAGCCCATCGCGTTCAACTCCATCCTGGCCTACACGTATGCCATGGTCAAGGATCTGCACAACGGCGATGAGACAGATGCGTCTTTCTACGCTGGTCTCCTCGTCTCCGCCTACGCTGTTGCGGAAGCCATCACTGCCATGGGTTGGGGCGCACTCTCGGATCGCTATGGCCGAAAACCCGTTGTCTTGATCGGGCTTGGAGGCGTCGCTATTTCTAGTTTGATCTTTGGCCTGGCCAAGCAGTACTGGGTTGCATTGTTGGCGCGTTTCGTCGGTGGAGCTCTGAACGGTAATGTTGCCGTTATGCAGACTATGGTCGCCGAGATGGTCAAAAAGCCAGAGCACGAGCGTGAGTTTCACCACCGAGGTTGACAGTTCACGAGGCGTTGCTGACACTCCTCACAGCCAAGGCGTATGCTGTGCAGCCTTTCGTCTGGACCCTGGGAGGTATCATTGGATCCGCCATGGGCGGCTTTCTCGCTCAGCCTGCTCGCTTTTACCCTGGATTATTCTCTCCTGACAGCTTTTGGGCAACCTACCCTTACCTGTTGCCCAATCTTGTTGCTGTCGTTGTCATTGTTCTCGCCATCGTCCAGGGAATCTTCTTTCTCGAGGAGACCAACCCTAAGGAGCTCGCCGCCGACGACGGAGCCGTGGACGATGCCGCCAGTGTCTTTGACGAGACCTCATCGCTCCTCGCACCCCGCGCTAGCGTTGGTGGATCTATGCGTCGCCGCTCCCAGGCTAGCCGGGCACCTAGGCCCTCGTTCATCGAAGAGGGTCTCCCTGGATCCGTCGGCCAGTACTTCGACATCAGGAAATCCTCTTTCGCCACCGTGCATTCTATCCGCTTTGCTCCCGAGGAGGCCAACAAAATTCGGCGCGACGTTGCTCAAAGCCGCCCGGAACCTCGCCGTGGCGCAAGCCGCGCTGGCCCTACCGCCGAGTACACCGGCAAGGCTTTCAACTACACCATCATCATGATCACCATCGCCCTGGTCATCGTGTCCTTCCATTCCATGGCCTACCTCAGCTTGCTCCCCACCTGGATCCTCGACGAGCCCAAAGCAGCCGTGCAGCACCTCGACCTGTTCGGCGGCCTCGGCATGACCGTTCACGATGTCGGCGTCTACCTGGCCGTCAACGGCGCCATCGGCCTTCTGATCCAAGGCATCATCTTCCCCATCTTCATCGAGAAGGTCGGCATTTGGAAGTCCTTCATCTCCATGGTCGTCCTCTTCCCAATCCCCTACCTGATGCTGCCTTTCATCAGCGCCGGCCCACAGAATATGACCTCCGCCCTCATCTACGTCTCGCTCATTCTGCAGAGCTTCGTCGGCATTATCATCTACCCCGCGGCTCTCATCCTGCTCAAAGACGCCACGCCCTCGCCCCAAGTCCTCGGCAAAGTCAACGGCCTCGCCATGTCCGGCTGCTGCCTTGCGCGAACCGTCTCGCCGCCCCTCGTCGGCATCGTTTACAGCACAGGCGGCTCCGGCGCCGCCTGGTTCACGATCGCTGGCGCCGCGGTCGTCGGCATCCTGCAGCTGCCGTTCATCCCGAGGAAGCACGTTGGCAAAGTCGAGGTGGAGAACTCTTTCCTGCACAGGACGCCTTCTCAGCAATTGCGGGCTCCTGCGGAAGACTCGGCAGTCGAGAGCGGCCATGGTCACGGGCGTTAATAATACATAAACAGTCTCTGTCCGACTAATCACCCTCTGGGCCTCCCACACCTAGACCCCGCACTTCTTGCACAAGAGCCTGATCGAAGAAGACGGAGAATGCCTGCTTGCGTGCACGTTCCCCTCTGTTTCTGTTTCGATCGACACACTGAACGTCGTTAAAACGACCACTGTCATCGCAAGATCGCAAAGCCACCGCATCCTCACGGGAATTGCTGTCTCCCTCATCTGCAAAATTGTTACCTGTTCCGCCTTACTCTCTTTCTCTTTGTTTTTTTTTTGGCCTCGCGAGCCCGTCATGACATGCTTTTGGTTGTTTTGCAGTCTCTGTATAGCGATGCATTGTTTGCGATAATTCGGTACAAATAGTACATTGTTTTACTTTTCCTGTCTTTCGAGAAAAAGCGTTTCCGCGCTAGTGTATTGTCCGAGCCTCTGACTCCCTCCACACGAATCAGACCGTTTCGCTTGTTTCGCTTAGTTCTGACTTCGGTACCCATCCTGATACTGCTAGCAGCACCTTCTTGCCTCTTTTCCAGACCTCCCACGTCGCTCACGCGATGCAAGCTTTATGAATACAATTGATTTTGCTTACTCATCAAGCATTGGTGGTTTAGTGGTAAAATTGGCCGTTGCCATCAGACCTCACTTCGAGGCCTACGATATCGGCCAGCCCCGGGTTCGATTCCCGGCCGATGCATTTTTTGTTCTCTACACGCTGTGTCAAGACGTCGCGTGTCAATGGCTCTGCTCGTGGAACGAGGAATGGGACGGCGTTGCGACAGAACTCAATTTGAGCTTTAGGGAAACCTACCCCCCAAGATGGACAACCCTCTGCGACTCGATCATGCTCGTAATGGACACTCATACGTATGTACATCGTAGTTCTTCATGCGTGTGTTTGGTGTAGCAGTGTAAGATAGGGCACTAGCTAGAGACACTCGGCTCCCTGCCTTCCTTCAGCGGCAAGAAGATCTTAGTCCACAACTCGCTCGCCTCGCCCACTGTGTATGAAAGCTCGACGTCTGCCATGCTCGCGTCGTCGCCGCCGCCCATTGTGTCCAGCTGGGAGATGACGTTGTCCAACGCCAATGCCTTGCCGACAGCCTGCGTGGCGGAGGGGTCGAGATTGACGTGCACGACGTGGATGTGGAAATGGTAGTATGTGGGTTGATCTGGCAAACCGGTTAGCCGCTGTCTCAGCGCAAGCAAAGATCAAATTTGACTTACAGTGAATATAAAACTTCAGCATATCGTTCTCCACACCGTCGTAGAGTCCCTCGACCGCTTTCGTAAGAGTGCTGCGAAGGTGCCGGAGCCACGGGACATCTTTCTTCTTCAGATCCCGCACACTCCAGATATCGCGCCTCTCGACGAGAGCAAGCAAGTGCAACCCCCCAATCGTCGTGCGGTCCCAATTCAGATCCGGCAGCAGCAGGAAATCGTTCTTGGGATCGGCCTCTTCGGACCGGTAGAGCACGTTCTCCTGCTCCTTCCTGCCCTCGAGGATGTTGAAGACCCAGTTCAGCTTGCCCTCCTCGCGGTAGCTCTGCATGTACGGCCGGACATGCTTCGAATAAACCTCCGGCGTCTCTAGAACCACGCGAGCCTGCTGAAACGAGTACTTCCGGATATGGCTGTCTTTGCAGGGGTAGATGAGGTTGACTTTGAGGTCCGGTGGCGTGGGCTGGTCGAGGGTGCCGTCCGGGAGGGAGTTGGCCATGTACCAGTGGTAGATGTCGTTGGCGCCGAGATTCTTGACGTGTGTTATGAGGCGGGAGAAGGATGAGAGGTAGGACTCGTCGTTGCTGAAGGCTGCTCGCTCGGCGAGGAGGAGCGCGGGCTCTCCGCCGATCGTGCCTTGGAGGACTGTGCGGCGGCCACCTTGGTCTTGGTTGAGGAGCTTATGGAATTTGAACCGGGTGAGGAGGGCGTTTGTTGAGATGTCGTTGTCCGTCATGTTTGCAAGTCTGATTCTTCCGATGGTTTCGTGTTGCTGTGAGGTCGAATCGTCGAGTCTATCTCGTCGACATTCGCAAGATTCCTTATCGATAAGCGACATCTTAACGCAGCGTATGCTGCTTCTCCTGAAGACACTGTCATCCTTGGATTTACATTCATTGTTATACACTCCTGAGACTTCACGAAATCTTGAGGTGTTCTTCAAACGAATTTTGGTACCGATGACCAAATATTCAAATCCTTTACGCGCTCGCTGAGCGCAGTCTTGAGATGTACACCTGAGATTGCTCTCAATCCCATCTTCTGCTCAGTGACCTATTGATTCACGCTATATACGCCTCTGTGCAATCAGTCTACTTGTTGAACAAACCTTGCTGGAGGTTCGAAAAAGATGTGCCGTCTTCTGGTCCCAACACCCCCGAACATCTGTTGACCAGATTCGTGCAAATCACCCATCAGCTCCGACAGTAATGTTGGCACAACCACCACTATACAAATCCGGCCGGACGAAGTCGGGCACCGGACTATTTTCGTATCCAAGACGTATCAAGGTCTCTTCCAAGGGATCGAACTCCGGCCACCCGTACTGCTCCAGCCCCCTCTTGGGATCCTCCGCGAACGCAACCCAAGCATTCTGCATGACCTTTGTGAGGTCCTCCTGAGCTTCAGAAGGAGCTATCCCGCTCACGTCGCCGGAGTTACCGAAAAGCATTTCAAGCTCAGTGCCGTGGTATGCGCCACTAGAATTGTACAAGCGGGTGTTGGGCCAGTCGCCAAAATATCGATACTGCCAGGTAGGGACGCCCGCAGCGCTGCGTGCCCTTGCTTCGATGTCGTTTGGGCAAGTGAACGATTCCAGCAGGAATTGGTCGCCTTGTTCCTTGGTAGCGTTGACGCCTTTTCCAAAAGCAGGAATCACATAGTAACCTTGTTCGTTGTCGTTGTTGCCCAAGAGTTGTGGCTGTCATATCTAGTCAATTTTGACGAATAACGAGCAAGAAAGATCGATGCTAAGACTTACAATCTTGGCGAATTCACCCTGCTCCAATAATGGACGATAATCGGAGAACACAGTCTCGTTGTCGATCATCGGATAGAAAGCGGAGGTGGAACGTACTGGGTTACCACCTGGAGCAGCAGGTAACCTATTCGCAGCAGCCAGCACATCCTCCCAGTCCTTGCCGCGGACGCATTCCAAGGTGTCCCCAGAGGAGCCGCAGCCAAGGATAGTCGAAACATTGTACCAATTCTGCTTTTGACGCTGTGCGGTGTTCAGCGGGAAACTCAGGGCATTGCCAGACTCTGAGATGATCCCAGCAATGAGAGGTTCTTGTCGATAGGCGAAGGTCCACCAATCGACAGCAACACCACCTGAGGATTGCCCGAAGACAGTGGTCTTGTTAGGGTCTCCGCCAAATCCGGAAATGTTATCATGGATCCATTTCACGGCGAGTCTTTGGTCCTTCAAACCAAGATTCTGACTGCTATCCGGAGCTCCTGGGAATCCAAATACATTGAGACGGTAAGTCAGGGTAATGATGATGGCAGAAGTAGCCTCAGCAAAGCGACTGCCATCGTAGAACTTCGAGTTAGAATTGCCAATTGAGAAGCCTGAGTTCCAAGTTAGCATGCTGCCGGCTTCCAGAGACCCTCGTCTCCAAGATACTTACGGCCACCATGGAAGAATACTAGGACGGGTCGTTTCTTGTCCGTGCGAGATGGCGCCCAGATATTAAGCGTCAGGCAATCCTCACTCTGTTGGTTGCCACCTCCGCCAGCGAATGCATTGATTATATCTTGTGCTTGTGGTGTCAGCCCTGGGTAAGATGCATTCCCAGATACAGTCTGCGGACAATCACTAGACATGAGTCAGTACGACAACAGCGGCAGTAACAGTGTGCCAATGTGTACATACAAGCCCTGGTCAAGTCAGTAAGCCTTGCTAGCACTGCTTCGACGTACGTTTCGATTGGGCATAGCTCACCCATACTGATGCATTATAATCCAGTTTCTTCACAATCGGTTGCGGAGGAGCAAAGCGAAGTGTTCCAACAGGAGGCTGCGCATAAGGGATACCAAGATACTCTATGGTATTATCTCTGCCCGGCGCGATATGTCCAGATACGATCCCGTTCGTGGTAATGACTTTGTTGTCACCGGTTGCCTCGGCAGTCTGGAGAGACAGTAACGCCGCCGAAAGCGCCCAAAAGAGACGGAGAGGCATTGACTCGTGCATGTTTCCACAATAGCCGAAGGTGCAGGAACGGATTGAGTCTGAAGACCATGCCACAACATCGCGAAGATATTTTGCATCCGATGTCTTCTCGCTCTCCAGGTGCCAGGCTTGGAAGTGTCTCCGGCATGCATCCTCGGCCGACGTGCCCCTCAACAATCTCGCTTGGAGCAATCGGCCTCACGGCAAAGCTGAACCCACTTTCAGCATGGACAGTCAGGGCACTGTTATCGCCGTAGTTCTTACCCTAGCAATACCCTGCATAGCTTGACCGGGTTCAGTGCGCCGATCGAAGGATCGCGGACTAGCGGCTAAACTCCCCGCGTCTTGTGATTGACTCGCTTGAACAGCTGGATTGATGATGTGGTCTAGTGGTAGGCGTCTCAGTGCGACCTTACAAATTGCCCAATATGGTTATTCACTTAGGCATTCCGATCATGCGTTCCGAGCAACGATTGCCGCGCGTCCACATCGACTATACCGTATGGGTGAGAACTGTAATCGATCATTTCAACAGAGTTTGATTCCTCAAAGGCTCTTGTATAGAGCCAGCAGAAATGGCCATTCCGTTGCACGAGAAATCACTATTACCACGTTTGGCATGTCTCGAGGGTTGGGATTCCCAGACGACGGACTTCCTAACCAGGGATGGAAGCTGTACATTACGTCTCTTTGTATGGTCATATTTGCTGGACTCACAACTGTTGCAAGATGCGCAACGCGCCTGCACACTGGCCAATTTGGACGCGATGACTATGTCATTGTTTGCTCTTTGGTGAGGACTCTCGATGCATCGCTAGAGCCGATAACTAACACCGCAGCGCTTTGCAGATCTTTTCAATCGTGCTTTCTGTAGCAATTCAGCTTGCCGTCGAAAATGGCTATGGAATGCACAAAGCAGACCTCGAGAGGACTGAGCTTACCAACGCTCTGCGATGGTTCTTCGTCGCTCAGACCCCTTACAAAGTCGTCGTTTGCTTGAACAAAATATCAGCCGTGCTCTTCTACCAGCGACTGTTCGTTGGCAGAGGGTTTCAGGCAATTTGCTGGCTTTGCATCGGCATAATTGGTGGTTGGGGTGCCGGCGCGGTCGGGGCAACAATATGGCAGTGTGTTCCAATTCAGGCTTCTTGGGATGAAACAATCCAGGCCACTTGCATTGATTCCGATGCGTTCTGGACAGCATACGCGGTTGGGAATATCCTCAGCGATGTATTGGTATTGGTGTTGCCAATCCCACAGGTACTCAAGCTCAAGCTGAGGCCGCGTGAGAAAGTGATGCTTTGCAGCGTCTTCGCTCTTGGTGGATTGTAAGTCATGAACCCAGGCACGATTCCAGCACACAAAGGTCAGCAGTTCGTTGACATCTCTTTAGCGTAGTTGTTGCGGGCATTATGCGCACAGTCGCAGTGAGATATTCCTTATCCAAACAAGCAGACGTCACTTACAACTTCATACCTCGAGGCATTTGGACGTTGGTCGAGGCAAATGCGGGCATAGTCAATGCCTGCCTCCCGATATTGAAGAAGCCCATTAGCTTTCTCCTGGCCCGGATGCTTGTAAAGACCCAACTGGATCAGTCTCCAGGGCCGTATTCAGGTAATATTGGACCCTCAAGGACCTTCGCTACTTCAGTCTCGCGAAAGCAGGGCCCTTATGGCACGAGTAGCACGGCTCGAGGCAGGGCAGAATCGACGCATGGGACGCGTAGAGAGAGCGACGTGGAGCTTGTCAAGCGGGCCGCAGACGATGAAAGTACCGAGTTGGGCGGAGGGATCGTAAGAAAAGAATCTTGGAGTGTGACCGTCGAGAGCGATATTCAGGAGCGGCCCTCGCAGCCTGGATACAACTTCTGATCTGGTCGAGGCTTGTCACATATCTCATATGTCAGCTCCACCACAGGGGCAAAGAGTGTTTCTTCAGAGCCATCCGTCACTCATGGGGTGTAGCATAAGAAAGTCTGTCGCATAAACTCGCATGTTCGGACGGGTTGCAAGTTGGGTGAGCTGTCAAACTTAACGTTTCGGATCACGGGGCCAGCCGCTGGCGGTTAGCGCCTGTTGAAGTGAAATTACGAAAGGCTGCAGATGCCCACTGGGCGCAGCGCGCAGCTGCCGCCCGTTGCCGGGCGAGGCAGGGCTGGTAAGGCATTCTCGCTCCCTGCGCTCCAGGCTTCACTTCATACTCTGCCATCGCCGACTACGACTCCGCGTTTTCGACATAACTCAGCCGGACCTTGTTGATCGGATACGGCGCGTTTTGCTTTACCCTTTTCCACACCAGCGACTGCGCGACCGCCCATCATGGCGCTCCCCTCGCTCTTCCGCGTCCCTAAACCCAAGGTCAGCGAGACTGTCGCATGCCCTCTCACACACGCGCATACTGACATGCACGCAGTCCGTCCTAGGCTTCATCACTCTCCGCTCCGCCACCGAACTCATCTTCCTCACCCTCCTTTTCAACAAAGTCACCGGTCTGTACGGCATCCTCGCGATTTTCACCGGCTACGAGCTCAACGCGCTCCAGCTCAGCCACTACGTCTACTCTCTCATCGTCCTCGGCCTGATCTCATGGCTCTTCGCCGCCATAAGGCAGCCCGAGCAGCCGCTTAAGGTGGTCGGTCTCGCCTTCCTCCTGATCTTGGACTCTCTCATCAACGCAATCTACACCAGCTTTTTCGGCGCAAGCTGGTTCATCGTCCTGGCGCAACACTTGAACGAGGGAAAAGTGGACGACAACGTGCCTGGTGCCGGCACTATCGAGGACACAGCCGGCTTCACGAGCCCCGAGCACAACGTCTCCAAGGTGGAAGTTATCGCCACTCCTGCTGAGGGCGCGATGCCCGGCCAGGTGGCCACTGCATACCCCACCGAAGGCGGCGTCACTCTCACCAGTGCGGTCTTCGAGTCCGGCTCCATGGCTTCTCTGACCGTCATTGGCTCCCTCTGGATTCTCCGCATCTATTTCTGCCTGGTAGTGCTTTCCTACGCGCGCGGCGTTGTACGCTCTTACGTGCTTACAACTTCGACCGGATACACCCACAGTGACGACCCTACCATGGCAGAAAACCCGTTCCGTGAGGGAAGAGAAGAGGGAGAGGGCTGGAAGGGTAAGATCGGCCGCACGATGATGAAGTTCCCTACCAAGGGCTACTGGCTGGGCCGTGAGGAGAATGAGGGCGAGAACGACTGGGTGCGTTCCACCAGCGGTCGCTTCAACGGCAGGAAAGACTTGAGGATTAAGGTCCCTGAGCCGGGTGTTGGTGAGAGGGAGAGGAGAGCGAGGAGCGGTACTGGCCCGCCCCCTCCGCCTTCTGCGAAGAACACCAAGGTCCCTGAGTGAGCTTGTTAAAATCTTGGATAGAGTATGTTGAATAGCATGCCGGGCGACACGGAGTTGGGTAATTCGCGCTGGAAAGGGCACCTACGCTCTATGGTTCAAACTAGACATACTGTTCAGTAAGACTAATATGTGTACGACTGTTCTTAAGTTCTGGATGAAGGCGTTTTGTAATTATTTGTTTTTCTCAATCCGCTTCGAAGATAAAGATCTCTAGTCATAGAACATATGCACACGTGCAGCTTGCTGGATCTGGCATTGCAGCCTGCTCTCGGCCTTCACCGATCCACCTTGCATCCCTCCGCGGCAAGAATGAATTTCCAATGATGAAACGCCGCGCTCGCACCCCTACCGAAACATTCATACAATGCAATGCTCGCGCTTGCAGCCTCGCGTCTTTCCTTCCTCTCCCATAGTACCCGCCCCTCAACAGACCCGGCCTATCCACCTCTGTACAGGAACCGCTTTTCCTCCACGAAGAAATGGCCACCGCGCGACGAGCGCGTACATCTGCCTCCGCTCAGTCAAAATGTATAGCTTTCCACGGCCTACTGTCAAGTCGCTCAGCATTGGCAGCCGCCTTCGCTTTCGGGCTTGGGCTGGTTCACGTTCACGTCGATTGCTGCACAAACCGTCAGCGCAACCTCTCACACGATCACTACATCGGACAAAACACTCACTCTGATTCGCCGCCTGCTGCCCCTCACCCTCCATGCCCGGCAACGCCTGCGCGATCCTCTTGAACAGCGTCTTCACATTATGCCCCACCTTCGCACTCGTCTCCACAAACAGACACCCCAACCTCTTCGCCTCCGCCTCGCCCTCCTCCGCCTTGACCTCCCTCTTCTCGCTCAGGTCCGTCTTGTTGCCGACGAGCACGATGATGACATCGCTGCCGCGCTCGCCGCGCACGTCGTCGACCCACTTGCGCGTCTGCTGGAAGCTCTTCTGGCTCGTGATGTCGTAGACGACGACGGCGACGCTCGAGTCGCGGATGTACGAGGGGATGAGCGAGCGGAAGCGCTCCTGGCCGGCCGTGTCCCACAGCTGCAGCCGCACGGTGCGGTCCTCGAGGTACATGGTTTTGCTGAGGAAGTCGATGCCGATCGTGGCCTGGTAGGTGCTGTCGAAGGAGTCGTACATGAAGCGGGTGATGAGGGAGGTTTTGCCGACTGAAAGATATGTCAATTAGTACACCTTGGAATGCAAGTTTCCATCTTGAGGGAAACACGCTAGAGCGACTTGACAAGCATACCCGACTGCTCGCCCAAGAAGACCAGCTTGAACTTCTTGAGCGGGTTTGTGTACGAGCCCACGCTTTGCGCCATGACGTCCTGACCAATGCCTCGGAGGATGTGTGATGCGATCTGCCCGTCTAGATGTAGGAATCACTATGTGGGGCGAGGTGTAGTTGAATGCGGCGCGGTGAACGGGCGGTATAGTCTGTTTATGAGGGTAGAAGGCGGGGGAAACGGTCAGCTCATTGTTAAGGAGAGACCTGAGGCCGAGCCACAACTGTTCACGTCCACTTCGGGGAGTCTGGGGGAGGCTGTGAAGGGCCCGCGGGCGCCCGGCGGGTAGATCCGCAACACTATCGGCTGGCCCAGATTTTACAATTTCCGCTTCCTGGAGCAGGGCCTTTCGATTGCCGAGGGTGGAACTATAATTCATCTTTTTTCCCTTTTCTGTTGTGACACCAACGGATAACAAAATGGCGGAGCCGACCAAGACCGCTCCGGCGACTCACAAACAGCCCTCTAGGAAAGGCAAGAAGGCGTGGCGCAAGAATGTCGACGTTACAGAGGTTCAGAAGGGCCTAGAAGACACCCGGGACGAAGTGATCAACGGTGGCATTATCGCCGAGAGGGCTGCGGACGATCTTTTCTCGGTGGATGTTGCTGGTGACGAGAATGCCGGGCGCAAGCAGAAGGCTCAAAAGCTCTTGAAGGCCGACGAAATCGTTGCTCAGCGCTCGGCTGTGCCTGGACTGGAGCCGCGCAAGAGGAAAGCCGCTGGACCTGTGATTGGAGAAAGCACTGGAAAGAAGCCCAAGGACGGGAAATACATTTCGAACTACGAGCTGAAGAAATTGAAGAAGGCTGCCGACACGACTGGTGGTGTCGAAGTCGAAGAGTCTGCCGCACACGACCCTTGGGCTGCCCCGACGCCTTGGAAGCACGCGAACCTGGATTTCCTCGAGGAGAAGAAGCCGAAGGTTGAGCCCAAATCGCTCCGTCAAGCGCCTGTCTCTCTCGCTGCCAACGGCAAGCCTATCCCTGCCGTTCGCAAGCCTGAAGGCGGAAAATCTTACAACCCTCTTGTTGGCGAATGGACTGAGCTACTGGAGCGGGAAGGTGCCGAGGCTGTCGCCAAGGAGGAGGCTCGCATTCTTGCTGAAGCAGCGGAGAGGGCAAAGGAAGAGCGTCTTGAGCTTGAGAGAAAGAAGGTCGAGGCTGCTGAGCGGGAAGAGGTTGCGACGGATTATGAAAGCGAGTGGGAAGGCATTCAGAGCGAAGTGGAAGAGCAGAACTACAGCACAAAGCAGAAGCGAAGAAAGACTCCCGCAGAGCGAAACAAAATCAAGGCGCGCAAGGAGCGCGAGCAGAGGGAAACGTGGGAGCGCAAGCAGAAAGAACGTGATGCGCAAGAGGCACGAATCAAGGAGATCGCGGCGGAGATGTCGGCTAAGGACAAGGGCAAGAAGAACCTGGCTCTGAAAGTCCAGCATCACTCTTCAGATGACGAGTCGGACGATGGAGTAGAGAAGCTTGCCCCCAGAAGATTTGGCAAGACGCAGATGCCCGCGGCACCGTTAGAAGTGCAACTGCCCGATGAGCTGGAGGATTCATTGCGCAGGTTGAAGCCGCAAGGAAATCTCCTCACGGACCGATACAGGAATATGCTCCTGAACGGAAAGGTGGAGGTCCGCAACCGGTTGGGCCAGCAGAAGAAGCCCAAGACGGAGAGGAAAGAGAAATGGAGCTACAAGGACTGGAAGCTCAAATAGACCTGCTAGAGCGCATCCCCTCCCATCGGCGCATTGTAATACGATATGCGTGCATTTGCGCGCCCTTTACCGCTTGAATTGCTCGGATTTCACTTCATCTACGTCCAGTGGTATGTCAGGATCCTATGATCCAGGCGTACCGACAATAATACCACTCGACCGCAGCGCCGGAATAGCGTACTGCGCCGTCCACTCATTACACTTGAACAGCGGCCGCCTCTGCTCACCCGGCCCATACAACTCCCCACTATCCTTCGTCCAAACCAACTCATGCCTCCCCGTCACCCCATCGACCTCCCAGAAATTGATCCCCTGCTGCCTACTCGGCCTCGGCAAACCCCTCAACACCTCGTCGATCTTCCCGGAATCGCAATCCGTCTTTCGCACCCACCCGATCTGCGTAATTCGATGCAGAGGCCCGTCCTGGCCGGGTCTCCAGGACTCTCTGACTTCGTACCGCATCCCGCTCGCGGCGATGATGTCGCCTGTGACGTTGAAGAGGGTCCCCAGGCCGGTCGCGGGGTATGTTTCGATGAAGATGCCGTCGTGGTAGCGTTTGGCGGGGTCGAGGGGGTCGTGGGCGACGGTGTCGAGTTCGGGTTTCAGGGCACGGTAGTATTGTTCTTGCTGAATGGGGGTTTTGGTTGAAGGTGGGTGCTCTGGTTGAGTCATGGTCGCTGCTGCTGTTTGGTCGGCGGAGAGGGGTAATGCAGTATCCGATTGAGCTTCGAGCTAATGGTTCCTGTAAAAGAATGTGCTTTACAAAAATGAGGGTTGAACCTGCGAGCGAATCGCTTTACTGGGACACATCGGCCTTCGCACGGAGCTCGAGATGTCTTGCCTAGAGTTTGGAGGATGCAGCGCCGCACCGCTTGCATATCCTTGCCGAAGCGAGAGGTTATCAATTTCCAATCGTCTCTTACGCCGAGGCAGCAACTGCATATGTTTTTCAACGTCGACTACGACATGTCACAGCAATGGTACGAATGGTTGTCTGCAAGGAATAGATCGATCGCAGCAATCGGAAACCCATGACCAAACATCTCCTCTCCCTCCCTCCCTCCCTCCCTCACTCACAACCTCGCCTTCACCCCAACCGCCTCCCCAACCAACCCCACCACCTCCTCCGAACACCCATAAGCCGTCTGATACCCATACCCCGCGTGCCCATAATTATGCACGACCTGCACGCCCCTGACAACCTCCCTCTCAACCCTGATCCCCTCCTTCCTCATCGGCCGCAACCCAACCCCATGCCTGACGACATCCAGCGCCTCGACGCCCTTCCCCTCCGGCACAAGCGCGGGGCACAGCTCCACGGCGCGCTTCATGATCCGCAGCGCCAGGCTCGGGTCCACCTGGCTCTCCCAGTTGCCGACCTGCAGACACCCGCCCAGCACCGTGCCGCCGCCCGCCGCGCGGTGCATGATGTAGCACGCCTCGTCGCCGCCGTCGTCCGTGCCGGACGTCGAAGCCATCATGCCAGGGTCGTTGCGCACGATCGTGATCTGCCCGCGCGCGGGGTACATGGTCTTGTCCTCGACGCCGCCGAGGGTGAGCGACGAGAGGCCCGTGGCGTTGACGACGACGTCGGCGCGGGCGCCGCTGGCGTGCAGGAGCGCAGCGTCGGCGACGTGCGCGACGACGCCGCGGCGGATGGCGGCGCCGTGCTTGAGGCACTGCGAGGCGAGCCAGGGGAGGTAGAGCGCGGTGTTGATGCAGACGGAGGTGAAGTTGGTGCCGCCGTCCATGCCGGGCGGCAGCTCGGATTTGGGCAGCACGCGGAAGTTGGGCAGCACGTCTTTGAACCAGGCGTCTTCGCGCACGAGCTCGCGGAACCAGTCGCCGACGGGGGAGGAGGCGTCTTTGGCGCGGCGGTAGATGTAGTTGTCTGATTCGGGGGTGGGGCGTTAGTGTGGGTGTTGATTTTTTGAGGTTGGGGCGGGGGTTGATCGTACTTTGGAAGTGGATGCCGGATTCCGGGACGTCTTTTGCGAGGCGCTCGAGTTCTTTCCAAGTCACGGTTTCGTATGTTTGCTGTTTGGAGTTTGGTTTGCCGACGGGCAAGCTGTTGGCGCCGGCCCATGGGCTGGCGTATTCTATGTCATAGTCCCCGGGCATGTGTTTGGCGATGATGGTGACATTGTGCCCATGGTCGCGGGCGAGGAGGAGTGCAGTTGTCAGTCCACTCACGCCGGCCCTGTGATAGATCAGCTTCTTGAAGTCCAATGGCAGCGGCGTGTCTAGCCTACCCGAGGACGACAATGTTTGATGGCATGTTGGTCTCGGTAGATCAGGAAATCGGTTGCTACGAACACCAGACCACGAGTAGTTACAACTGATTTTTTTTGTTAATGTGAAGTTACATGGCAGTCATGCTCGGTATAGATAAGGTTCCAAAGATAGTTCGCCGATGATCGGAGAAGTTAAGCCGACGTTTGTAGTACAGTACCTGATGTACCTGAACGGGCGAGGCACGCGAGTAACGAACATGTGATCTCATTGGCGGTATCGTTCTAGGCTGTTATGCACGTGTTGGAGCTCGAAAGTACCGATACTTAGCTTCTATTACAGGCAAATTCAAAGATGGGCAGCGGAAAGGTAGACAGCGTGTGTAAAGTTAGGATTCGGCATTTGTCTTCGATAGGATTGACAAACCGGAGTCGTGAAACAAATGATTAGGTACGCAGTCAGACCTGCCGTGCTAGATTGATAGAATGGTTAGGAGCGGCTGTAGCCAACAATTCTACGATTCTTCACGTTGTACAATCTATTGCCGAGACTCCGCCATCGACACATTCTAACGCCGCACAGCTCCTGTCACTTCACCTGCAGGACACGCCACCAAAGCAGCAAGCTGGTTGCCATGAAACAATGACTCCGATCAAAAGATCGAAAATCTGGTGAGCTCTAAGTCGGAATAGCCCAGAGCGCATGCGGACATCTCATGCGAGCAGTGAGAATTGTTGCATTAGCGGTGAATCCTGTCGGCGCAGTGGGTCACCAGTCGGCGGTCAAGCGTGCGTGCGGGCAGAGGCGGCGCGCAGGCGAAGGAGGATGAGTAACAAGCGCGTCGATCACGGGTCGGTGGTGTAATGTACGGTGCATCATAGGAGCGCAGGACGACAGTGAGTAGTAGTGTCACTGCATGCGCCAGGAGGGCGGACGGGGTGAAATGCTTGATGCAGGACGCAGGAGGGGCATTCAAGGTTCCAAGGTTCCGTTGTCCCTGAGTTCACAGTCGACAGCTCGCCCCGCCAAGCCCAGGCCCAGCTGTCGATTTGCCCGCCAGCAGCCCGCGGTAAGTGTGAATCCTCGAATGCCAGCGAGAGTGGCAGCGTGGCAGGCAGCACCGCAGCCGCCGCGTGCATGCACTGTCTGTCGCCTTTGTCGCACCGCCCGGCGAGAGACCAATTTTTGGTTGATCAATTCCCGCCAGACCCGAAACACACACGGCGTGCCGTTGCGGCGCGAAAGAGCCTTTGCAGAAGAATACCGAAGGTAATGTAAGTCAAGCCAGAAGCACGACGATGCTAGCGCGCCCTCGCCCGCCCCGACCGCCGGCGAAAGAGCCGTCATCATAGCTTGCACCAGCTACGACTTACCGGCCTTTCTATTATTTTTGCTCCCGCCCTCACTCCCATGGATGCTCACATGCCTCTCTTTCCTCCCCCCATGGCCTCTGTCTAGCCGTCCGTGCCACCTGCACCACGCAGCCGCTGCATGTCCTCCCAATGACTGCTGCTAATATCCCTCCGTTCAGTGCTGCTGCTGCTGCTGTTGCCGCTCCGCATCTCCCACACCCAGCGGCCCTCCACGCCCGCCAGGCCGCCTGCCTGGGACCATGGGCGAGAATGAATTCCCGGGGCTGTCTGCTTTAGGCCTCTATGCTTCCGACATCCGCGGCGATGGTATGGCTCTCGCTACCTTCTTCCTCTCCGTTTCGCTTTCAGACAAAATATATCCCTTCCGTCCCTGTCGTCGCTGCCCAGTCGTCCGTCGATGTCCGTCCCGCCCCTGTTCACTCGCACGCTGACACCTCCACTGCGTAGGCAACTGCCTGTTCAACGCCCTCTCCGACCAAATCTACGGCGACCAAACCTCTCATGCCGCCATCCGTGCTCAAGTGATCTGTTACATGCGTGATCATGCCGCCTACTACAAACAATTCATCGACGTGCACCCCGGCGGAGGCACGCGACGCAATCCAAAACGAAAGAATGCCGGTGCGTTCAATAGCCCGGCCACCATAGCAACGCCGTCCGAGGCCGACATCGACAAGGTGTTCGAGGGCCACCTCGACGTCATGGCAAAAGGAGGGACGTACGGAGACAACATGGAGATCACGGCGTTCAGCAGCGCGTTCGGCGTCGACGTCAAGATCTACCAGAGAGACTTTGCGTACATGGTCTCTGGAGCGGGCGAATACAACGATCAGAGCGATCGGCCCGTGGCACACATTGCGTATCACATGTGGGAACACTACTCGTCGATCCGTAACCTGGACGGCCCGCACACTGGTCTGCCAAACGTAACACCCAAAGTGCTCAGCCCGGAGGAGGAGCTCAAACAGAAGCAAAAGCTGGCTGCCACACCCTACGTACAACCCTGGCAAATCGACGTAGTGTCGAACTGCCTGCCCTTCCTTGCGGACAAGCCCACAATCAAGCGTGCGTTGGAAGCATCGAAAGGCAACATCGACGCTGCCGTCTCGAATCTTATGGACGCCGAAGAGAACGGCAGTGGCTCGTCAGCACAAGAAAGCTCGAGCGTAGAACGCGACCAAGACAGCGACGACGATGCCAATACTGGCCCAAACAAGAAGCAAGACCGCCGCATAAGTCGTGCCACCAAAAAGAGCAGCACGACCAAGTCCCGCTCAGCCGAAACACGGCATGCCCTCTCCCAACTCGAAACCGCCGACGGCTCGCAAGACTCCTTCGCCAGCTCCAACGGCGACGACAGCGAAGCCTCCGCGTTCCCCGACTCGTCCCAGCAGAGCACCACATCCACGACATCAACAGCCACGACCCAATCAAGACCACCCATACGACTGAAACTACACCCGCCCAAACCACCTCCCGATTACGACCTGCATCAGTCCAAGTCCAGCAGCAACAAAACCTCGCAATCACAGCCCGGCCCTCGCATCTCCGCTCGAGATAAAAAGGACATCAAGAAGCAGGCTCAGAAAGCCGCGCGGAAGGAACGCCAGCAAGCCGCCGCTACCTCAAAGAAAGGCAGCGACAAAGCCGACACGCCTGATCCTGAGGCAGCCGCCACCGCTGCTGCAGGCATGGCGCTGCGGAAGCAGGGCTTGACACAGACGCCGCCGGTCGACACTCTACGGACGCTGTACATATGACGACCGGACGGCGGGCTTGATCTTCTTTTGGGTGCATGTGTTTAGTTGCATGGCGAGCGAAAAGATACCCCTCTTTCTTTTTGATCAGCGTGAAGGTCTAATCGATCAATCTTTGGGCGAAGAGTTCGCGGCTCACGACCGTATTTTCCGATGACTGGAAGGGTCACAGAAGATGATTTGCATAGCGCGGTGAACGGACATGACGGGTCGGTACACGGCAAAAAAAGTTCGAGTGGCGGGCCTGCTAGCGTACGGCTTTGATTTTATCTACTGCCTTTTCCTCACGTTGCCCTCGCTTTCTCCAGCGCACGAAAGGCGGCGTGAGTGTTCGGCCGGCGAGACATCGACAGACGTCTCCCACTCGATGCGAGGCATAGCGACGGCGTTGCTCTTGGAATCTTCAATGTTGGCGAGAGGAGGCAATGACATCCTCCGCCTGACGGCGTTTTACGGCTTTCACGATTTTGGGGGGTCCGGCTTGGACATTGCGCGGCGATTTGGCGCTGCTTTTGCTACCTTTTTATTGCTTACCCTACGTACCTGCTGCGCCGGGGTGCATCGTG
Source organism: Septoriella neoarundinis (assembly GCA_022813125.1). Classification (NCBI taxonomy): domain Eukaryota; kingdom Fungi; phylum Ascomycota; class Dothideomycetes; order Pleosporales; family Phaeosphaeriaceae; genus Septoriella; species Septoriella neoarundinis. The sequence continues at coordinate 164,326 of JAKLND010000037.1, forward strand.
CGTGCGGCAAGGCACTTGGCCGCTGCTGAACAGAAGTGTCAGAAGACAACTTTTTCACGTGAACTCACTCTTCCAGTCATCCTTCCACCCTGGCGTGAATCGTACGGCTTTAGGGTTGAACTGACAGTAAACGTACGCTTGTATGAACTTGAACTTTTCTCTCTTCAAACACATGCCTTGATCTATATCGCCAAAACAACAAAAACAACACCCCACATTTCAAACCACACACACACGTCCAAAACCTACTTCAACTCCGGCGCAACCTGCACGCTCACCCCCCCATCCTCCATGCCAAAATACGCCGCCACGGGCTTCTGCCCGCCCTTCATGCCCGCCGCCTGCGTCTGGTCGCCATTCATGCCGTAGAACAGCCCCACCTCCAGCACGCCCGTGATGCGCTTGATCCGCTCCGCGAGCGCCGACACCTCCCACACACCGCCCTTGCCGGACCCGTCCGCGCCCTCCGCCACGTCCTCGGGCGTCAGCAGCTTCGCGAACGGCGCGTCGATGATGTAGAAGCTCTGGTCCGTCTGGATGGGCCCGGCTTTCGCCAGCGTGTGCTCGCGGATCTTGGGGCCCTGGGAGCCCAGGAGCTCGAGCTCGCGCAGCACGCTGACGTGGCCGATGGGCGCGACCTCGATGGGGATCGAGGGCCACTTGGTCAGCAGGCGGCGCTGCTGCTTGCGGTAGTCGGCGATGCAGATGAAGCGCTTGCTGCGGGTGGCGACGAGCTTCTCCTGGAAGAGGCAGGCGCCGCCGCCCTTGATGCAGTTGAGCTCGGCGTCGACCTCGTCGGCGCCGTCGAAGCAGACGTCGAGCATGGCGTCGGCGGGCAGCGAGTCGAAGTTGATCGGCACGAGCCCGGCCTCCTCGATCACCTTGCGGCTGTTCCAGCCCGTGGGCACGAACCAGTTCATGTGGTTCTGCGGCGGCGGGTTGGTGGAGAGGGCGTGCTTGATGGCTTCGACGCCGTACACGATCGTGCTGCCGCTGCCGATGCCGACGAAGTTGTAGCTGCTTTTGAAGTGGTCTTGCACGGCGCGGAAGGCGGCTTTGCGCTTCGCGGACTCGATTGCGTCGAGGGGTTTGGCGGGCGGGGGGATGTTGTCTGTAGAGGCCATGGTGGAGAGGAGTCTTGTGAGGGGTTGGGGTGTTTGGAGGGGTGTCGTGGGGAGTCTTCTCGAGGCTCGGAGGGTGCGTGTGGTGAGTGTTGGGATGCGGCAGGCTGGGAGTGTAATTAGCAGGTGGTAAGAGAGGGTGTAGTGTGCTTTGTGTGCTGGCGGGATGCACCTTGACTTACAGACGAGCATATGCAGGATATCTACAGTAAGGGCGGAGTCAGCAAGTGTGCAGCAGGCCAGTGGAGGTGTGTTTTCCTCTCAGCAAGCTGCCGTCATAGCACCGCCGCCGTCCTCGGGCTGCCCCCAGCTGCCAATGGAGGAAGCCGACTTTGCCCATACCGGATCCACCCTCGCGTCTCGCGGCCTCTTTACCCCGCCATCCTCTCACGCGCGCCACAGTCGCGGGGCTGCTGTGGCTGCGAGCTGCGGCGTTTGCCCATGACGAACGTCGGACGCCAGCCGGACGCGACACAGACATCTCCAGCACGTGAAACCAGGCATCCTCCCCGTTTGTCTCACGTCCTCACCACTCCTTCGACACACACACCAGTGCATACCATATCGACCATGGCGCCCAAACGGACAGCCACACCACCACCCCTCCATGACCTGCCCACGGCCAAAGAGAAGAAATACGATCGCCAACTGCGCCTGTGGGGAGCCAGTGGACAGCAAGCTCTGGAAGAGACGCACATTCTCCTCATTAACAATGGATCTGGTGTGACTGGTATTGAGGCGCTGAAGAACCTGGTCCTGCCCGGAATCGGTCAATTTTCCATCCTCGACCCGGCCGTTGTCAGTGAAGCTGACTTGGGCGTCAACTTCTTCCTCGAGGACGAGAGCTTGGGCAAGTTTCGAGCAGAGGAGACGGTGCGATTGCTAGTAGAATTGAACCCGGATGTCAAGGGAACTGCGGTCAAAGAGGTGAGCAACTGATACCCTTCGAAAAGTCACCGTGCTGACATGTCTGTAAGCCCTTAGAAACATTCCTCGCCAAAGACGGCGTCTTCACACCATACACGCTTGTGCTCGTCGCTGCACCCATTGAACCTGCAAGTCTCGCACAAATCCAGAAACACACTGCTGCTCTGAACATCCCTCTCTTCTACCTTCACTCGGTCGGATACTACGCCCACTTCTCGATCCAATTACCTCCCGCCTTTCCAATCGTCGACACACATCCTGATGCGACTGCTCTAGACGACTTGAGAGTGCTCAAGCCGTGGCCTGAGCTGGTCGAGTTCTCGCAAGAGAAAACAAACGGCGTGCAATCAATGAGCGCACACGAGAAGGGTCACATTCCTTACGTCTGCTTGCTACTACATTACGTCGACAAGTGGATGGCGGAGAATGACGGGAAATTGCCAGAAGCATACAAGGACAAGACGGCGGTCAGGAACATGATCCGCGCAGAGGGTGGGGATGAGGAGAACTTCGAGGAGGCATACGGCGCTGTTCTGAAGTCATTAAACCCGCCGAAACCATCATCGTCAGTCCGCGATATCCTCACAGCTCCCGAAACACAACAACTGTCCCCCAACGCAGCCTCCTTTTGGTTCATCGCAAGAGCGGTACAAGAGTTCTACACCAAGCACGGCGTCCTGCCATTGCCCGGTGGATTGCCGGACATGAAGGCGCATTCAAACGATTACATCAGTCTACAGAAGATCTACAAGGAGAAGGCTCGCCGGGACTGCGCGGAAGTGACGTCTACCGTGCAGCAACTAGAGCAGACTGCCGGACACTCCAAACCCATCATCGACTCTAAGGAAATCGAAAACTTCTGCAAGGGCGCCGCACACATCCATCTCGTCCGCGGCCGACCCTTGCAGGTCGTCCAGCCGGGCGCAGACGTGAAGTTCGACGATCGCGCGAAGGCATTGACTAATGAGCTCACGAACCCAGAAGGCTTGCTGGGGCTGTACATCGCCTTCCTCGCTTTCGACGACTTCGTCGCGACTCATTCGCCACCAACCACGCACGCCGACGGCACATCATCGCTCATCGCCCCCGGCGAGCCAGGTGCAGACCACGAATCGGACGCGTCAAAACTCACCGGCATCGCGCACAAGATCGTCGACAACCTAATCACCGAAGCCGGGACGCGGATTGAGGACCCAGAGTACTCCGAGCTGAAAGACGAAATCGAGAAGATTTGCACTGAGATCACGAGAGCGGGCGGCAAGGAGCTGCACAACATCGCGTCTCTGGCTGGCGGTATGATCGCGCAGGAGATCATCAAGGTTTTGACGGCGCAGTATATTCCCGTGCACAATTGCTGTTTGTTTGATGGGATCGCGAGCAGAACCAGTGTGCTTAGGATCTAGATGATGTGGTTTCAGTTTCGATTGGGAGGACGAAGTGTTTCGGAAAAGCATGGAATTGAGGCGCTACATTTGAGAGCATGCATAATTTCTCGTCCGCGGTACCCATCTACATTGCAGGGCTGCCATTAGACAGGCGTGACAATGCAGTCTGGGTGGGTCGGCTCTTTCAATAGAAGAAACCAAGATTAAGGTTTCTCATACTTTCGTCCCAATGCTCATAGACACGACCAGACAACGATAGCAATGGAAACAGTCACCAGTCACCTCAGCCCTTGACGCCTCGGCTCGATGGTCATCATATAAATGTTTATTGCCATCAATCGCCAGGTGCGGACTTCACTTCGTCGTTACCCCACGATTACTGAACAGCATTGACGCCATCGCAACGGAGCTCCGAAACGATCAGCCCCACCTCGATGGATTGTGTAAGCAACGGCGTGTAAGCTCGACGACCGTCAGTTTATAAGAACAAGCCCTTCTTCGTCCTGTTTGCATCCCTGACTCAAACACCATTGGATATATCCAGATACAATGCCTCCCTCCCCCATCGCCATCGTCGCCGGCGTTGGCCCCGGCACCGGAGCCGCCGTCGCCCGCCGCTTCGCAAAGGCCTACCCTATCGCGCTCCTCGCCCGCTCGCCCGCCAACTACGAGTCGCTGGTCTCCGAGATCAACGGCTCCGGCGGCAAGGCCATCGGCATCAGCACAGATGTGTCCAGCGAGGAAAGCGTGAAAGCGGCGTTCGACAGGATCAAGAAGGAGTACGCGGGCGCCGGGTGCGCGGCGGCGGTGTTCAATGCCAGCGGGCCGTTCAGTCGCAAGCCGTTGCTTGAGATGGGGGTTGAGGAGTTTGGGAAGAGCTGGGAGGTCAGCTGGTGAGTGTCTACGCTATACCGCTGGGAGATGCTCTCGCAGATTGGTCAAATCGATCGAAGCGCCTCTCGGCATACTTCCACCCCACGAACGCCTGCTAACAACCCACGCAGCAAAGGCGCCCTGATCTTCTCCCAAGCCGCCCTCCCCCTCCTCCTCCAAAGCACCCACACAGCCTCCGCGCCCTCCCCGCACCCGCCCACCCTCATCTTCACGGGCGCGACCGCCAGCATCAAAGCCAACGCGCAGATGTCCTCGTTCGCAGCCGGCAAATTCGCCCTGCGCGCGCTGAGCACCTCGATCGCCAAAGAGTTCGGGCCCAAGGGCGTGCACGTCGCTCACGCCGTCATCGACGGCGTCATCGACATCCCGCGGACGAAGGAGTGGCTGAAGGACATGCCGGCGGAGGCGAAGATCGGGGCGGAGGATATCGCGGAGAGCTACTGGAATCTGCACACGCAGAGCGTGAGGTGCTTCACGAACGAGATTGATATCAGGCCGATGTTGGAGAAGTGGTAGGGTGTGTTTTGGTGTATGATTGCAACTGGCCTGTGGGACAGGCGGGGTATCTCGTGAGAAATAGGAACATGTAATGTACAAGCAGCGCTTTCGCTGTGAACGCTGGAGATCAAAATAGGAATGTTGGAACCTCGACGGTGGTCTGCTCCTTCGCCTTGCGCTTCTTGTCTTCTTCTTCTCTCCTCTGCTTGCGCTTGGCGAGGTAGCTTGGTTTTTCATCTTTGACGCCTGTCGAAAAAGGATCGAAGTCGTTGGTTGAAAGTGAAAATGTATCTTTGCTCTCCAAAGTCTTGGGGTGATTTGCAATTGAGCTTCGCTTCTGGTTCCTGTCGTGACTGGAGCTTGTAGTGGGTAGCTTATCGCTTGTCGCGCAAAGTTTATTCTCGGATGGGTCTTTGGAGACAGCTAACAGCCTGTCCGTGAAAGACGTAGAACGACGTGTATCGGCCTCGGACTTGTCCAACCTAGCAGCATCAGGCCCGCTCTGCTTCCTCGATTGGGGTGCCGGACCATCAAGGTCGTCGCTCTCGGCTTCTGAAAAACCGTCCTCCCTCACATCCCCCTCACCATCTCTAATCCTCCCCGTCGTTCTCCTAACCTTCTCCGGACTCCTCAAAAACCCCCTCGCAGCCCTCGTCCCCGACCTAACCCTCCCCAACCCCTCCAAAACCCTCCCCATCCTCCCCGAATCATTCATCAGCGCCCCAAGCACCGGATCCGCAATCTCCTCCTCCCCCCCCTCCTCCTCCCCCAAAACCTCCCTCAGACTCCTCTCCCTCCCCTCCCTCTCAACAGCCATCCAATCCCTCTCCGTAACCCCATCGGTCGCCCTCCCCAGTCCTCTCAGAACCTTCGCGCCCCGCGCCTCTGCCCGCCGCTTCTGCTCCGCGTACGCCGCCCGGTGCACCGCCTGCGTGTACAGCGCGGCCGTCGCGGCGAACTCGTCTTCGACCATCATCCAGGCGTCGTCGGCGGCGTAGCCGGGCTGCATGTATTCTACGCTTGGTGGTGCCGGAGGCGGGGAGGAAGAGGGCGAGCGGGAGGCGACGCGGGAGGGTTCGGTGTTCGTCTGTGGTGGAGGTGGGTTGAGGGGGTTGAGGTCTGAGTCGACGAGGTCGTCGTTGTCGGAGGCTGGTGGTGGGGGGGTTTTGGCGCGTTTTTGGCGTTTGGGTGCAGGGGGGGAGGAGGAGGAGGAGGATGCGGGAGGTTTGGAGGGCGCGGCGAGCCAGGGGATTGTGCGCGGGGGCATTTTGGCGGTTGCGTTCAAGGCGTGATGTGTCGTCGCTGGAGAGTTGTTTGGTTCAAGTGTTGTGGAAGTTGTGCGGACGCGCGCGTCTTATAGGCGCGGGTCTGCTTCTGCTCCTGATTTCGCGTCGGAAGTGAGGTTGCGGCATCTCGCGAGCCTTGTTGCTCGAGACGGGCGAGCCGATAGGAGGGTGACGTCTTGTCTGAATGATGCGAAGTGAAGGAAGCCGCTTGAAAACGGACGGACAGCCATCGTCAGGAACCCCACGTTGACTTGCCCGCTTGGAAGCTTTTGCAGGCACGTCAGAGGGCGAAGGGACAGAGCTTCTTCACAACCGCAGGGATCGGACGCAGGCAGCAAGACAAAGAGACAGAAATCTTACAATCATGCTCGCTCTCGCACTCAAAGCAGAACTCGAGGGGTGAATATCATTGACGCCTCCGTATATCAGGAGATGGTCAAGACTGATCAACTTCCAGAGTCACCGATCTCCAACCTCAGGACACCGAAGATGCACCCTTCCATTACACGTTCAAAGTCCAGTGCACCTCATGTCGCGAGGTCCATCCCAACTGGGTGACAGTCAACCGTCATGTACGAATCAAAGACGGCGCGCAGCAAAGTCAAGTTGCACTGACACGCCACCGTAGGAAATGAACGAGCAGCAAGGCAGCCGAGGGGAGGCCAACTTCGTCTGGAAGTGCCAGAATTGCAAGGTACGTCGAGACTCGATACGAAATTGATTCATAATATTGGTTATCTGACCGAGTGCTACAGAGACAACACACAGCCAACGTCCTCGAGGCTCCCAAGGCATACCCTCAGCAGGAACCCGCAAAATTCCAGAATATCCTCACAATCGACTGCCGTGGATTGGAGTTTGTTGAATTCAAGGCCGAGGTAAGCTATGATGTCCATTCTGATACTTTCTTGTCTTTACCTCCTGGCTGACCATCCCACTTGTAGGGTGACTTCAAGGCTACCGGTGTCGAGTCTAACTCTCAGTTCACCGGCATTGATCTTACGGAAGGCGAATGGTTTGATTACGATGAGAAGGCTGGCGAGGAAGTGAGCATCAAGGATATCCAGTGGGAAATCCGCCGTGCTTGAACAGATGGGAGCGGGCTGAGACCCGGATTGTCGACAGTGGTTACGATGGCACGCGTGAACGTTAGGCAGAAAATGTGCACCAGAACAATGATCGAATGCTCGCAGGCACTGCTGCCAAATGCAGTTGTGAGCAAAATCATGCGGAAAATGTTACTTTCACAAAAGTGGTACTCTTCAGGTACTCTTCAGAGCGGAGCGCGTCGTCATGAGGAAGATCTATTTAGGGCCCCTGCACGTTATGTATGATCGAGTCGCAGGTGCGCCAGTCACCTTGCGTAGCAAATCCATTGCCATCAAAGGCTCGACTTTCGGATCACTGCGTCCACGTCCATATTCAAACGATGGATGAAGGCAAGATTTTGGTGTTCATGCGTTTTGTTTTGTTTTGGGGATGTGTCTTTAACGAATGGTGGATGTGCTCGGTAGGCCTTTTATGGCAAGCTCTCGGGAGAGCAGAGACACTTGGCTCCACCAAATCAAGAATAGGAGAATCAAAAAATTGTAACTTACGAATCACCTTGACTAGGGCAAGGAGTTTGACGAGGCTGAGGTCTGGGGATGACGTACGCTGGCGCCAAGTCGCGTGCAAGCTGTCCAAGCGTTGAAGCTCGGAGGAGGTGCATCGCAACGCAGCGCGGCCCAGGCAGCTCCAATACCTGCCCGCCTTCATCTAAACATCACGTCCTCTGAACTCCTCTGTCGCAACGAGTAAACCCTTCCAGAACACACAACCTTGATCGCCCATGATGGACTTCTCCGACGCATTGTCAGTACCGCACGCGCAATGCGATTAGCTGCCAGCCGTCGCAAGTTAGCTAACCTGTCTCTCCTTGCAGCCGTATTGTCAACCTGGCGATTGGTGTCTTCCTTGTTCTTGGTGGCATTGGCCAGTTCTTCCTCTCTATCACCATGTAAGCGGCAGCGAGCCATTGAATGCGAACAAGGCAAAGGTCCGCGAGCAACAGTACAGAGACTGACTTGGCGATTGCGCGCGTCCAGCCAGCATGTTATCGTCGGCGTCTACTCGATCATTTTCGGCCTTGGTAAGATTCAAGGATTATGGTCTTCTGTTTGCGACAACGTGCTGACTCGATTCTCACAGCTACCGCCATGCTTGGTATGTTGCGAAAGATCCAACAGAAACGCTTTGCCAAGCTTACATTCCGTCGCAGAGTTCCAGATCCCTCCTCAGGTCGCCAGATACGCCTCCTTCATGTTCAGCTTTATCGGCCGTGGTGTCTGTACGTAACTTCCAAGATCCGAATTGTCGTCCGCATGGCGACAGGCAAAGAGCGAAGAGCTGGGAACTGGACATCGTAACTGACGGCGCAACAGTCTACTTCTTCCTCGGCTGCGTTCTGATCAGTGACAAATGGTACACCTACATCTCGGCTTCCATCATTGCCCTCGTCGGTCTCGCATACGTCGCTCTCGAGTTTGTTCCCTCGATCGAGCCTCCCGCGAACATGAGGTACGTTGGATCTCGTCTGTCGCACACATCAGAGCTTGGTCGCTGACCTTTTCCAGGGACGCCGATGCCGGCTGGGGCGCCGAGCAGGTGTAAACAGCTGATCCAGGGATCAAGAGTCGTTCGTTGCTGCGGTGAAGGCGTGACGGACGGTTGCTGTTGCACATCTTGGCCGAAGACTATTGTTTAGTCTGGACTTGCAGCGCGCGGGTATTATGACGCCACGGACATGATCTTCGACGATGTGGGACTAGAGTGTGAGTCTATGGAGACTGGCATCTTTGCTGTTGCTCGATTGTAGCACTAGGCACGAATGCGATGTACGTAGACAGTGTGTGCGAATCGATTGGTAGATCTCAAGAAGCAAATCAGGAGCTGATGAGCACAAACACGCTTCGTCGGGTTTCCAGCAGATCGACGAGGTTTCCGCTGATTCAATCAGTTGACTACAAGAAAGTAAGAGCCATCTATAAGTGCGACTCTCAGATGGAACGGCCAGGCCAGCTCAAGCGTGATCTGATATCAGACGGGGGCGCCGGCCGATTGGCGCGCTAATGGTAAGCGCAGATGAACCTTAATAATTCAGCCAATGAAAGACTGCTTAATGTGCTTATGGCTAACACGCGGAGGTACTTCATACCGCATCGCATCAGAGAGGCGAGTCGGGCCCCGTTTCTTCAGGCAAATCGACGAGCAATAGCGAATGTGAGAACGTCTGCATTTTCACTTCTTCCAGGCCAGATATCATTTACACTTCGCTATCCATCATCTGTGTACCGTCGCGCTTTTACGTGACGCAGCTCCATCTGATAACTCGGCCGCTGAGATCTCTTTGAATACACCCCCGCCGGTCAATCGCCTGTGCCGTTTCTCTTAGTCGCAACTGGCTGCCTGGATCCGCGGAGCACAACATACACCCAACTTCCCCGTTCAACGGTACTTGCTCCTCCTTCGACCACTTCCGCCCGCTCGATGCGCCAATAATAAGTGTACCAAGCAACCCGCTCCATTATGTCGCTGGCAGCAGAGCAATCCCCTGCTTCGACACCGACTCCTGCGTCCGCGCCGCCGGCCAACATGCCCGCTGTCCTCAACCGCGAGCCGTCGCAACAGGACCTCGAGATCGCCAGGCAACTCCAGAGCTTCCAGTCGCAGGGCGTGCCTTCACACGAGACTTCGCGGCCCGAAGGCAACGCGCAGCCAGCACCACAGTCTTTGAGCCAGATCCTGAGCGATGGCCCGCAACAACAGAAAGCAGACGAGACACCGCGCGACATACAAGCACAACCGCAAGCACAAACACAAGCGCAACCGCCTAGTCCATATCAGCCCGTCGCGCAATTCACACCGCTCCAGCAACAGCAACCCAGACCGCAACAGTCTCCAAATGTAAGCGGCGGTGGAGGCGGGCAGGTGTGCAGGTATGTACTGGCTGGATCAATGAGACACCATTGCCGTACTAATTGACGTCTACAGCAACTGCGGCACCACGAAAACACCACTTTGGAGGCGATCGCCAACCGGTGCGGTTATTTGCAATGCCTGCGGTCTCTACTATAAAGCGCGTAATCAGATGCGACCCGTTGGTTTAAAGAGAGGAGCGGCGTCCACAACATACTCACCAGACAACCAGCAACAAGAGAGGGGTACTTCACCGAATGCGATCCAAGGAGGGGCGACGTATGTCTCGGCAGACCAGACTTCGGCAGGAACGTGTCCTGGTGGCGGAAGATGCAACGGCACAGGCGGACACGACGGCTGCAGCGGATGCCCAGCTTACAACAATCGCATATCGAAAACAGCTCAAGTTGCACTGAGGCAAGCTAGTCGTGAGCCTGGCCAACAAGGGCAAGGTGGAGAAGGTTCGCAGCCACAGGGTGGAGCTGTACAGCAAAGCGTTATGATCGCTTGCCAAAATTGCGGCACCACGATTACACCGCTTTGGAGGAGAGACGAGGCAGGAAACACTATTTGCAACGCTTGCGGTAAGTTTCCTTGGTCCTTCGAATTAATCACAAAGCAGAACTGACGCCACACCGTAGGACTGTACCACAAACTCCACGGCCACCACCGTCCAGTCCAGATGAAGAAAGCCGAAATCAAGCGCCGCAAACGCGTTGTACCCAACCATCTCGTACCTGACGACCAAAGCAGCGTCTATACCACAGAAACCGCAGAAGAAGAGCGTCGCTCAATGGCACCAAGCGACGTTCCTAGCCCTCCCTTCGCGACGCAACACAACCAAGATAGCAAATCCGACATTCGAATGGCTGGAGGCCCCATACCAGTGGACTTCACAGACACATTCCGTTCGCGAAAACCGCTGCCACAAGGAGAGGCCACCAGGACCTCCCCGAACCCCCGCAAACGCTCATTCTCCGCAGCTGCTGGAGATCATGTTGAGCCCTACGCGCATGCACAAAACATGTCATCTGCCAATAACGACAATATCGATCCCTCCTTGCCAGCTCGAAACCGTGAGCCATCGGCCGACAGCTCACAACAGAAGGATAAAGAGGCACGGCGCGCGGCGCTGCAGGCCGAGGCGGAAAAGATGCGCAGAATGTTACTGGAGAACGAACGCGAACTCGCTGCGCTGGGTGGTGAAGATTGAACTGGCCCGAAAGCAGTGAATGCGATATGATAATGCAGTGTACGAAAGTACCAGAACGAATACGGAGGATTACATTTTCGAAAGGCGTTACTGTTCGAATGGCCTAGAGTCTCGATCTCTTGTCGAACGAGATTGTTAGGAACGTCAAGGGGAGTTTGCAGGTGAAAATGCATCACGGACCACGGCAGAGATTGGCATTGACGATACCAAGCACGGGAATAGGAAGCTCCTGTATGCATTTCAACTTTTTTTTCATTTCTCTATCTGTGTTTCTTGACCAGGAATCTTCGTGTGAACGTTCCACTTTCGTACCGCCACCGCACCTTTTCGATCTCTCACTTCCCTTGACGCGTATGCATGGTTTCGAGAAGGAGCAGACGGATATTTCGTTCAGCACCCATCTTTCATAGATGTTCGAGACGTTGACAGGCTATGGGGAATATCGTGCCTTTTGGCGTCTTGGTGAATGTAGCTGTCGTCTTCGACCACGCAGCCGCCATATCAAAGGAGAACAGCAACCAAGTCCCAGGCTCAGAACCAAATCTTGATCAGCTCCTCGCTCACAGCACTAGGTAACAGGACACCAGACTCCGTGATGATGCCCGAAATGAGGTCCGGCGGTGTGTAATCGACCGCCTCCTGCACGCCCGACAGCGCCTTGCTGCCCGCCGCGCTCGCACCATCCATATCCGCCACGCCCTCGTCCTCCTTCGCATCCTCGCTCTCCCTGCCCTTCGCCGTCCGGAAATCCACCACATTCTGCTCGATCCCCAAATCCCGCTGTCCGAGCGGATACAGACGCACGAACTTGTGGCTCTCCGATACGACATAGAACGGTTTGCCCGTCGCCTTCGCCAGCATGCCCATCTGGTACGTGCCCATCCGACTCACGATCCCACCGTTCTCCACCACGCCCTCCGCACCCACAAAGCACTGCGTAACGCCATCCATGCAGTACGCAATTGCCGTTGGCGGGATCGTCGCAACGGGAATATCCCTCTCCCTCAGCGCCGCAATATTCTCCTGCGCCTCCGCGTCCTCCCCGCTCACGACGTAGATGACCTTGAACCTGATACTCCCGCGACCACTCTCGTTACTCGACTCCGCCGCACTCCTCAGCAGCGAGCCGACCACACGCGACCCGCCGTTCGTCAGCACCACATTCCCATCGCGAATGAAATGTTTCCCGAACCCCGCGATCGTCTCGCGCGCCGCCTTCGCGCGCTCGACGAACAGCCGTCCGTTCTGCACGAGGTGCGAGCGCACCTGGTCGAAGTCGCCGTGGGCCGAGGGCTTCTGGAAGATGCTGATGAGGTACTGCTGGAAGAGGTCCGTGCCGGCGGAGAGCGAGATGGGGTTGGCGACGCTGCGCTTCAGGCGGGCCGTGAGGTCGGAGACGAGGTCGAGGGTTTCGCTGACGGTCGATGCGGGCGTGTTGGCTAGGCCAAGGATGAGCGCTTCGATGGCCGCGACGGGCATTGTCAGGTCGGGGTCTTCGGCCAGCAGCTTGGTGTAGGCTTCGGCGACGTCGAAGGCGCCGCTGCTGGGCGCGCGGGGCGCGGCGGCGGGTGGTGTTGCCATGGTGTTTTGTGTTTCTATAATTTTGGTCCTGAGTATGGGACACGGCGGGTGGTATTCTCACATCTTCGTTCTAGAGCGGTGCGGCAGGTAGGTCGATGCTCTGACGAGAGGAGGGACAGGGCAAATTTCGAGTCATGCGAAGAAAGCTTGTTTGGGATGGAGGGGTCAAGAATGAGGGGCACGAGGGGTCAGATGAAGACTGTGTATCTCTTTCCCCCGAATCGAATATTGTTTTTGAGCTTAGATCGACGAGAGCAATGACAGCCATCAAGAAGCCTTGAATTGATTGAGTCTATCATTGAATGATGATCGACGATATCAAGCGCATGTGATCAAGATGCTCGAGGAATCTTTCTTCCACCATGCCACCAGACATCAATCCCTGCTTGCTCCGATGACTTGAGCGAACAATTGCACCAATCATGCGAAATACCAACTGCAAATGCCGCTTGTAAACCCGAAGCAACATACCCTACCTTGGCCAAGCTCCATGTCACGTTCGAAGCAATTTGTTGGAGCTTCAGACACCGAACACGATCGTCACGCACCAATATGGCATCAATGTCCTCATACATACCGATATTGCCTATGGATCTGGGATACTATACCCTACCCCGATCACGGACCTTTTAGTGTCAGAAAAAGTCTCTTGAATCTCCAGACAGAAAACGCGATAATCATATGTTGATATTCTCATGCGCACCAGTGCCCCATGCAAAGGCGAAGCAAACTATCCTACCTCGATCACGCCCCATACCACGTCAGAAGCGGTCTCTTGAAGCTTCGAATATTGAATACAGTTGTCACAAACAGTTTGCACAGTATGTTCTCCTGTTCACCGATTGCAACCCTCTGCTTTCATTGCTACAGACCTATTCAAACAACATTACAACTCACAGACGTCTATTTCGAGGCCGCTAAACAGCCTTCCACGGCGAAATCGTCGGCGGCTTTGCCTCAACATACTTCACCATATGTGGCTTCACTCCAGTATTAGAGAGCGAAGAGACGTCAGGGAGCATTCTGGTCGCCATCTTGTTCAAATGGCCCAGGCCGCCATTTGCAGACATTTTGAAGGTAGCCTTCAGAGTTGCTGCCTTCGGCTTGCGGAAAGTGGCCCCGCTCTCCCTCAAGGCCTCGGCACACGACTCCCCAGCACGTGAAACGGACGACTGAGAAGTGCCACGGGATCTGCTCGAGGATGTGGCAGTCCCTGAGCCCGCGGTCTCCGTGATGGGAGCGGTGTCCACGCTCTGGCCATCATCTATGGCGCCAATCTGAGGGTCGCCAGCGTCCTGGACAGCTGTGGCATTTGCTGTCTCGTCGACCACGATATCGGACCTCTCGACAACCGGTTCGGCCCCATTCTCAGTCTCATTCTCGCCAATAGGCGCAAGATTCGCTCCGCTCTTGTGGTCCCAGATACTCCCATGCTCGACGAGGCGATTGTACGCCTTGCGGCTCGCCCAGCGCCAGAAACCCGCTTTGCGGCTCATCATCCCCTGCTCCTCGCGATGATTGTGCTCGAAATCGACGGCGATCTTCTCGCGCAGCGTCTTCATAATCGCCCGCTCGCCCTTGCTCTCCGCACGCGGGACGTCCAGCTCTACCAAGATCCTATCCAGCTCCTCGTCCGTGAGCTTGGGCTCCGAGAAGCCGTTGCGCTCCTGGTCGATGAAGCGCAGGCGCATCTCGCGGGAGTTGGCGGTGCCGGCGTGGTAGTAGACGTTGTTCTCGATGCTCTTGTCGAGCAGCAGGGAGCGGGCGAACTCGCGCTCGTTGTCGTCGATGGGGTCTTCCGGGTGCAGGATGTGGCTGATCTCTGAGATTCGCTTGGAGGTGACGACGCGCTCGCGCTCGGCGGCTTTGGCGGCGCGTTTGGCCTCTTTGCGGGCTTTTTTGGTGGTGGAGGAGCCGTTTGAATTGCGCTTGTGGATGTGTTGGTTGATGGGAGTCTTGGGTGTCGACTTGTGCTTATTGTTCCGGAGCTGCTCCAGCTCCTGGATGAGTTCAGCGATCTCTTTATGTCGCTTGAGTCTTTGCTCGTCGCTGCCGTTGCAGCCCATGCAGACCGAGCTGCCTCCGATCTTAAACAGTTGGCAGTGGTAGTTCTTGCACCACTCGACGTGTTGGCCGAGGCAGCGGAGCTGCGAGCGTTTGTTCGTGAGAGGAGTCTGGCATTGCGGGCAGTGGTGGACTGTTTAGGTAGTTAGCGTGGAGATCTTGAAAGAGATAGGGCAAAGAGGTAAGAGACCTACCAAGAGCGCCGCCCTCCTCCCAACGGAAAAAGTCGATAGGCATCGTAGCTTAGCGGACGTCTAGTTCTGGTAACAATAGGCTTCTTGCTGCTGCTTTGGTGAAGATGCTTCGTTTGGTGTTGCGTTGGATGCGGATTGACCTTGCTTCGACAAAGGTAGTGTAGTAGTAGGGGCTGGACAAGGAGAGGGTGTTTTTCATATTTGTCAAGGTGAAAGGTTCTCTTAGCGTATATAGAGGCTTCACTTCTGGAGCGAAGAGTGCAGGTTGGGTTGGGAGTCGAGGAGTGGGCGTTGGAGTTAGAGTGATAGCAGTTGGTTCCTGGTCCGTTGTGCAGACTGGTGGTGAGTCTGTACTAGTTGCAGGGTGGTGTTAGAACGTAGTTCAGAAAGAACAAGGGGTGTCATAGAAGTTGTTGCAGCACTTGGTGCGAGTTGTAAACAGAATGCGTTTACAAAGGTGACGTCGGCGTCAATGAGAAGAGTCTCGGGAGCGCGCGGCCTTAGGCGGTTTGCAGCAGTCACAATGTACAACATGGATCTTCAATACGCATAAGGGGCAGCGTGGCCCTTTCAAGCACGTGAAATTCGCGGTGAAAGCAGGTGTGGTTGTCATTGAATTTGTTATTGTCAGTGAATGTTCGTGTGCTTCGTTACTGTTACGGACAATGGGTCGTAACCAGGATCCCGAGACGCCAGTCAACCCTCAGCAGATTTTTCCTTCAGCCTTCAAATTAGGTTTTCTGCATTTTGTTATTCTTTCTTCCACTTCGCAGCTAGATCGTAGATAGATTACGCGGGGCAATCACAGATCTTTGACCAAACGGGCACCAGCCCAGGCATACGGGTAGTTGCGCTGGTACCAGTTGACACTAGGCAAGACATTATTAGTACAAAGACAATGTAGGCCTCTCCTTACATAAGAACTTACAATGTCTTACGTCCAGCAACCCGCGGATGAGTAGCCCACGATCCACCAAGTACAATGTTGTGCTTGTCATCATAGAAATCCGCTACACAAGAATCAGCAACCATCAGGTCCCCAAACACATAACTCAAAACTCACCACTATAAGCCGGATAAAGCTTCATCGGCTCGAACCCCTCATGCTTCTCCAACGCCGAGCTAGTCCACTCCCAAAGGCCTCCCATGCCGCCCTGGCCGGCGAGCTTGTCGCCGTCCTGGGTGACGGGCACTGGGTGCCAATGCTTGAAGCCCACGTTCGCCTTCTCGAGGTTGACGAAGAGGGTGTTGGGATCTGGGACTGCTGCGGCGCTGGAGGAGCCGTTGAGGGAGGGCTTGGAGGGCGGGGATTCTTCAACGCCGTCGTTGACGAGGTGGCTAAAAGAGATGTTAGTGGGCTGCTCGGTATGGCTTGATATGCGGGAGATCTAGACGTTGATGCTCACCCGTTGACGGCAGGAATCGTCTTCTCAAGCTTCTGCGACGCCTCCTTCGCCTGCATGCTGTCCGCATAGTAGTAGATGCTGCGGGCCTCTTCCATGGTCGGGATGCGGCCGCCCATGTACGCCGCGCAGCCCGCGAGCTCGTCGTAAGAGGCAGACACGGGCCAGTCGAGAGCGAACTTGAGCGGGATAGAACCGTAGACGGTGCGGACGGTCTTGCCGCGCAAGAAGGCTTCCAAGTTATCCGCGTTGGTCGAAAGCCCATTGCTCGAGCCGTTGGCTGCTCCGCCAGAGCCCCACGACGCGGGCAAAGCGTCCTTGCCAGTGCCGATCAGGTACTGAGCGTACTCCCCGTTAGTGATCGGCCTTCCCTTCGCCTTGAAACCCTTTACATCAGCCTCTCTGACGGGCTTCTCGACATCCCAACCAAAGTGGCGCAGCGGCCCATCCGCCGTGTCCGGATCATCGATGCCAATCGTGATCCTCTGCGCCGGCACATCGAACCACTGGTTCTCCACAGCCGCCTGCTTCGCCTGCACAGCCAGCTGCTCGAAGTCCGGCCTGATCGTGCCCGCGGGCGGCAGCGTCTTGTCGCTCTGCAGCAGCATGTACAACAGGGTCTCGAGGTGCATGACCTCGTGCTCGAAACCCAGCCACATTACGCGGCCGGTCCAGGGCTCATCGTACGCTCTGCCGCTTTGGTAGAGGTCCTTGACCCGCCGGCGGACGCGGGCCTGGTAGTCCAGCATCTCCGTGAGCGGCGGCCACTCGTCCGGGACCTCGCTGTGCGCGTGGACTTGCTCCGGGTTGTCGACGTCGGGGTCGATGCCGCGCTCGAAGATCCGGGTGTAGTAAGCCGGGTCCGTGGGCGGCAGCTGCGTGCCCTCGACGATCTTCATGTCGAGGAAGGTCGGGATGTGGCCGAGGTAGAAGATGCAGGCGTTGCGGAGCTTGATGGGCTTCTCGTTCAACTCTTCATCGGGGATCATCTGCCTGGTGACGGTGTCCCAGGCCTTCCAGAGATTCGTCCATTCCTCGATGCTCGGGACGGGGTGCGCAGCGTACTGCTCGGGAGCTCGGGGAAACATGGCGGAGGGGCGATTAAGCATATGCAACCCTGCGAGCGATCACGCACGTGTTAGATAAGTGTCGATCTACGAAAGCTTAAATTCTCCTTTGTTTTGTGAAAATGCGACTTACGATAGCTCCCGGAATCGTTGGTCCAGCTGGCGCCCTCGATGACGTTGGAAGCTCGCCATAACTCCGCGGCCTGAGCGGGGCTGTACTTGTAGCTCTCTTCAATTCGGATCTTCTCGCCTGCGCGAATCTGCACGCCTTCTACTGTGACGTCCACCTTCGGAGACACGAATGCCTGGTGTCGGCCGTCCTCTTCGTCATAGTGGCCAATGGCTTCCCACACGCCTGGAGCGAATGCCTCGTGGCCTAGCAATTTGTTGGCGTGGTTCAGGCCGTTCAACGTAAACTCGTTCGTGACTCCTTCAGAATCATTGTAGGCCTTGTAAACCTTCTCCGGCTCCTGGCAAGCGTCGACGCCGATCAGAAGACGATCCCAAGGCGACAAAATGTCGGCAAACTGCTTGACAAACCCAGCAGCGTCCTGGCGATCGAAATTGCCAATACTGGAACCCAGGGATAAGATGACCTTCGGCCGAGCGGCGTTCTCTTCCCGCTTGAGCCACTCGAGGCCATCGTCGTACGTCCCCAAAAGACCGAAGCACTTCACGTGCTTGAAAATACCTTCGGGGACCGCAGCCAGAGTCCGCTCCAGCTCGGACTGCATGAGGTCGAGGGCGAAGTAGGAGACATTCTTCCGCGCGGCGTCCAGCGCATCCAGCAGGACCTTGACCTTCCGCAGGTTTCTTGTACGGGGTCAGTGAATGGCGACGCGCCGGCGGGGGAAAAGAAATTGAACGGAAATATCGATCTTCAAGAAGGAAGGAAGGAAGGAAGTAAGGAAGGAAGGAAGAAGCAGAGAGAGGCAAGAAAAAAGAAAAAAAAAGACAGCCTTACCCGCTGCCCAGCTCGACGACCATGGCATTGTCCGGGACGCGCTCGGCGATCTGCGCCGCGTGCTTGCGCAGCACCTCGATCTCGTCGCCGGTCAGGTAGTACTCGTCCAGGTACGTGATGCGCTCGAACAGCTTCAGGCCGGCGTTGTCGTACAGCAGCAGCGTGGGCAGAGTCTTCTCCGCCCCGTCATCCTCGCCAGAACGCAGGCCGTCGAGGATGAGTTGCTTGAGCTCGATGCTGGCCGCATCGGACCTGATGTCGATAATGTTCGGCGTGCCCTCTTGCGGGGAGTCGGCGCGGGGGTTGGTGATGGAGCCCATCTTCGCGCGGGTTGTGACGAGAGGCACGCGAGAGCACGCAATGGGCACGAAAGAGATGGAGGGTTACGTCAGGGTTCAGGAACGAGGTAGGAGGGTGCAGCAGTGTTTATAGGGAGAGCGTGTGAATGTAGTTTGCGTTTTTCTGATGCAGGGTCAGGGTCGAGTGACAGTAATGCCTGTACATGTGCCTGGGCAACGCGGTTGATGCCAGCTGGTGGATGTGATGAGGAGAGAGTTCCGCGGCAGTTTGTAATAGCAGCGTAATGGCTCAGGCAGCGAGCGGCATAACTAATCAGAGCAAAGCCGTGCCAGAGCGGAGAGCTGCCCGTCAATGGAACCCTTGATGGCACGGCGTGGAGAGAACAAGAGCCGGCCGAGGTAGCCGCATTCGCTACGACGACCTTCGCGCTCACGCGCGTTCCAGACCAAATCGAGCTGCGCGCTTTTCTCGCGTCCGTGGTCCAGCATGATTTCAAATGTCCAATGCTCTTTGCAAATGCGCGTCTCGCCCTCGCTGACTGTGATTCTCGCTGACATTAGCGTTTCTGACTGCAGCACATGGGCGGACCTGGTGGCTTGTCTTTCCTATTTGGTGGTGCGGTGGAGCGCGGGCAGTGTTGACAGACCACGCATGACGTCCAGCTTTGCGTCATGACTTGTTCGTCCACCTCCGCAATCCATTAATAGAGTTTGGTGGATGCAGATGGTGAACCGAATAGCATCCACGTCCAAATGTCACGCAAGTGTTTGACACGAACTCGGTAAACGGTCAGGGATCCTGCAGGCTGTGAACACTGCGGGAAAACTTGTGCCTGATTACTAAGCTCAGGTACACGTAGCATTCCATGACAGTGTCATACGCGCATGCGGTGATCAAAAAGAAATACGATTATGTAGATTACGGGAGGGCGACCTGTCCCAGACCTTTACGCTATGAACATGTTCAACACGGCGGCGGCACAACAGCGCGACCTTCAGGTAAATACAACTATTGCAAACCCAGCGATTCAAACAGCAGCGGATTGCCTTCAACGGCAAGCCAAGCAATGCCAGCGTACACGACGAGCTTAGTGATGACCTCGACGTCGTAGCGGATGCGCGGTTTCTCCAGCGCGGAAAACATTTGGCGGTCTTTCTGCTCGTCCTCCTTGCCGCTGTCGCTCGAAGGGCTGCTGTTGCCTGACGTCGGCGGCGCGGGAGCCTCGTCCGCAGGGACTTTGAGCTGCAGAGAAGGGCCTGAGATGTTCTTCTTGTTGTTTAGTGAGGCGGACGATAAGGCTGGGCTGAGGTGTCCGTCTGCGGTCTCGCTGAAAGCACCGTCTTTGGATCCAGGGTTGAGAAAGTGCTCGTCGTTGGATTTGCTGCGGTTCAACCGGTGGCCTGTGGTGCTAGAGGAGAGGCTGTCTCTTCGCTTCTGCTCTCTGTTGGCGATGTATTCTCGTACATCGGCTTCAGATTGCGGACCGACGGAGATGGTTCGCTTGCGCGTCTTAGACAGCATTGCAGGGATCTCCGAGGCGGGCGGGAGCACATTATCGTCTTTGCGAAGGGGTGGCACGTTTTTGTAATACCTTTCGAATATTAACCGCTGTTTGATGTATCGTGAGACACGGTACATACCTTGCTTGCAAAAAGTAGCGTCGGGGGAGTCTAAAGCCCCAGTGATCTACGAAGCGGAAGATTGGCGGCAGACACCGCAAGCACAGAGGCTTCATGGCCGCACGCCACAAGAAGATTATGAGAATGCCAAGGACGACCTTTGCCACCCCTCTGCCAACGTCTGCACGAGTCGTCTCAGCCACATCTTGGGCGGTCACGTTGTCCAAAGCGCGAACGTTGCCCGAGCTGTAGTGCCAAACGCCAAGTTTGATGCCCATCACCACGCCAATGAAAGCAACGCTATCGTCGAAACAGGGGCAGTTGTCTGCCGGCTCGGGATGGAAGCGGACTGCGAGCGCAAGCACGAGGATAGCCGTGGCCGGCCGAATCCAGTCGCCGCTGATAATCCATGCGTCGAGCGCAGGGCCAAAGGTCACCCTCAGCCAGGTGATGAGGGCTCCAAGGAGTCCCCCAAACACCACGTCAAACCAGCCGTGCATGCCACAGTAGATCCTGCCGATGCTGATCGAGATGGCGTAGCAGTAGAATGCTCCAGACAAGAGGGTGTAGGTCAGCGGAGTCAGCTCGCTTTTGGCAGCCTGGATCTGATAGAGGCAGAAAAGTGCCACGGACACAGCATTGGTAGTGTGGGTTGACGGAAAGCCATACTCAAGCGCGGCCGAGCCAGACATCGTAATCCTCTGCAAGGGCGGCGAGAGCGGGCGTGGCAGACATAGCAGGTCTTTGACGTAGCCGCTCCAGTAGACACCCAAAGCCAGCATGTGCACGAGAGCGATACCGACACCAGGGAAACCGCACCAAAAACAGATCGGGAGGGCCGCCATGAAAAAGGTGTGCGTGCCCAGGTTGGCGGTCATGGCGAAATACGAGTCTAGCACGGAGGAGCGACATGTCGTCTGGACCTTTGCCAGAGATGGCGTTTCACTTCTGACAATCGGGATCAGGTACTGTCGGAGGCGGTAGCGCCACCGCGGCAGGCGGGTTTGATAGTGGTCCACGCCCTTCAAGCCGGCATCGGGAGCCTTGAAAGGCGACGGGGTCCGCGACCAGGCGCGCTCATCGCTCCTGTCTCCGGACATAGAGGTGGTGGATGACTAGCGGGGCATCTGAAGCCTGCGGCGGAGGGCGCAGGAGGGGATGTCGATAAGGCCAGGCAGGCCGATATGGGCTGGGTCGGCACGTGTGCTGTGCAACCTTTCAAGGTGCCGGCGGCGGCACACGCGAGCACCGAGCGAGGCAGATGCAGGCGGCTACCTAGAATGCGGCGGCCATGGCAGGTGCGCGTGGGAGCGGCGGAGCGGCGGAGCGGGCTGTGGTGGTGATGACGGCAGGGCGGTTGGCTCGAGCGACTGCTAAGATATTATTTGGGCGAGGAGCATTTCATCTGGCGTGGGCTGTGGGCTGTGGGCTGTGGGCTGTGGGCTGTGGGCTGTGGGCTGTGGGCTGTGGGCTGGCTGTGCTGGTGCGGTGCGGGCTGGAGCCAGCGCCAGCGCCAGGCGAGCATGGCCGGCTGGGCTGAGAGCTGGGGCAGATCGCTGTGTGTGTGTGTGTGTCCACCGTGTGCTGATCGGCAGCTGCGCGCGCCACGCTGTGAGGCTGCGACGGCTTCCGCGTGGGAGACGCGGCCGTGAAGCGCATGCGGCCGACATCGATATCTACAGCGTCGAGCCACATCGATCTTCGATTGCCCATATACTCCCTGAATCGGGCATCAGCGATGCGAGGATATACCACGTTTCAGCCACGGCGTAATAACGTCGTCGGTGGCCTGGGCGCGATCGGCCAACATGGGTCGCCCCAATGCCTGACGCAACCCGCCAGCGTTGCCCGGCAACCGCAGTTGTTGCCTCTGGCCGCACACAAGACATCGGCCGAGCCGTCTCACCGCGAACCACCAGAAACATTCGTTTCAACACTATCGCAGCATTCCAGAAACACACCACCCATCGCGGCCTAGCCAGCATTCTCATTCCAGCGACCCTTACCAGCCTCCGCAACCGCCTATACCTCCTCCGACGTCCACGCCCTCCTGCCCGCCCACCATGTCGGTGTCCGCCGTGCAGAATTACGACAATGTCCATCGCAAGAACAGCAACGCCCGCTCCTACCACACACGCACCGACAGCTACAACAGGCGGAGCACCAGGGGATCCGACGGCACAGTGAACACGACTGCCTCGAGCAGCGCGCGCACAAACATCACGGCGCCGCCGGAGTACAGCAAGAAGTTCGTCGTGGTCGGAGATGGTGGATGCGGAAAGACCTGCCTTTTGATCAGCTACAGCCAGGGAGTCTTCCCAGAGGTGAGTCTTCATTGAGAAACTGATCTCAATGGCGAAATGGCTGACTCCCGCAACAGCGATACGTCCCCACAGTCTTCGAGAACTACATCACGCAGGTCGAGCACAAGGGCACCGGCAAGGGCGTCGAGCTTGCGCTATGGGATACCGCCGGTCAGGAAGAATACGACAGACTGCGACCTCTATCATACCCGGAGACAGACCTGCTCTTCGTCTGCTTCGCCATTGACTGCCCTAACTCGCTCGAAAACGTCCTGGACAAGGTATGCAGCTTCCGATCAACATTGCCATAAAATTGTGACTAACTTCCCCCAGTGGTACCCCGAAGTCCTCCACTTTTGCCCTACCACGCCAATCATCCTCTGCGGCCTCAAGTCCGACCTCCGGCACAAGCGTACCTGCATCGAGCTCCTGAAGACCCAAGGCCTGACGCCCGTCACCCAGCAGCAAGGCAAAGCCGTCGCCACCAAGATGGGGGCAAAGTACATGGAGTGCTCGTCCAAGGAAATGACAGGCGTGCACGACATCTTCGACACGGCCATCGACATCACGGTCCGCGGGCAAGACGTTGTGGCGCAGACCTCGTCGTCGTCGTCGTCGTCAAAACCGGGCGAGACGCCCATGCCGGCGCGGAAAAAGAGAAGTAAGATGTGCAGCATCCTCTGAGCGAAGCGTGCGGCACGCGAAACACTTTGAATTTCTTCCCCGCCCTCGTGAGTCGTTCCCCTCGCGTTGGAGCAGTTTCGTTGACACAGCGGCTTTGCACCGAGTAGGTGACGACGACAAGGTCGAAGCTCCGTCGGCGCTCTCGCGAGACATTGGCTACCTGCGCCTGCTGGTGCGCAGCATGAGGGCTTATCTTTGGGCGGGTTTCGGGCGTTGACTACAGGGCATCGGTATACGCGGGATCTGCTGATTTTTGTTTTGGTTTTTCGAACTCGAGCGACAGAATTCTTTTCTTTTTCTTTCCCATCGTGACGAAGGGCAGGCGGTCGGGCGGGCGGGCAGGAAGGAGAGCAGCGAGCAAGCAAGCAGCAGCAGCCGGTTGCCAGAAACGCGCCGAAAGCCTCTCCCAGACAGTTTTCTTTGTGTGTGACGGCCATAATGAGAAGCATGTGCATTATCTTTTCTTCCATCGCGTAGCATTCTAATCAGCGGCGGGTCGCGTCTTCGAACACAGTAGCGTTCTCATGAGCGGTCGCTTTGCGCTCCTTCTTTGGTGTCTTCCTTCGGCGCCTCTGGCTCTTTGGCCATGACGTTTTCGAATTGCGACCAGAGGCCTTCGACCTGGCTGAACTCGTTCCCGACCTTGTACATGTTAGCTCATAGCACTTGGATCCTTGCAATACCACGTCCTCACATACTGCTATCACGCCCTCAAGACTGCGATTAAGCCTATTCATGTTTTGCAACACATTCTCCAGACTCGCTGCCACATCCCCGACCAGGAGCTCGCGCTGCTGCTCGAAATATGATTTTTCGCCTGACGCGCCGTTCGTGGAAGCCATTGTATGTGCGAAACCTCCTGGACCACAAGACCGCAAGTCGCGTTTTGGCACTGTGATGTTGTCTCTGCCAGCCCGACGCGACGCGCGAGTCAGCAAGCCCAAAGAGCCGAGGCAGCTCGAAGGCTGCTCGGGCTTTGGATGCCAGCCCAGCCTTCACCTCTCTCTCTAGCACTCCCACAAACCACACCTTCTCACCGAAACATGCCCACGCCGCGATAGCCAAGATGGAATTCATGACCTCCCTCCAAGGAGGCATCGACGACCAGAAACCGTCGCTCTTCGAAGTCCTCTCCGAGCAGCAGCTCAACGGCCTCATCCCGCCCTCGCTGCGCTACCTGCTCGCCGTCGCGACGCACCGACACCCACGATACTTGCTGCGTGTCCTGAACTCCTTCGACGAGCTGTACGCCCTGCTCTCGCTGCTCGTCGAGCGCTACTACCTCAAGACCTACGGCGGCGGCTTCACGGAGAACTTCTATGGCCTCAAGCGCGAGAAAGTGCTGCGGGTGAAAGGCGGCGAGGTGCCGAGGGCGCAGCTCGGGGCGCCAAACGAAGTCCGCGAGACGCTGAGGCTGCGGGAGGGCGATGTGTGGAAAAACCTGGCGGTGATGGTGGGGCTGCCGTACGTGAAGAGGAAGCTGGACGAGGCGTACGAGGTGCACGCTTCCGGGGTGAATTTGCTGGGGCCGTCGTACCAGGACCGCGATCGTTATCCGGCAGAGGGGACGGTGAGGCAGCGGTTGCTGTGGCTGTACAAGTGGTTTCTGAGGAGGGTGTATCCCAGTGTGAACGCGGCGTATTACTTCTCGATGCTGGCGTTCAACCTGGCTTACCTCTTCGACGGGTCCAAGTACCACTCGCCATTCCTGTGGATCATTGGCTCGCGGATACGGCGTATGAATGGAGCGGACTACAGAGCGATTGATCTAGCGGCGCAGCCGAAGGCTCCTACGGCGAGACCTGGCGCGAGACCGGGGCAGACGAATTCTATCTTCAGCCGACGAACCGTGACGGACACGATCATGCCGAGCGTCTTCGGCAGCCTCAAGGTGCTCTTACCGACATCCATATTCGCGCTCAAATTTCTCGAATGGTGGTACAACTCAGACTTCGCGCGCCAGCTCTCCCGCCGATCGAACGAAGCCCTCGACCTCCCTCCTCCCACAGTCACCGGCCTGCCAGTGCCTCGACAACCCAAACCCACCGAGCAGAACGACAGCGAAAAACAACCCTCCGAGAAGCCCGCCCTTCGCCGCGACTCTGGCCTCGCCGGCCCTCCAATCTCCAGCACCACGCACCTCCCCATCCTCACCGTCCCCGCGCCCACGCGAGCAACAGACGAAACAACAAACACTAGCGCGCTCTGTCCCATCTGCGTCTCCGAGATCAAGACCGCCACCGCCGCGCAGACGGGCTTCGTGTACTGCTACACGTGCATTTTCAAGTGGATCGAGGGCGAGCACCCGCGGCAGGAGGCGTTCATGGAAGGCAGCGCGGGCGCGGAGGAAGAGGAGGGTGCGAGGGGTTGGCTGGAGGAGGCTGGTGGGAGCAGAGTTGGAAAGTGGGAGAGCGGTGCTGGGCGGGATGCTGTCACGGGGCGCCGCGTGCTGGGTGGGACTAGTGGGTTGAGGAGGGTGATGGTTTGATGCTTGAGAGGCATCATCGCACTGCGGTCACGCTAAGTGTAGGATCGACAAGCGGAAACAATCGGCCACCGTATCTGCAGTAGTCTGTCGCGAGCTGAGCGACTCAGCTGACAAACATAACCCGCTAGCGTAATCCGTTATGCAGTCAGCAGATGCTGGGAGCGGCCTTCAGCTAAGTACGGACGTCCGACCTCGACTACACCAAATTGAGGATCCAATACACTCGGCGCGATTATCTGGTCGAACATCTACCTGCTCAAGAGCAAATTGGACAACCAACAAGCGGCAATGGCGAAGCCCACAATCCTCCTGATCCCAGGCGCATGCACCGAAGCAAGCTGCTTCGACCGCCTCCGGCCCCTCCTCCACGATGCAGGCTACGAGACCGTCGCCGTCTCCCACCCAAGCGCAAACCCAACCGACTCCTTCGCGCATACCGCGGAGACAATGGCTCTCAACGTAGAACAAAACTACGTCCAACCCCTCCTCGACGCCGGCAAAGACATCCTCGTCTACGCCTACTCCTCCGGCGGCTCGCAGACCGGCACAAACGGGCCCTCCTGGACCAAACGCGCGCGCGAAGCCAGAGGCCTCAAAGGCGGCGTCATCGGCATCGTGTACATGAGCTGCGCGCCCGTGCCCGCGGGCACGACGCAGCTCGACTTCCTAGGCGGCGCTGTGCCGCCATTCGTCAAAACAGACACAGTACGTGCGCTCACCCAACCAACCCACCATCCCTCATCCTGGCCAGCAAGCAAGCAACCAAGCAAGACACTAACACCTCCCCCGCACAGCCCGCCCCCGGCCTCTTCATCTTCGACCCAGTCATCCCCCACCTCTTCAACGACGCCCCTCCCTCCGAGCAAGCGGCTCTCGCGCGCACGGCGCTCCCGCACGCAACGGGCATCCTCACGACTCCCGTGCTGCCGCCGCTGTGGGCGGAGCGCGCGCTCGACGGCCGACGCGTGTGGCTGAAAGCGATGCTGGACGGCACGTTTCCGCCGAAATTGGCGGGGGTGTTCATTGAGGGCTCGGGGGTGGAGTGGGAGGTTGTCGAGAGGGAGGTGGGGCATTGTGGTTTTGTGGCGCATGCGGGTATTGTTGCGGAGGTTGTTTTGGGGGCGGCGCGGAGGTGGGAAGTGGGTTCGTAGAGTAGGTGCGAGGATTATGTTGAGTAGTTGAGTCCATACAGAAGCTGGTACAGATGTGCCGTTCGGCGTGTCATGCATTCGTCCAGCGACAAAGTTTGTTCGGGAAGATGTGATGGGGCTTTTACATGTGACCATCTTCGGTGACCTGGATCAGAAACCATCCGGTGTGATAGCGGGTCCTCTTAACTTCATTATATTCAAAATCGTGTGACTGATACAACTGCGTCGAGTCACAATATTTAACTGTTCGCCGCAATCTGTACGCTCAAGAGCAATGTCGATCGACACGAAGTTTCGTCGACTGATGCTGAATAGACGGCGTCAAGTCCGGACGACCACATCAAAGCATGTAAGGTATGGTCATCGACATTTCCATGTATCCTCGATCCTCCAAGAGTATATGCGTGACTAGCTGCAGAAAGATAAAGGCTTGATAGCACTATTAGAGGTATTTCGTTGTCGATGTTCCTCGAGACGAGCGATGAAGGGGTAGCTAGGGTTAGGGTTAGGGGTACAATCTCTCCGCTGGCAGGGTCAGCACGCACCAAGAGGGACTTCGCGACCGAGTTGCTACCCTAGGATGGCCTGGGAAGGGGATGCCAGCTCATTGCTCATGATCAAAGGGCAAAAGGATGAGAAAAAGGTTCTGTCGGGGATTGAACCCAAGACCTTTCCCGATCACGAATACCGCTTCGGACACGTGTAAAGGGAACGTCATAACCACTAGACTACAGAACCGTCGAAATAACGAAGAGTGACTGTGGCTTATGCAATATAATGTATAACGTTTGGGCTGAACCAAGACGAAAACGGAAACAACGGTAACAACATTGAATTTACGCGCAACGCCTTAACATACGTAGCCATCGTTAGCATTGGAGTCTGTGTACGTACGAAAGCCTTGTTTAAACACTTCAGGGGAGGCAGTACGATCAATCTTTTCATCGACCAGCCAATCAACCCTTGACGATGTTCCTCCCTTCACAGATCGAGCCTCTTAGGCCGACCTCGTCCACGTCTAGTCCTCACATACCCATCACTCTCGTCGTCGCCATACTCGTCTTCCTCACTGCTCTCCGCTTCACTCGCGCCCTCGTCTCCCGCATCCGGAACGAAATCCTCATCATCCTCGCCTTCATCGCCAACGACCATGTCCTCTTGAGAGATATTGTAAGCCGCCAGCCGATCCTGAGAAGGGATGTATTGATCATGATCGCGTCCGGCGCCAGAAGCCGAAGACTCCTTAGCCTTCGCCCTCGCCGCCTTCTGCGCCTCTTGCGCAGCGAGGACTTTCTTCTTTCCCGGTTTCCGGCCAGCACCCGGCCGCGCACCGCCCATTTTCTTCTTTGGTTTCTGGGCTTTGGTCGCGGACGCGGTCTTGGCTACAGAATCGGTCTTGCGAGAGCGGCCGCGGGCGTTGCTGGAAGCAGCCGCTTTCCTAGCGCGCCTGTTCCCGACTTCGTCCTCCTCGTCTTCGACCTCATAGAACCGTTCCATTTGCTTGGAGTTGCGGACGTAGGGTGTGGAAGCGACCATGGCCTCTTGCTCGCCGCCTAGGAGCTTCTCGGGGAACTTGGGTCCGTAGTCGAAGAAGAGCTCTTCTCCGGTTTTGATGTTGTCTGCGGCGAAGAGACCGATTCGGTGGACAGTGTTGACCAGTCTGATCAAGGGGTACACATTCGCCCGATCTCTTCCCCGGTGGTTGATGAAGCGAATCTTGTTGCCGTAGAGAGTGCTGTCGACCTCTTGCGTGATGTTGAGAGAGAAGAGGTAGGAGTTATCTTGGTACTCGTAGACCGCTCCACGGCGATCTGCCTCCCTTCTTGTGATCACTTCACCCTTGTATTCACCAATGAATTCGTGGGCTCTGATGTGTTGACCCGCGTACAGTCCCATGCCGTGGACCCCGCTGTCACCCAGCAGAGTGTGTTTCGGCACGCCTCTCTGGATGCTAGCATTATGACACTTGGATTTCAAGTCTTCCTGGCGGTTCACGGGGTCCAGCACCTCGCAGACTCCACATGCTCCGCACAGGTCTGCATCGCACTCACGACCCATCTGATAGCATGCACACGAAGAGTCTCTCATGCAGACCAAGTCAACTCCTTTCCTGTTCCTGATCTGCGAGCATGAGCAGCCTTGGAATTTGCGCGGACAATCAACGGGGCAGCTACAGCTCTTCTCGCATGGCGTTTTATTCACAACGCATGAGCAGTTTGCCTTGGCGCAGCTCAAGCCGGGATGGTGGCATGGGTAGAATGGTCCGCATTCTCCCGCTTTGCTGTAGTTCCCTTTCTCCCAATAGCTCGGCATCTTCTTCTGTTTTAAAGAGATTACTGACTCTCCACCTTCGTCGGTCGGTGGCGGGCTTTGTGGGAACTCCATCCGTCTCCGGAAATTCACTTTCAGCGGGTACAATATATCCGTCGCGACAGCCTCGTCAGTCTCGGCTCCAGAATCACTGTCGTTGTTCTCCTCTTGCTGGCTGACGTGCTGGGTACAGTTGGATTTGAGGCAGGTGCGACAAGTCCTTGACTCCTCGCGAAGCTCGCCATGCTGGGTGCAATTGAACTTGAGGCAGATCCGGCAAGTTCTCGATTCCAGGGACGAGGATTCTGCTTCTTGTGCCTTGAGTGCCTTTTGCACTGTGTCACAACGCCGCGCGACATGCCACAACGGGAACCCTGCCATTCTTTGAAAATTATCGCAGAGAATGGCCGCTTTGGCTAGCTTCTCCGTATCTGACTTTGCCAGAGTAGACAATAATGTTGCCCACTTCTTGCCTTTGTAGATATTGGGAAAGTCCTCGATATGGGTAGTTCTGTTGCGAACAGCTATCTTAGCAGCATGTAGTGTTCCAACGTCCGGGGTTGGATCAAGAAGGAAGCGTAGAACATCGTCCCACTCAAGGTGCAAGTCCTGTAATGCACTTTCCATGTATTCTTGAGCTTTCTGTGCCTGTAGTAATCTGCGAATCTTGCGTTGTCGCTGTTTGGTGTCCATATAATAGTAATCCTCAAATTCATCCGGATTCGGCTCATCATCACCGAAATAGGGCCAGACGGTCATTGTGGTCGTGTTGGGGGCGAGAATGTTTGAGTTCAGACTCACATAGTGTGCGTAGCCCGGGACATCCTTGACCAGATATCTGGTATCGGAGACTTTAGGCTTTGCCTTGAATTGTTCCTTGATTGGCTTCTTTCCCTTGTCCTTGTACACCTCGAGATTGAAAGTCACACCTTGAGATGCAGACTTCCCACCAGGATTCATTGACGACTTCTGAAGGGAAGCAGTTTTGCGAAGTCGAGAGAAGATTTCAGAAGCCACCGACTTGCGCCCCGTCTTCTCGGTTACCGGTTGAGTTGCGTTCGATTTCTGCCTGTACATCTCGATTGACTGCCGTGAGCGTCTCAGCCACGCCTTTGTGAAATAGTCTGTGTCATCTCGCATCTCTTGCATATATTTTCCTACCACGCGTTCGACCTGTTGCGGTAGAGGCAAGGAAGAGAATTTGGGCGTCATTGATTCACCAGTCGCAGCTGACGCTGTGTTCACAATTTTCGCAGGGTTCGTCACTGGCGCTGGAGGCGACCGAGCTTTTGAGTCATTCTCAGGCTCTTGTACCACCTGGATTTCCTCGTGCAGTTGTGAAGATGGAGAAGCTCCGCCTAAGGCATGATCTCCATCGGTTGTCTTCTCCAACAGTGTTATCGCCCTTGAATTAGATTGTTTACGCGGTCCTTCCTCCGGTCGCGAACCGTTTCGTGATTGATAGGTACCCTTGTATGCGTCATGATCTTGTGATGCTTTGCATTGGGCAGTCTCATTGCTCGTCTTGATACCACCGTATCTGTCTCTCAAGGCAACCGGGTATAAGAACTTTGCAGATCGGGCATCGTCCCCTGTCGACGGGATAATATCAGCCGATATACGTGTGACAGATGGGGACCTAGAACCTCTGCGAGATCCTAATTGTTCCAATTCGATCCCTTTGTCAGCCGAGAATGGGTTGATGTCAGAATCGTTCGCCAAGGCCGTTGAGCGAGAACCGTGGGGTGGCGATGACAGACCGTTTCTGGCTTGGTCGAGGACGCGACGACGCTTTTTCGAATGATGAGAAGAGCGTGACTGATCGCCATCATGATCTCGCGTACGCTTTTTGGGTGACGGGAGCCGGCTTAGATTCAAAGAATCATCTTTGGAATCATTTCCGCCACGACGAGCATCTTGAGCACCATACAAGCCTACAGAATCGGACTCTGTGGGCATTTCATCCTCATGATCGCTAGACTGTATGATGCGAGATGTCGGTTTCGACGTCGCAGGCGAATCTACCGTTTTTTGAACGGACCGAGGGGTTATCAACGATTGCACACGAGCCAACAGTCCCGTTGGCGATTTACCGCGGGGCTTTCCGGGCAGCGAATGTCTGGCAAGACTCGATGCATCATCTCCAGTGAGGTCGATGGTATCCACTGGTTGAGACCGGTTGAGTCGTGGAGCCGTAGTATCCGCTCGGAAAGCTTTGGGACGCGTATTTTGGGTGCTCGTTGCGACATCGTCGTCACTGTCGCCCAGTTCAATGATTTCAGAAACCCGTCTAGAGGCCATTGAAATCGTTGTTGAATATCTCCAGAGCAATCGTTATGTGCAGTTGCCCTCACCTATACATAGCCGCTATGAATTGTACCGTTCCAGCGGGACCAGCGCGTGAGGCAATGCTCAAAGAGTATTTGCGATGCCACGCGTAGTGTCACGTTAACATGAGATGCGGCTGTGTTGACACTCTGCTGAAGACGCGTAAAAGTGTGTTGTAGTTGTGTCCTGGTGTATTCATGCGTCCAGAATCGCCGGAATGAGATACCAGTGTTCGCTGTTTGCGCGTTGGAGGCAGTGGCGGCGCTGGCCAGCTTCAGGTGCCAGAGGAGTTGCGCTCTAGCGTCCGTGCAGCACGCAACTAGCGGCCGATATGATGTTCACTTACAGTACGCCGATTGCATGTGATTGTTGGCAAAGCTCATGGATAAAGGATGATGAGCTAAGTCAATCGTCTCATCATTACAGATTTATGGCAGCCACTCGCTGGACAGATTGGCAGGCACAGATTCACGCATGCAGGGATCCGGACTAGGCTTAATTGGGTTCGAGATTTATTCCCCATGCTTACATTCATCTTGATTTTCTCGATGTTCAAGCTAATATAGGCATTGAACGCATACAATGGGACCTCTGTACATTTCAGTCATGAAGACTTGAGATGGGTATATCATGATCACAAGCAAGGAGTTCACGGGGTAGCGGGGGTGTCGTCGGGCCTAGAGCGCTGAAGACTGAGCACTGTTGGCGTGAGATGGCACCACACTGGCGATGAATGTCGGGAAGCTGAAGCTGATGTTTCCGAGCAATCGCGCGGTTTGCAGATACAGCGCCAGCATAGCAGCGCGTTTTCTATCCTGGAATCGTGCGGTTTCGGGTTGTCGTGCTTCTCGGTCGAAAGGTCTCACGAAAGGCGTGTGCGATGGAAACAGAAGTGAGCTACACGTGAGGTTGACGAGTATCTGTGACCCTTTGGCGAAAACTTGACATTGACTGGAAAGCGTTATGCAATCGAGACTCAGCATGGATACATTGCCAGCCTGTCTCTCGACCTTCGCTAATTTTGCATGACCAACGCCGTCCGTGGTAGTGCTCTTTTTCTTAAAGCAAAGCCGCGCCTACCACTCCCATGTCTGCCCGATTCTCCGATTCATCGTCGCGCGCAAAATGCGCTTAGAACTTCTGGAAAGCCTTGACAGCCTTGCCGGTGCGGGGGAGCACACGGAGGACGTTGAAGCGGACCTGTGTCCTGTTAGTATTTTATGCTCCAGGTTTTCGGTATGCGCGGTGTTGTAACGTACGGTCTTGCTGAGGGGCCTGCACTGGCCAACGGTAACCTGGTCACCCTCCTCGACACGGAAAGCCGGGGAAACGTGGGCGGCGAGGTTCTTGTGGCGCCTCTCGTAACGGGAGTACTTGGGGACGAAGTGCAGGTACTCGCGGCGGATGATGAGAGTACGGTGCATCTTGGTGGAGACGACGGTGCCGGTGAGGATACGGCCACGGATGGAGACGAGACCAGTGAAGGGGCACTTCTTGTCTGCGCCGCAGTGTAAGCAATTGTCCTGATTCCCGTGCCCTTCCACCATTTTGCGAATGCCAAGATCTTGAATCCAAACATTTCCACCGCAACCCTCCCAGGCCGTCACTCACCAATGTAGGAGCCCTCAATGGCGGTCTTGGGGGTCCTGAAACCGAGACCAACGTCCTTAACCCATCTCCTGCCACCCTTTCCAGCCCTCTTGGCCTTGCCGCTCTGCTTCTTTGCGTTCTGGAAGATGTGCGGCTGCTTCTGGAAAGCGCGCTCGCTCTGGACGGTCAACTCAGTCGCCATGATCGCTGTGCTGGACAATCGGTCGAAGTTGGCGACGATGTGTGTATTTTGTCGGAGGTCGTCGGGGGGCGAGTGTTCGGGGTCGCTTGGAGGCGGTCGTTGTGCTCAGCGCGCCAGGGAAGGGAATTCAGCAAAGCTGTGCGCTTGGCAAGATCTTGCAACGGATCTAGCCGCGGCTTTCGCGCGCCCGCCGAACTCCAAGGCTGGCTGGCTTGCTGATCGGCACATCAACCCAGCAACATTATTGCGCATTTGCATGGTGACATTGGCACGAGATATTACTAACAACACGACATGGTCTGCCTGCGCAGCAACGCATAGTCGCCGCATTTGATGCGCCCTTGACATAGTCTTTACAAACACTAGTTTCGAAGTCTCGCGGATTCTTTCGGCATGCCGAGTTGCGCATTCCTACAACACATCTGGATGCAAACTGGCCTAGAGGCATACATCGAGGTTGAGAGACGGCACGCTGCCGCCACACAGTCTCATGCGATCTGTCTATCCATGATCTTCGCGCGTAGACTCTTCAATATTGTCGAGAGCTCCAGATAGCTCTCACCTTCAACAGCCTTCACTTCACTCGGTCAAAGCTAGAGGTGATCTCTCGGCATACCAATTGTCTGATCGATCGCACAATAATGGTGACCTCGTGAAATCGGCATAGCGGTTTGAGGCTTCCATGAACCATTCTCGGATCATCACGTATTGGAGGTTGAATGAGCCTCAATAGCACAAAAGGATATGTGTACTCAGATGTCTAGATTGTTCCCGACCAACTCATATCAAAGGTCTTGCTTTTTGGTAATGATATGATATGAGATGGTAGCTGACATCTGTTCAAAGTTCCAAAACAGTCTTATCACAGTTTTCCCGAGTATAAAACGCATTTACGACTTTTGAAGATGATTTCTTGGCAGCGCCACGCCAGCGTTCTATAAGCCGTAAGGTCTGGCGTGGAGCTGGAGTTTGAGCGCAAGGGCCGGCCCGCTGATACCCGGTGTTTTGTTGACGTTCGCAAGCAAAGCCCGCTCTTTCGCTTCGCGCTGTGGGCACGCGACGACAAGTTTGCGACTCTCCTTCAAATATTTACTAACACATGCGCAAATGTTTGACCACATGGCGCTTGCCGCAAATAAGGAGAATGTTGCGCCTGCGACTTCGAGCGACCCACTTCAGCGCAAAGGGTCATCACCGCGGAAGCCTAACAAAACGCGCAGCAAGAGTATTGGACCTGGAGGACTAGAGGAGGATGCAGAGCAGAGGGAAGAAAAGAAGGATGGAATGAAGAACAGAAGGAAATCGGCCTTTGTGCCAGCTGTAAAGGGTATCATCCCAAGCCAGGCAGATGCGGAGCGCAAAGCAGCACGCCGGAAGTCCATGGCCAACAGACGCGTTTCCTTCGCGCCAGAGGCAACTCTGCACACATGGGATGTTATCGAGTATATGCGCGATCACACGACCTCGACCGAGTCTTCAGAAAGCACGCGACGAGCTTCTGGTCTTACACGAAACTCAGCATCACCCAGCTCGGAGCCACCGTCCACACCTCCAGAGCAGGCAAGCTCTCCAGCACAATCGCCTATCTCCCCAGCTCACCAACGTGACTTACATCAGAAGAAGAGAAGACGGAGCTCTGCAGTACCACCCATGAACTTCAACAACCCGGACGATGTGGAATCAAGCATGATCAGTGGAAGCAGCGAGATCTCTGGCAGCGAGGAAGAGGATGGTAGCGAGGGTGAAGATGAGGATGCCACAGGCACCGCCATGAGCCTCGACATGGGTGATGAGTCGCTTCTGTCAACTACTGAGAGCGAAGGAAGCACATCGTCCAGCGCAAGACTCGAGAGGAACCTGCGCGAAGCAGCAGAAACGGCCGGTACGCGCGGGATAGAATACGACGAGGCATATGACGATGTGTCTATGGAAATAGCGGGAGAAGAAGTCACGAACGCATTCAAGCCTTGGGCACAACGCCACGCCGACGACGAAGATGAGCCCCTGCACTCTGCATCAATGGACCAAGAGAACGTCAATCCGTTTTCCCCGGCATTCCACGCTTCAATGGCGAATGGCTTGCGCCAACGACCATCCACGATCAACGAGGAAGACGAAGAAGACGAGGATATGAGTATGGACGTCACACGCGCTGTTGGCGGCATTGTGCAGAGCCGTGGCCTGCAAGTTGAGAGCTCTCCGATGGTGGAGGATGATGGCACTATGGACTTCACTCAGGCTGTGGGACGAGTCAACCCCACTGCGCCAGCTAACTCTCCAACAAGGAATGGACAGAAGAGGCGCAAGTCCACGACGGAAGCTGGATCGCCAGGTTTCGGTTCACCCCAATCGAAGCGCAGACGTTCTTCGGTAGCACGTTCATCTATGGGCGACGAAACAATGGATCTTACAGTTGCTGTGGGCGGTGTGCAAGAGTCAGGCTCACCTAGAAAGGCGGACCGTCGGAGGAGTGTTGGTAGGCGACGATCTTCGGGCGTCGCTTCCGAGGCGGAAGATTTCACCATGGATTTCACTCGTCCCGTCGGGGGGATTCAGAGCTCGAAGCGAGAGTCTATCCAAAGTTTCAGGGGGGACGAAGATCTTGGTATGGAACTGACGACTGCTTTTGGTGGTGTACAGACTGCTGGAAACGTCTTGGAGAGCCCGCAACCAGGGACGCCGCAAGTGTTGGCTTCACCGGAGAAAGCTGCCCAAGCCAACACCACGCCGAAAGATCAGGAGCGATTCCGGGACGTACCAGACTCTGGTCCTAGGAAGTCCCTCACACCCGTTCTTCAGAAGCAAGCTGAACGGTCAGCAGAGAAGTCTGCATCTTCGAGAAAGTCATCCTCGGTCAGGTCGCGCAAAACAGCTTCGCCCGCAAGAGCAAGTTCTCCGCAAAAGCATCCTCAGGTGAACCAGCTGCGTCTTACAAGGTCCGCTTCTAAGGAGGGACATGCTAGCACACCCAAAGGCTCTCCATTGAAGAACGAGATCTCGTACCCAGATCTTCCATTGTTGGATGGTCCTCCATTTGCCGGCCGAGAAAAGACCACCCCGCTAAATTCACCGAGTCATCGCAGCGTAGGAGAGCCCGGCAGCGATATCAAACAGCAGCTTGATGCCCAGCTGCAAGAGCCTGACCCTTCTCCCAGTGTGGAGAAACAGCTACGCAGCACTCCGGCCAAGCCTACATTCTCGCCGGCGAAAGCAACGCCTATCTCGTCTGGAAGCCCGCGTCGCAAATCGATGAGCCCGCACAAATCTCTCACGCCTAAGGATGTGTCGCCCAAGGTAGCGACTCCTGTTACCGTCACGCCGCAAGCCGTATCATCTCAACGTGCACACTCCAAGTCCAACACGCCTAGGTCATCAAGATCAACCAAGTCCGCAACACCAAAAACAGCCTCGCCAAGTAAGAGTAACACTTCGAGGGTCGAGGCAGTTACGGACCCCTCTACACCACACGAAGAGCCAGCCGCGACCGTCGGCACGCCAGTCCACGCAAAGAC
>JAKLND010000038.1:0-187437 GCA_022813125.1 Septoriella neoarundinis
CCGGCGACCCCCGCCCCCCGCCCGCTGAGGAGGAGGACCCCGCGCCTATGACCTGGCTGCTCAACCACCGCACCGAGTTCGGTGACAACGGCTGGGCCCAGCTCTGCGGCAAGGAAAACATGCGCTTCGGTGTCATGGGAGGGTAAGTCGTTCCTGATGTCACTAAAAATCCTGCAACATCCACTAACAGTATTACAGTCACCACTTCAACATGATGCACGCGCCTTACGCCCAGGACCTCGGCAACCTCATCCGCGAGGCCATCGACTGGAAGGCGTAAATTTCTCGCCCGCAGCTTGCAGTGTCCAGCCACCCCTTCACCCTCAACACGCTCTGGATCCCCAGCCGCTCCAGCCGCCTTGGGCTGAGGTTGCCTGTGGACCCTGGACGATCCAGCTGAAGACGAAACAGTTGGTAGACATCTGGCATGGCGACGGAAACAT
The DNA here is from genome assembly GCA_022813125.1 of Septoriella neoarundinis. Taxonomy (NCBI): domain Eukaryota; kingdom Fungi; phylum Ascomycota; class Dothideomycetes; order Pleosporales; family Phaeosphaeriaceae; genus Septoriella; species Septoriella neoarundinis. Next base: position 444 of record JAKLND010000038.1, read on the forward strand.
CGACGACACCTTGGCCGGCGACTCGGTGCTATTTCGCCGCCCGTTGTCTGCCTACTCTTCTCTCTCTCTCGACACGCGACCCGCATCCTTTCCGTGGCTGGACACGCCGCAACACCACAAAGCACCACAAAGCACCACTACAAAGAACACCTTTTCCTTATGTCACTTGCTTTCTGCGCGAGCGTGGGGGATGTGCTATGACATATTCTCGGGTTTGGTTTGCTTGGGATAGAATGGAGCGCGGCATTAATGTTTGAGATTCGCTTTGGGATTTGAAACGACGCAACATGTGCGGGGATACCTTGGATTGGTTTGGATTTCACGCGACAGATACACACACACACACTCCTTTTCTAGATACACATCGTGGCCTTTCCGCTCCCTGATCGCAGGCCGGTTGGCCCCGGCCTGGGGGTCTTGGTATCTTAGTTAGGTACTGGGGATCGGAATGCACGAATTATCTCTTAACAAATATCACTTTTTCTCTCTTTCAGCTCAATGTGATACTGGTCCACATGTTCTCAGTGTGTTACTGGAGGAGTCTCTTACAGGACACATCAGCAGTAGTCTCATCCGCACAACCTGCTTCCACCAGATGAGAAGAAGATGTATGTCGTGTGCGAGGAACATCACGTGACCTTGACCTGCTCGTGTGCCATCAAGGTCAACTCCGTGGACTCGCGATCACGCATATCGCCTGACTGTGAATACCGCCACGACACCATACTAGTCTACACTGCGATGAAACGTCACCGTCGCCGACCTTGCGCGATCTACACACACGCACGCAACCCTACACACACCGCGATCCACGGCGACAGTATTAACCAAGCCCGCCGGCGTCAATCGTGCCACCACGCCTTGCTTCTGCACACTGCGCGCAATCAGGGAATAAGAAACGGCCAAGCGCAGCAGCAGCAATCAATCTCCCTCGTCACGGAGAAAACAATCGCAGGATCCCCAGACGCACGTCAGGCAAGCGAGCGGTCTTACCCCATCTGGCCGTTCGAGAGTCGAAACAGGCAAAGTCGCTGGCTGGGATCGACGTCGAGATGTCGGGCGTCCCCCTCAAAGTCCGTGGCCCTGCGCTGTTGCGCTTGCTGCGCCTGGCTGACTGGCCATCCGGATACGAGAGCCACCACCTCCACCACCACCTTCACCACCACCCACCTGTCATGCGCGATAAGGGCACGGCTGATCGCCCTGGAAGGCTATTCTCATCTCGCCTTGCTACAATCCATCCGGCCCGCTCGCCCACTTAGCCTTTCGCTTCCCACTCCCGCTCCGAAGCGCGATCGTCGTCCGCACGCACGGCAGGCCATCAAGAAGACGCTCCGCAGCCCACAGCCCGCAGCGCGCGCATCATCCACGCACGCGGTGTGCTATGCATACATGCCTCCTTGCAAGTGATGTCCGGGAGAAAGCCTGTCCAAACCTGCAAAAGCGACTCCCTGCCCCTAAACGAACCCCCCCACCCCTGCACAGCACAGCACAGCACAGCACAGCAGCGAAGAAAATAGACTTCGCTACTCGCCCGCGTCCTCACGAGCTGTCAAACCCCCGCCCGCCGCGCGCGCGCATGCGCCTCGCAAGGAGAGGCGCCACGCGCGACGCGATACGCGGTTACATGTCGATCTGCGCCATGCATGCGGCCGCTATTTCGAGGGTGGAAGGGCAAAGGCGCGCCTCGCGGGCGCCTCTTCCGCGCTGGGGCTTGGGGGTGGTTGTGGGTTTGCTCGTTAGGCCCGCTGGTGAGGGGGGTTGTGTGTGTGTGGCTTTGGGGAACAGAGAGTAAGCGGGGGTGGGGGTGTGGCTGGGGAGGTGCTTTTTTTGGCAGGGTTGTGTGTGTGTGCGGAGTTTGGTAGAGGGAGGTGGGTAGGGAGGTAGGTAGGTAGGTAGGTAGGTAGGTAGGTAGGTGTGTCGTGATCGTGAGGTTGGTGTTGAGCAGGTGGGTGAGTGTGTTGGTGGCTGGGAGGTGTAGGGTTGTGGTGTGAGTGTTATGTGAGCAGAGCTGGGTTGTATTGGCCTTCGTGGGACCGTCCGGCAAGTCGTCGAGAGTAGTAATGTCTGGACGGTGGAGAGAGACATGTTGGTTGTCACGCGTGCTGATGTCGGAGCTTGGGAACAAATGGTGGGAAGCAACGAGACGCACCGCCTAATTTTTTCCAAGTGGAGTGTGACGGCGTCGAGCAAATCGAAGATGGCTGTTGAAGGTTCCCATCTTTGCTGCTTCAGATCTCCTTTGTGGATATGAGCAGTGTGGACACCAACAAAGTACTGTCGATTGAGCTATTTTTGGCCGTCGCAAGGCCGTCGAGCGTATACTCCATGATATTACCCAAGGCGTACCTACATCGCTCGCTCTAGTCTGGAAGGACCAGGTGAGACAAGTACGATTCATCTCGCGGCGCAGAACGACAAGATATTCAGGGGACCAAATGATCAAATGTTTTTCTGGAATTCATTCCTATACTTCGCGCGTGGATGAATCACCTTCGCCAACACTAGTACAGTCACTATCGTCAAGGGAAGTACAACCGAAGGTGATTTTGAAAGCACGGAAAGAGGAGGACAAAACTCGCTCGCTGCTCGATTTTGCTCAATCACTATAGTACACTCGGGCCATCGTGACCGATTAGGGTAAAAAACAAAGAGACTTTTCCATCAGCATTCGCGCCGCGAAGACTCCCGCCTGAACCAGAATTCCCTCACTCGAATCCCTTTCTCCAAGCATTTCCCTGCACCGTCCGCGCAGCCAAGGATAATCCCTTTCGCCCTGCTTCGCAAGCCCGGCCGCAATGCAATGGCCACGCAATGCGTTCAAAATCCCCAGAAACCCCTACCTACCTGCCATTCAAAGGCAGCGCACTCAAAAACTGCACCATAAGCCCCGGATCGAACCTCGTGGCGTTGTAGCTCGCCGCGTTCGGCAAAATGCTCAGCAGATACGTGACCTGCCTGGGCAAACTAGGCGGCGGCGCCGACGCGCCCATGCCCATCTGCGCGCCTCCACCAGGCACGAAGTTCTTGACCGCGAACCCGCTGCCGCCGCCACCGCCGGGCGCGCCGACGGCCATGTTGTTGTTCGTCGTCGGCACCGTGGCAGACATGGCGTTGAGGCTGCTGCCGGCGGTCGCGATGCGCTTGCCCGCCGCGCCCTTGATGGGCGAGTCGCCGCGCATGAACTTGCGCGACGGCGTGTCGGCGTCGGAGTCCTCGAGCGCGCGCTTGGGGGAGGCGACGTAGGGGCCGTGAGGTCCGAGGCGGATCTCGCCGGTCTGAGGGCTGGCGATGGCGACGCCGCCGGGAGGGGGTTGCTGCGGAGGGAAGGCCTGAGGAGGTGCTCTGGGGCGGGTTTGGGTTGGGGAGAGGACGATTTGCGCCTTGAGGGGGTCGAAGGCGGGCATTTCGAAGCGGTGGCTGAAGCGGAGCAGCTCTGGCTCGTCGGGGAACATCTCGGCCATGCGCTTCTCTAGCTTGTGAATTTGGGCGAGGTCACCGTAGTTGGACTCAAAAGCGTGCATGTAGCCGAGGAGAGGACGGCACTTCTCCTTCTGGATTTCCGGAGCAACTGACGTCGTGTTAAGGATCTTGGTGAGAGTCGTTTCAAACACAACCTTAGCGTTTGTCAAGTCGTTGATAGATACCAGATGTTTGATGTACTCCAGTGCGAAAAGCTCATCGACAGGGAAGAGCTTGAGGCCGCGCTCAAAAATCCTCGTTGCGGCAGGGTCTCTGTAGCAGTGATGCTCGAGTAGAGCGGACACGACGTACACGTCGCTTGTAAGCATGCCGCGTGGCCTAGCTTCTGCGAAGACACCTCGGAAACCCTTCTTAGGCTGCTTCGGTGCACCCTGTCCTTGCACACGACGGAAGGCACGCATCTTCGCGGACCATACCGCAGATATAGCGCGCTTGAGGAGGTCTCTCTGCGCGTCGAATGTGATTTTGACTCCCTTCAGCTGCTCCTCGAGCTGCTGTTTGCGGGATTTGGGCTTGTCTTCCTCATCCATATCGTCTTCCTCATCGTCCTGCTTGTCGTGCTCGTCGTCGGGCGTCATGCTGGCGAAGACCTCTTGCACTGCAGCCTGCGTCTTCTTCTCGCGCTCTGCGTATTTGTCGCGAAGAGCATATAAAGCCGTCAGGCTGCTCTCATATACAGCCTCGAGCTTAGTGCCATTCTGAATGATCACCTCGTCGGAAGACCCAGCTGGGAGCAAGCTTTCCGTGCGATCCGCCTTCTTAAGAGCAAGTAGGACAGATTCGGGGTTTGCGAGAAGACCTTCGTCTAGGAACTTCTCGCCTTCCTCGGCCATATCATCTCTGGCTTGGTTGAAACACCAGACAGCCGCATCGTACCAGATGTCGGGGTAGAAGCGCAGAGCCATCGTTGCCTGCTTGAGGACGAACAGGACACGCTTCCGGTACTGTGCACCATCTTCTTCATCTTTCAGGACAAGCTCATCCGCTTGTTCCCACCTGATCCACTCCTGCCACTTCTCCACCTGAGTCCCGAATTCATCTTCGCCCTCGCAGCCGTAGACGGGTGGCAGCTTCGGTAGGCTTGTCCTATCGAGTCCGGCCAATCGGCTGTCCAGTTGGGTCTTCGCAGACTTCGCTGTCATGTAAGAAGCTCCTTGGTCATTGAGGTTCTTCCTGCCGGCAGCTCGATTCAGTGATGTCTCGAAGTTGTCGTATTCTTTCCAGAGCCTAACGAGATCTTCGTGAGGTACAGCCACGGCTCGCTGATACGCCTTGCGCAAGAGGTCGACCTTTTGCAGATCCTGCCAGCCGCTTCCGCCAACGTTTCCTGGACCGGACTTGATGAAGTCGATGTACTCCTTCCAAATTTCACCAGCATCAGGGTCGATGCCGACCTTGTCGAGCACTACGTCGAAAACTTGTGACAGAAGCTGACGGTTCCGTCCGTCCGCATCGTTGATTAGCGGGTTGCGTCGACGGAGGAAATTGAGATAGAAGTGCCACATGTCGGTATCGAGAACTTTGTTCAAAGAATTGCCCAAGATTTGCTCAACGCGAAAGGTTTCGCCATTGTCTTGTTCCCAATGAGCGAACTCCAGCCAGACTTTTGCCTGAAAGTGATTGTTAGCATCATGTGATTATCAAAATTGTGTTTCTAATTCGTGTAGACCTCGATGATGGTACATACCGCAGTAGGGAAAACATGTAGGAATCGTTCGTATATTTTGCGCACGTTATCTGGCTGATCCTTTTCCTTATAATGAGCGATCAGCGCCATCCACGCGTCAACGTCAGCTTTGGGGTCGTCTTTGATGCGATCCTCAAGCTGGCCGACTTTGTCATGCGGCAGTCTGGTTGGAAATTGCGCTGATTGAGCAGTCGAAGAAATGCCTTCGCCTGCTGTAGGCTTAGGCGTAGGAGTGGGAGCAGTGCTCGGCTGGACTGAGGGTGAAAGGATATTGCCTTGATCTGCCGCAGCAGTTTGTACTTGAACAGCAGGAACAGGGGTATCAGAAGTGACGCTAGAAACAGGTGCAGGAACGGAAGCAGTTGTGGAGGTAGTAATAGCAGTGGAGCCCGTGAAACCGTTATTCTGTTGTGCAGTGGAAGCAGCGACAGCGTCTGGCGTAGGTTCACTACCTAATGTTAAGTCTTGCGCTTCGGATGTCGCGACAGCACCCAGCCCCGATTGTGCGCCGCGCGTGCCATTCAGCTGCGACGGTGCAGGTGTGGTATCTTCCTCATCATCGCTTTCTTCAAGAATGAAACCTCCAACAGTTTTCGGCTTTGCAGTCTGTTCTGCGGCATTCGGTGCAGCAGATGAGGTGCGGCTGATTTGTTGTGAAGCTTGCGCCGAAGCGGTCGCTGAGGGATTCGTATGCGCAGGGGTATCGTTTGCGGCGCCCTCTCCGAAATCAGGCTCATACTCTTCCTCATCTTCTTCGCCGGCGTTCTCGTTTACTCCGGCGGATGGGTCGTAGCTGTCGTCGTCATTGTCGTCGCCGGCATTGAAGGTGGGCGGGTCGAGCGGGTCATACTCCTCCGCCATGGTCTGTCAATAAATTGTTGTTAATTCAACTGCTCCAAGTGATAGAGAAATGAATGTGATGCGACGTGGAAGCACAGGTGATGTGAGGCAGGGTAGAGAATGCGGCTCTCGTGGCGCGGAGTGGTTGTCTTGTGCTTTGCGACAGAGCGAGCGCGCGATGAAGTCTTGCAGAGGAAGCTCTAGCTTGTGCGGGACCAGCCGTCAGCCGGCACGAGCGCCGCTTGCGTTCATGGTGCCTGGCAACGTTTAACGACCTCGACTTCACTTTCACATGCTTCCAGGAGACATCGCCCAACACAAACGAGAAACTACCCAACAAGATCGAAGTCACAGACAGTTGCGAAGGTTTTAGCGTCTAGCATATCAAATCTTTGCAGTTCGCGATTTTCATCTTACGGGATCTTACCACTTTCCGTCACTCGCAAGCCACTCTTGCTCTCTGCTAAACCAAGGCCCAAGATCCTTGCAAGCCCTCTCTGAAACCAACGAACTAGGGCTTGTTTCCACTTGCTCGGGAGGTATTCCGCTCTGCCGTTCTTGAGAAGGATACTACTGAGTATCATCTGTTTCTGCACTCGGAGTCTTGTACTACGATCGTCTGCGGGCCGTCGCCACCAAAGGAGCTGACAAGATAATTCTTCAACCGACATGGCTCAACGGAAAAGCACCATGCGGCTTCCGCCTTTCTTTCGAAGACTTTTCAAATTTACGTCCATGGATTTCGAAACAGTGAGATCGCCCCTTGGATGCATGTTCACGACGATCATGGCAATTGACCAAACTTAGGCAGTATGGGAGATGACACAGCTGATCATTGCCCCGAAAAAAGTATTCCGGAACATCTACTACCACGTAAGGTTGCACAATTTCTCTTATGCCAACCTAATGATCGCTAATATATCGATAGAAACGTTCGATAATTTCCTCCCTCATTGAGATGCGCAGAGATGGCTGACAAGGAATCCCAGAAACGAAGAACTCCTATCACCGAGCAGATCCGGCGTTCACCTACCTTCTGTCACTATTCTTCCTCATGACTGGCGTAGCTTGGGGTTCGGCTTATGCCGACGGCGTTGGCCCTACGATACGGATTGCCCTTGTCTTCGTCCTCGGCCATTTTGTTGGAACCTCGCTGCTAGTGTCTACGCTCATGTATTTTCTTGTCGGACGTGTCCTTGGAAAGCGTCGACAGGGACTTTTTGGCGCGCCTGGTAACGGCGACGAGGGACTCGAATTCGGGTATTGCTTTGATGTATATCCATCCACAACAAGTAATTCTTTTACATCGGTGCTGACATCGTGACCCAGGTGTCCATTCGCGCTTTCCTCCCTCTATGGGTCTTCCTCTACGTGCTGCAATTTTTGTTCATGCCGCTGATTGCACGCGACTACTGGGTGTCGAACTTCTTCGGGAACACCATGTACCTTCTCGCGCTGAGCTACTACTTTGTGATCACCTTCCTTGGGTATAACGGTACGCTTCGCCTTTTCTCCAGATCACTGAACTCCTCACTAACCCAATGCTGCAGCTCTGCCTTTCCTGAGTAGGACGGAAGTGCTCCTGGCGCCCGTGCCAGTGCTGCTCATCATTTGGTTTATTAGCTTGTTCACATTCGACTGTGCGACGAACTTGGCGCCTGTCCTCTGGTGCGGCGTGAACCTTCGGAAAGCTGTCTAGACTGCCTCAATCAGTCGCAGAATGGGTTTCTCGATGCCATCCGCAGGGCTGCTGTTAAAGCGAATACTGCAAACACCATAGACTTGTATCATACATTCAATCAGGGGTCTTTCAGCTTCGCCCTTGCGAAATTCAACTCGACAGATAATCCTTTTCACAGAAACCAAGTGGAGCTAAGCCTGACGCTGCAAACTATCGAGGCCGTTGCGCGGTTTGTCTATGACCTCGCCACGTTACAAGCTGTCTACTCAGCATCCAAAGGACAATACGGCGGCACATCATCAACCTGAATGCCACCCCTCTTCTTCACATCCGAATCATGAAACGGCGTCCTCAACCCACCCTCACTCTCCGGCACCGCCAACCACAACCGGAACAAATGCCTCCGCACCCTCTCCCTGCCCTCCTCATCCATGCTACCCGCCGGCCAATCCTCATACGCCGTCCGCGCATGCAGCACGTGCCCGTTCGCCAACAACTGAATATCGCCCGGCTCCAATACCATGTGCAGCGCCAGCCGCGTCGCCGTCTCCTCCAGCACCGCGAGTGCGTGCTTCTGCGCCTCCGACAGCGGCGGGATTTTGGCGTCTGGCCCGGAGTTGAAGCGCGCGAGCGACGTGACGTTGTTCGGATCGAATTTCAGCCACACGCGCGCGCTGTCGCGCTCCGTGTACAGGATGCTGGACTTGTACCAGGGGTCCTGACCCTGCGAGACTTCGCCTTTGCGGTCGAAGTACCAGTTTGGCGTGGCGAGGGTCTGCACGACGTCCGGGTGCTCGCGCTGGAGGGTGTTGTAGATGTGGTGCGTTGAGGCGATGTCGCTTTCGCCGCCGCGCAGGGCTTTGGAGATGCAGAGGAGGCCGACGAGGTCGGCGCCGTCGGTGTGGAAGTATTGTCTGTGAGGGGTTGGGTTAGTGGGTTGTTGATGGAGAGGCAGGGCCTCTGGGAATCGTACTTGGCGTTCGTGCGGTAGATCCGCACTCTGTCTTTGGCGGTGGCGTCTTCGCCGAGGTCTTTGACGTGTCCGAGGACGTGGCCGCGCGAGTTCTGGCTGACGAAGTAGCCAAAGTGGCTTCCGAGACCCATGTACCTGCCAAAAGTCAGCAAGCATGTCGCCTTTAAAAATCGTACGCCAAAGCACTCACGCCGTAGCCGATTTCTCAAGCCCCCACTCGCGGACTGGAATACCCTTGAACAAAATGAAGCCTTTTCCATTGAGGATCTCCCGCTTCACGGTCCCGAAGAATGCCTCCAGCTTCGGCAGAGGGAACAGATCCTGTCCAACATCGCATCAGCACCCGCAAACTACCATCCACGCCCAAGTGCAAGCAGACCTACCTTAGCCATAGCAGTCAACGGCTTTCCACTCTTCAAATACGCATCCGACGTCTCCGAAAGCTCAGCGACCTCATCCGAGCTGAAAGCGTGCGTCCATCGCTCCGGGTGGTCGCGGTAGTCTTCAGCGCGCCAGACGGTCGGACCAGTGATCTCTCTGGGGAATTGCGCGGGAGGCGTCAGTTGGTCGTAGATTGGGTTGTGCTGGCCGGAGGTTTTGAGGCCGTCTGGGAAGAGGGCCTTGCTGGCCGCGTTGGCGGGGAGGTTGGATGCCATTCTGGTTGTGAGGGAGGGGCTTGCTTGCAATGAAGGCGTTTGCGAGGGGTCTTTTCAGTTCGTTTGCTCTTATCGCTGCGTCAACATGGGCCAATCGTTGGCTGCTTGGATGGCTGGGATGTGTCGTGATAGCTCAATTGGGAAAGCAGCTCTCAACCGGTAGGGATGGAGCACGCGACCAGATAGCCATAGATTTCAAGGTCCAGGGAGAATTTAAATATTCGCCGGCCAGATTCTTCGAGAAACACATTGCACGCACCTCTCTGTGAAACCCGACCGACCCTGGTGGTAATGTGATATGGCGTGCTTGTGTCCCCACCCCGAGCTCGGCTATCGGCGTTTAGAACTACATTGCCTACATGATTACAGCTTCTACTGTTACATTGCGAGATTCGGTCTTGCGAATCACTGCCGGATTGATCCATGCGAGGTGGACTATTGGTGGAATGAAACGAAGTCGCTCCTTGGCTGCTACGGTTTGCGACCCACAATAATAATGCTCAGCGGGCACTGTCAGCAGCACATCCGTCTCCGCTTCTTCACAGGCCGGTGAAAGCTGGACTACGAGGGAGGCTAGGAGTTTTCATCGAATATCAAGTATTCTAGAGGATCCCGATAGAGATAAAGATGTGTGATAACCTCGTCTGTCGGATAGCTGAACTCTTTCGCATTACTGGATACTTTGCGTGCTACGTTCACTTCTAGAGAATTAAGAAACATTGGCTTGATCTAACCGCCATCTGCTATGAGCTCTCAAGCACGCGCTGGCTATTGGGTCATCGAAGCTCTTCGCGATCAGTTGAAGTATAACCTCAGGCGAGATGTTGCTTCAATGGGTAGAGATAGGGTACCTTTACATCGGCCGATGGGTTGAGTAGAGAGCTGAACTAGCTGGCAAGGCAATGGTCTTTTCGCAAGCCCATTTCGAAAGTTGTTTTTGCGGACAAACAAGTTGTATGAGTACCAATGTTAATCCAATACCTCTTCTGGATGCTGCAATGCGGCACGCGTCAAAAGCGAGCCGGTCAATCCCCACGACGTAATGATACAACGGTACGCTTGCTATTGAGCATATGATTTCGTCAAGGGCTGAGTCTGCAGCCATCTGGTCGCCTGAAGCGAAGATAATACAAGTACATCTCTTAACGACATTTGCAATGAGATGACCCCTGAAGTTGGGTGAAGCACAAGGCCCTGGACAACTGGGTGTCTTGTGGCAGCGCAAGCTCTACACAGGAGCCGCTTTATGGTATATTACTTGCGCCTTTCTCGATCTCATATCAGGCAATTCAGAGAAACGAAGAAGATGGCGATCTATGGCCATGCTGCGGCGCAGATAGACATTAGCAGATAGAGTACATAGCGCGGAGAAGTGCGCAACACAAGTCTATGCGCTAGACCGGGATTTCAGACTGCGTCAGGGCGGTTCTGCGGAGAAGTACAGTCACGCGGCGGATGCAATACGTATTCACGTTCGGTGACGCATGAGCCTTCAAAGAGAGACCGGCAGTGTGCGGATAGGGTCTCAGAAATGTCGGAGGTTTTCAAGAGCGGTGTGTGGCCGAGTACATTCGACAAGCCTTCCTGGCGCTGTGGGGCTGTTGATTGCTGCCGGGAGAACTCGCGATTCGGAAGATCGCTGGCTTCAGGGCAGATGGTATCCGGCTGTAGTTTCAGGGAGTGCCATCGCTCTTTCAGGCCCGAACAGGAGAGAAAGACCGTGATTGTTCCCTTGACAGCGCACAAAAAGCAGCGTCCTCGATCGGCAGGTCTCAGGACGCCTGTGTCAGCTTGACGATGCCTTGATGCGAGTCTGGCTCGCTTAGTCGCGCCACGCTTGGCCGGCCTGCAGAGCGAGAGTTTGGAGCAGCGTAGCACGACGAGCGCGTGACATTCGGGGCGAGGAGAGGGGAAGAAAGAGAGGCATGGCGAAGGGCAGGGTAGAGGTGACGGCGTGGGGCGAGGCTCAAACTCAGCCGCTGACATGTCGCGACACTCCGCCCTGGGCGGGGAGGGCAGGGCAGGCTGGCGGAGGCAGGCGAGCGAGTCGGCGAGAGACGCATCACGCTGCCACGCAGCAGGGCGAGCGGCGGCGGATCTATATAGCTGGGCGTGGCGAGTCGCCAGGCGGGCAGATTAGACTGCATTCCGGCATATGCACGGCGCGAATGGAACGAGCGGTTGTGGGTTGTACTTGTGGCTCGTGCGGGCCGGCATCGAGCAGTGTCGATGCCGTCCCTGCGAACGGGCGCGGTGGGATGTGGTGAGATGGCAGCGTCATGTTGCCTGGCCTGCCTCGAGCTGGCGGCGCCGGCGAGGTGTTTGTTTCTCTCGTCGCAGGCCTCTCCACCGCGCCCGTCCACACTCATCATGCGCGCCGCCGCAACAGCCGTCAGCAGCCCAGCAGGCCGCCCGCGCCCATGGGGGTCGCCCTCTCCGCGCCAAGAGCTGGCCTCACAGCCGCCATCCTCGCGACAGCTTACGCGTGAGAGGTCTCCCATCACCACGGCCCGTTCGCGCGCCCAACCCCATCACTCTGTCGTCCGGTAAGTGCCCACCGTCCGTCTGCCCTCTCCCACATCCCCATCACCATGCGCGCCGTCGCCAGCCAGCATGCGCGCGACCCGGGCGCGCACTGAGCCCTTGCGCCCGGCCCGACCTCTCCTGCGCGTGGCCGACACTAACACCATCGCGTCCAGGCGCATGATCAACAATGAATCAATGGCAGCCCGGCCAGGCCGACGCCATGTTCTCGCAAGGAACCCCGAACCACCTCAACCCGTCCGCCCTCTACGGCAACCCTGCACAGTTTGACCTCAGCAACACCGGCTCGCCTTTTCAGCCCGGCCTCCCAAACGGCACCCTCAACCCGCAGACGCCTACGCCCGCCTTCAACAACCAGACCTTCCAGCCCGCCTCCGTCGTCCCGCAGAAGCGACAGCACGATGGCACCGCCGGCTCGCCTCCGCCGCCCAATTCGCAGGTCTCGCGCGCGCAAACCCCCAGCTTCGGCGGATATCCCAGCCAGCAGCCCGGCCAGCAATTTCCTCCACAGCCCACGCCTTACGCGCATCTGCAGCAACCGGGCTCCACTCAAGCAACGCCCTCGCCTACAATGCAGAACCAGCAATTCCGCCAGCCGTCGCAGCCCACACAACAACCGCGCATGCAGAACGCCTCCCCGAGCCCTTTTCCTGGCCAGCAGCCCGGCAACTTTGGATCTCAAATGTCCCCGACGCAAGGCCAGCCGCAGTCACAAATGAATGCCATGAACCCTCAGCAGAGCCAAATGGGGGGCTTCAACCCACAATTCGGCGCGAACCAAGGCATACAACAAATGCAGGGCATGCAGAACCCGATGGCAGGACAAGGCGGTAACATGGGAGGCATGACCGCGTCGCAGCTAGCGCAGAAACAGTATCAGATGCGCCTTATGCAGCAGCAGGCACAAATGCGCCAGAACGGTGGAGCCGCGCCCTCACGGATGGGAGGACAGCCTGGCCAGCCCAACTCCATGTACAACCCTCCGGCTATGCAGCAGCAGCAACAACAACAACAAATGCAACAGCAACAACAGCCGCAACAACAGCAACAGCAAGGGAACCAAATGCCAAACGGCGCCGGCGGCCAGATGTCTAATCCAATGATGCAGCAGCAACAGATGAAGCGCGCTGCTTTCCTGAAGCAGTGCGCAGCCTATTGTATGCAACAAGGCCGTCAGTTGAACCCTAATCCGGTCATCGGCCAAAAGCACGTGGATCTCTACATGCTCTGGCAAATAGTGATATCCGCCAATGGATCTCAAATGATCGAGCAAAACGGGCAATGGCCCGCAGTCGCCAATAAGCTAGGCTTTGTGGGACCGGGATACGAGACAGCAGCAGACCAGCTGAAGCAGATCTACTACGGTTCCATAGCCATGTACGAAAGGGCTTGGATGCAAGCTCGCGCATCACAGAAGCAGGAGCAGGCAAGACAACAAGCACATCAGATGGCTGGCTTCGGACCGCCGTCGCAAGCGTCACCGACAAAGCCAATGCAGCCTCCCGGGCAACCAAACCAATTCGCGCAGTATCAGCAAAACCAACAGAACCAGCCACCCCCTCAGGCGACTCCAGTGCAGGCTAACACCCCACTACCTCAGCAAAACGGCATGGCAACACCGCAGCAAACAATGGGAGGTGTCGGAACGATCGCTCACAGGCGAAGTGGCAGTATGCAGGTTAGGAAACCTGATGCCATGGTTCAGCCGCCTGGGGTATCAGGAGTTACCGCGCCATCACCTGTCCAGAAGGTTTCACGATCACCGTCAGTTAAACAAGAGCTTGGCGGACCAGTAATGAAAAATGAAGAACCCCAAAGCAACAATTACGTACCACTGAAGCGAGCGATCGATCTGGACGGAGGCTATGATATACACGCATTGTCTGAGCTAGGCACACATATTCAGCGACACATGCCCCAAATGCCTACAGTGGACGAAATGGGAACTATCGACACCCAGGCGATGACGCTGAGCCTGGCATCGGGAATCCACGGAGAGGTCCGATACGCTCTAGACGCATTAGCCATAATATCGATGGACCAGCGCGTGTCCTTTGAGCTGGAGAAATGTAACGATCTCATTGACGTATTGATCGACTGCGCAGAAGAACAGTTGGATTTGCTCTCGGAAGAGGCTGTTGAGGTGTCAGACGCGTTGGATCTACCATCTTATGAAGACATCATGCGTGGGTCGCGGACAGAGGCGGAAGCTCTACAAGACGTTCCAGCATTTGGCACGCAGGAGTACGAGCTGGATCGCGCTGCCGACAAACTGCTCGCTATCACCGTCGTACTGCGCAACTTCTCATTCTACGAGCACAATCACCGACTACTCACGACAAGCACTCTAATGAAGTGGCTCAGCAATACTATTCGCCTGTTGGGAACGCGCAACATGCTCCTTCGAACTTACCTCAATACCCAGGATTTCTACAAGGACATGATAATATTCCTCTCCAACATTACCCAAAGTTTGGAACTGGCGAGTCGAGATGATGCACTTCATGTGCTTCACTTCTTGCTCGCCTTTGCGCCACAGACCAGCCCAAGTTTCACCGAAAGCAAAGGGAAATTAGTCTTCCCTAGCTTCGTTCCGGCGGTCCACCGATACCTTCCGCCAGCCGTGGACTGTCTCGCCAAACTTCTCGCGCGACAAGACCCGAACCGCGTACTGTACAAAAGCATATTTACGGCGTCGTCTTCCTCTCTAGCGTCCTCAGAGTCTCCCCTCGACCTGCTGACTCGCGCTTTTGCCCTCTCCATCTCGGTTCTGCCCGACCGTTCAAAGGGATCAACCACGAACAACACTCAATTACGCATCGTCGAAGCCCGGAAAGCTTACTTGACCCAAGGAATGCTAGCCGCCGACATCCTCACAACCCTCGCACCAAGCAACTCATCCGAACTCGCACGCGCGTGGCTCGACAGTGACGATGGTTGGGCGAGCAGCCTCCTCAGCCTCGCATCCTTGCTTTCCGTCGAACAGCCTCCACGCCCCGCGGCTGCTGGTTCTAAGGGTCCTCCGCCAATGGGCTGGGACGTCGAGAGCTTCCGCCAAATTTCTTACCGCGCACTCATGATGATGAAGCGTCTGGCGGAGAAAGCAGGCACATCGCGATCCCTCATGGGCGGCTTTGCTAATGGCACTGCCGTACTGGAGAGCGCGACCGGTGGCGACAAGAAAGATACCGAGGAAAGCGTGGAGAAGTGGGACGGTGCGCCTTTCGGCCACGCGGTCATCGGCGCGCTCATGCTGCCCAATTGCGACAAGACTTCACTGGGCCTGCTGTGCGGGCTTCACGCCATGGCTATGAGGGAATAATCATGCAGGCGGTACACCACAAACCTTGAAGCTCATGTACTCAAAAAGAGTTCATTTCGATTGTGAGCGAGGCGCGAGAAATTCTTGCCGCGCAAATTCGTATGGCCTGTTGTATCTGCATGTAGAATACGAATGAAACATAATCGATCACGCTTTTGCGACTTGATCACATTTTCGTTGATTTCAGGTGACGCTCCTGGAGCTTAGCCTCACGTTTGGCGTCAGGGGTGCTGTTACACAACATGCAAGCCGCATATGCATCTTTCAGCTTTGGTAAAAGGCGTGCTTCTCCCCGAGATTACGATGGGTAGCCATTATCGCATGGCAGATGTTGAATGGAAGGTCTGCAGAATCATCTCGTTCAAGTCTGCAGAGAGCGGAGACAAGAGCTCCCACTTCTTTTCATCGAAAGAATTGCGGTCCTCAGTCCACCTCAAGCTCCTTCTTTCAAATCAAACGTCTCACATTTCACCTCCTCTCACATTTCAGCTCACAGACCGTTGTCCGTGGCAACAGGCAGACGCATCACGCTTCACGTTCACCCTCGTCAGCGGCGGCGGCGCACTCGATGATCATTCACATTCACATGCTGTCGAGTGAAGTCAATGGCGCCACGGGCCACATGCAAACGCCGTACCTAAACGAACCTTCCTTTTTCTTACGCCTTCCAAATCTTTTTCTTGTACTATAGTAACTCCTTCAATAGAAATTTCTGTTCAACCTCGTCGTGCCCAAATTCACATCGACTCCTAATCGCCCCACAGCACCCAACCCTGAACATCTGCCCATCAATCTTTGACCCACACGACTGCAACTATGCCCCTCTCCGCAAAGCAGATGGAGTACCTCGCTCTCGCCGTACCTCCTCCCCCTCCTCAATCCCAGCCCCTAAACTGCCCAACCCAAAGCTGACCATCCTCATCACAAAGTGGCAGTGCTTCGACACCGAGCCAAAGGTCCCTCTCCCTCCCCTCCCCTCCCCTCTCCCCAACCAAACCTAACAGACCTAACCCCGGGAACAGATCGACTACGCCAAATTCGCCGCCGTCGCCGGCCTCGCCTCCCCCCACTCCGCCCGCGAACTCATGCGCGTCACGAAGAACAAGCTCAAGGACGAGTACGCGCGCTCCTCACCCCTCTTTCTCTCCCAATTACCCTCTTTCGATTCGGATTGACAACTGACGGAAACGCCAGGTACGGCGCGCTCTCGTCCGGGCTGCAGGGCAGTAATGCCGCGCCGAGGACGCCGGGGAAGAAGGGTGGGACGCCGGGCGGCACACCGGGATCGAGGAAGAGGGGGCGCAAGGAGGCTGGGGAGGGGCAGGAGGGGGAGGGGACGCCGGTGGGTAAGAAGACGAAGACGAAGAAGGGGCGTGGGAATGGTGGGGAGGGTGAGGGGAAGAAGACGAACGGGGTTGTGAAGACGGAGCCAGTTGAGGGGATCGAGGGGGAGGAGGAGCCGAGCCTTTTTTAGGGAGATCGTTGGGAGTAGAGTCTGACGATGGGGTTTCTGATGGAGGTGTTTTGCTCGAAAGTGGGCGTTCGGGAGAAGGGGGTTGGCGGAGAAGACTGTATTCAGGGTCTCAGATGGCTTGCAAATGGTGTTCCAATTTTCATCAGTACTACACAGACCTTCACAGCTCATCCTTCAAAGACGACCCGCCCTTCACCTTTGGGAATCCAAAAGCGCCAAAATCCTCCTTGCATTCGAACGACTCCGCTTTATCCGCATCGCCTCCTTTGTACGCAGCAACGAGCGGCCAAGGGCAGATTGGACGCTTCACGTTGCCCGCCACGCCTTCGATCGAATTCGGAGCCTTGCCTTTCTCCACCCAGTCCACGAGGGAATCCAACGCCGTGGCGGGGAACAAGCCAGGCCCACCATCACAGTGCTGGATACCAGGCACTTCGAAGTAGCGGTAGAAGTCTCTCACGTCTGGGTCTAGGGCTTCGACGCGCGAGAAGTAGTTCGCGGAGCCGTTGATTGGAATCAGCTGGTCCGCGATGCCGTGCCAATGCAGGAGCTTGCCGCCAGCTGCTTTGAAGGCGGAGAGGTCTGGGTCTGCGGAGTCCATGACGGAGAGCTGCTCTTGTCTCGATTGGTGTAGGAAGCGGAAGAACCTCTCCCGCGTGAGCGAGTTGAGGTCGAAAGATTGATCTTTGGCAAGCAGAGCGCGAAGGTAGCTGGTGGTCATGATGAAAGGCTTACCGGCGCACTTCTTGCCGTCTGTGGGAGTGGTCGGAGGGCACTCTGTCTCGAGCAGGCCGCCGAAGGGACCGAGTTCCTTGATGTGGAGGCTGGCCTCGTGCGGTAGACCAAACCATTCTTGATCGCCCGCCTCGTTGTGCGGACCTCGCCACACTTCCTTCGCAACGGTGACTGCTTCCTGCGAAATCGTGGTCGATTTGTCTCCGCAGCTGATCTTCTTTCCAACGAGAGCCTCCGGGTCAAACTTGCATTGACCGTGTGCAGAGACCAGACCGTCTTTAATTCCGTCCAATTCATCACACGCCTCGATGGCAGCTTCAGTGATGGCATGAAACTCGCAAGTCGGAGGATGCACGCCTAGCTCATTCATCACGATCTGACCCCAGATCTCTGACAGGACGAAGGTAGCCCAGTTCATAGCCGGTGCAACCGAGAGAACGCCATCGTAGTTTTCAGGGAAACGCTGCGCCTGAACCATACCCTGCCTTCCGCCAGTCGAGCATCCGCTCCAGTAGCTGTAATCAGGCTTTTTCCCGTAGAAGGCCTCAATTGTCCGCTTCGCGATCTTCGTCATATCGTCCAACGCCACGTACGCAAAGTCGTACAACAGCGGCAAATTGACACTTCCAGGCTCGTGCAGCAGCCAATTGCCATTGACAGCCGCCGAAGCCCCAGCAACCAAGCTACCGTGGCCAGCGTCAGTCATGGCAGCAGCATAACCCATGCCCACAGCAGGCGCGTTGCCGCCCTCGAAGCCAGCGGCCCAACCGCCACCGCCTGTGCCCAGAAAACGGCCATTCCAGTCTTTCGCCTCGAGAGGCAGCCAGACGTACACGTTGACAGCGTCGTTCCAGCCGGGGTGCGTGTAGGTCAGCGTCACATTGCAGAAGTTGATGGGTCGTTCCTCAGCTATGAGGCTACCTGGGGCGTACGGCCATGGTGCGTATCGGTGAGCTTCGGTGACCTTGAGGTCTAGAACGCGGGTGCCGAAGACTTTGGGATCTGGGAACTTGTCAACGCGGCATGAGGAGGGTCCAGCCGCGAGGACGAGAGGTGGTGCGAGCAATGGTGCTATGAGTAGAGGCAAGATCATCTTAACCGGCTGGGAGCTTGTAGGATGGATTGAGAAACAGGAGTGACATTGGATGCATACTTATGCTAGTAACAGCGTCCCGTTCACGAATGCCGAGTCACGGCATAGCTTGGGTCCCTGTCCCTTGCCCCCGCCCCGCATGTGTCAAAATGGTATGAACAGCACGGGATCCGTGGAGAGTTCTTCCTACGTGGGGAGAGCTTTGCCCATTTCGACCCAGTGTAGGACGTCCGAGGCACGAGGTGAAGCCTATTTGGATGCGAGCATCCGCGGCATACCCAGATGATCACGTGGTCCTTTGCTGATATGCACGGACATGCTCGGCCGGTTGCGTATCCTTTAGGAAGAGCAGACGGATGGAAGTTTCAATGGGAATATTGTACTGGCGATAGTTAGGTGGGATGTTTGGTGCCTGGCGTATTGACGTACCTATATCCAACAGACACGCGCCGCGGAAGTCTCGCGTCCCGCAGCCGATCAAGCTCACATCAAGGTTATCGCCCGTCTAACGCCGAGATATCGCATTAACAACCACTCCATCATCACATCACATGATGGAGTCTCTGGCCAGATCAAGTCTACGCGCATTGCGCTCGAATACCCTCCGATCAACCACCATACGAGGTGTCCGCAGCTTCTCCGGCCTCCCACCATTCCCACCTACTCACAATGCGCAACCTCAAAAGCCGCCTAGCTCGGCATTGCCCATGCCTTTCGTGACAGAAACAGTTGTAAGTCTTTAGCAACCTTGATCGTACCAGAGCGACAGATCTTATACTGACCTGCTAGGGAGGCGGCTTCCACACCTGTAAACCACCCCCAAACCCTCAATCGACCCAACCAACTTCCCACTAACCACCCACCCGAGCAGCCGACATTTTCTCCCGCCTCCTGAAAGAGCGCATCATCTGCCTCAACGGCGAAGTCGAAGAAGTCCTCAGCGCCAGCATCGTGGCGCAACTCCTCTTCCTCGAAGCCGACAACCCGCAGAAGCCGATCTCGCTGTACATCAACTCGCCGGGCGGCAGCGTGACGGCGGGGCTCGCGATCTACGACACGATGCAGTACATCCGGTCGCCCGTGACGACCATCTGCCTGGGCCAGGCGGCGTCGATGGGTTCGCTGCTGCTGTGCGGCGGCGCGCCGGGCCAGCGCTTCGTGCTGCCGCACAGCCGCATCATGGTCCACCAGGTCTCGGGCGGGTACTCGGGCCAGGCGAGCGACATCGCCATCCACGCGAAGGAGATCCTGCGGGTCAGGGAGCAGCTGAACATGATTTACAAGAGGCATTTGACGAAGGATCACAGCTTGCAGGAGATTGAGAGGGTGATGGAGAGGGATTTCTTCATGGGCGCGGAGGAGGCGAAGGAGTGGGGAATCGTAGACAAGATTCTGGACCGCCGAGAGGGGACTGAAGAGAAATAATACTGGTGGCAAGAGGACACAACCCAGAGAACGGGGAATGGAATGAAATGTTGTATGAATACCGCTTTGTACAAGCGCTGGAGCGGACTATCTATTCACGTCGATTTTGGTGATCAAATCTCCACCTAGTCTTGCGATCTCCGCCAAAATGCCCTCCTTGTTGATTTCAGCATTGACCTCGCCCTCGGCGCCAGTCTTGACTGGGATCGTCGAGTACGACAGATTGACCTTCCAGCTGCGCGGCGCAGTCTGCGGGTTCCACAGACCAGCAATGACCGGCTTGTCGGTACCGTTAACGAAAAAGAGGACCGATGACCCGTACAGTGTTTCCAACTCGGAGTAGAAGCTGTTGACAGCGTCGTATCCAATCAGCGAGGTGTCATTGAGGGTCTCTAGTTCGAGGTTTTTGAAAGCTGGCGCAGCCTTGCTTGACCTCTTCTTGCGGCCAGTCGCAGTAGCGCTCAGGTGCAGGACGAAGTCGTAATCGTTGACGGGCGAGACGAACAGCGAGGCGGGCTCGAGATCAAGCTTCTGCTGTTCGACTGCTGAGATTGCGGCCCTTGCCAGAGCGGTCAGACGGCTGGCTACCACCTTCGAAGGCTTGCCATCTGTCCAGCTGACCCCGTCTTGATCAACGTTGCTCGCTGCAAAGAATACCACGCGATTGAGCGAAGGGTCTAGTTTCCTCCAAGCCTCGAATCTCGTCGTGATGGCCTGCAATTCTGTCTGCTGGAGCTCACCACTGCCACTGAGATCAACGATCAGGGGGTCAGCGCGCCAATCCCATCGCGAAATCCAGAAGAGCGTGCGGAGGAATCCTGTTTGAACACTAGAGGGCGCTGACCACGGCCACGGCTGGACAAATGTACGAGCAACAAGCAGCTCGATGACCTCCTCGGCAATATGGTTGGACAGCAAGTGCGATGCAAACCACCTCTTTGTAAGTCTCATCGTCCCGCTGAGTGCTGGGAAGCGATTGCAGAGCTGCGCCACCGCCTGCGTGTGAGCTGGAGTCTTCAAAGAATCACATCTGTATTTAGCCAACGCCAGCGCGGCCAACTCTCTCGATTTTGGATCAGTGGTTTTGTCTTTGAGCTGGCGCTCGAGGAAACTCTGCTCGCGCTCGTGGTGGATGCGAAGTCTGAAAGCCGCTCCAGATTCGTAGGTGACGTCCAAGAAGCCCTGGTTGAAGACGTCGATGTCTTCGTTCTCGAGTCCAATGCGAGTACTAACGCCATCAACGTTCTCTTCGAGCAGCTCACTAAACTTGAGAAGGAAAGCGATTTTGGTGCGCTGGATCGCTACCAGGTCTTCCGGCCAGCGGTTTGAGCCCTCGAATTGCATGGTCACATCGGCAGGCTTTGTTTGTTGAGAGGTGCGGCCGGCCATGGGCGCATCGATAGATGCGAAGCGAAGCTGTGCATCAGCCGGCATAAGCTGGCGAATGGTCAAGGGGACTTCTTCCAGATCTCTCAGATCACGCTCGAGCTTCCTGTATGCCTCGATGAGGGGCTCAAAGCAAGCGTTGGAAGCCCCATTACGAATCATCCGCGAGAACTCGTCACCCATGAATTTGGCGGATTGTTCGACAGCAGAGCTGAAGTGACGCTGTAGCAGGTAGCGTGTGATTTGCTCCAAGACTGACTGGCCATTTTCGCCGGCAGCCCAGATCAGACTCTCCAAGATACTGCCATCCTTGAAACGACGGAGTTCTGCCTTTTCTCCCCAAAATTTGCGGAAGGACGCAGCCTCTGCCTTGTTCTCAGCAGACGGGCCATGGTCGACAGTACGGTTGACATTATCTGAGTTGATGACGATACCCACGGTAACGCTTCCTTTCATGTGCTGGTTAGGTCTGGCAGTGCCAACGTTCCAAGGCCCGGAGGCAGGCTGTCTGATATTGATCAAAGTGACTCTGTCACCAAGACCACGCTGGAGTGTCTGGTACAGCTTTCGAAGAGACTGCTGAATATCTGATGTCTTCGATGGATCAGACTTGATCAAAGCAGTCTGGTCAAGTTCCAGGGACATATCGAAACGCATCAAAGTGTTGTCCGTACGCAGAATGAACGTAGACTCGAAGCCATCGAACTTTTGATCAGCAAGCATGGCAAGCGTAGTTTTGGCCGCAGACTGAAGGAGCTTGTAGGACCAAGGTGTCATCTTGTACAGCAAGTTGTGATGTCTCTCTTCATCCCACAAAACAGGCGAGCCATCTTGGAGCTTGGGTGGTGTGCTCGCCGTGCCGATGACAAAAGGCTGGCGACTGAAGTCTTTGACGACAAGTAGCTGAAGAGTCGCTTTGAGCAGCTGATAGCTGCTGTAGCCACCGCTCAACACAGGCTTGCCACCTGGTCCACCACCTGATAGCAGTGCTGCCATCAACGCGCTCCACTCAAAATTACCGAAACCACCGGCAGCAATGTTGGATCCAAATCCTCGCTGCCTGAGCCAAGAAGATCCCAACAAGCATGCATCGCGGAAGCTAGAGCAGCTTGTCGCAGCCTTGTGTAAAAGTTTCAAATAAGGAGTGACTAGCATGTTCGACCTCAAGGTTGAATTGTAGAAGGGAGTCGGCGCGTTTGCACTGGAGCCATCCACGGCATCTGCAGCCCTCACGCAGTTTCGATCCAAGCCCAGCTTGTCCACGGGGAATATGTCCTGAGCGACAGCGAGTACGATGTTCACCTGCCAGTTGAGGACGGGCTTCTGTTCCGTATGTTCGCTCGAAGCTTGCTTGGGAGAGACAATAATGGTCGGGTTCAAGGCGTTGCCGTGCATTTCCTGAAATTGAATATTGTAGGCTTTCGCGTGCGCCATCTTCAAGCCAGCTGCAAGACAGGCCAGATAGTAAGCACGTTTGTAAAAGAAGCGGTGGTTGAGGAAATCTTTCTCTTGGAGGAGAGAAGAAGGCATCTGAATGACCATGTCCAACTCTGCGATTTCTCTGGCTCTGTTGGAAGTTTTGAGAGCGTGGCTGCCGACCAAGTTGATGTTCGATGGCCTTGCATACTCCAATTTGTACTTCGCGTCTTTCGGAGGTCTGGGGTCCGGAAATGGGATCGCAATCTTCTCTTTTGCGAGACCACGCTCTGCTTGTTCTATCTCTACCGCAGGCCTAGCGGGGATCTGCTCGATAGTCTTCTTCAAGGCATGTAGCGCTTCTTCAGCTGCCTTTTCCCGCTTGCCTTGTCTTGGTTGAATGTTCTCCAGCAGCTCATCAACCTGCAACTTGAACATGTTGCTCTTGAAAGTACCAGATGTGAATGCGCTGGCACCAGAGGCAAGCGCATCTTTTGCAGATGTTCGTCCAGTCTGTCGTCCAATTTGGGCAGCGAGCTGTTGTTTAGTCGGTTTGACAGCACCGTTAGCAGGCTGTGGCGCTTTGGAACTAGGTGTATTCTCTCCTTCTCCGTCCTCATCATGCTCATCTTCACTACCGTCCCCCATGTCCTCGTCCTCATCAACTTCATCCATCTCTTCATCGTTTACGTCGTCTTCTGCATTTTCAGCTTCCTCGAACGACGCGAACGATGCATTATCCTCCTCCTCGTCACCCGAAGACACGTGGTCAATTTTCCGTCTCTTGTTGCCAGTGAGCGCCATTTTGTGTGGTTGATCTGCGATTGTCTGCTTGCTGTCGCAAAAAGTTATGGACTTTCGGCTCAAGCTCTGCCGGCTGCTGCAAGCGCGCACGGATCGGCCCTGCTGAGAGTGGAGTAAAGGCAGAACAGGGCCTATCGATAAGAGTCAGAGACTGGGGCAATCTGCAATGACACAGCGCCAGCGGGCTGCCTCCGAAGTCGCTGATATATTTCCCGTCCAAACCCTCTATAGCATTTTGAGAAACATTCTGCATCGCAAAGCCTCAATTATATCCCCCATTTAATTTGCGTAGTGCTGTGCTCAGCGCGGGGCCAACATGCCAGGAGTGATTCTACCTTTCAACGAGACGGTGGGCGACACCATCCCGCCAGACACGCCACACGTAGGTGACGTTTGCTATTCAATACTGGTCACGCAAACGACTGACATCCCATATACAGGCCGTCAGTGTCTCTTTGCCAACATGGGATGCAAACGTGGGCTACGAGAAGGGCGAGAAATGGGTAGTCGATAAGATGCAATGCGGTTATCCCAGGTCAGTCATGCCCGTCGTCGTTGGCTATGAACTGCTCATTAAGTCCTTAGGTTCTTCATTCATCCTTCAATTCAGAAGCTTGCAGGTTGCATCGTAGACAAATATGCCTCACCAGACTCCGACAAAGCCATGCTATTTCCATCAAAGCGATGTGCCCTCCGCTGCATCGAATTTCTCCGAGAACAGAACCCGGACATGGACCACGCAAGGATCCGTGAACTCGACTTTATTCCACACCCGGACAAGGCTCCTGTCAATGACAAGCAGAAGATTCTGCCGCGATTGTCTGCTGTCGTCTATCCGAGCGAGCTCTGGCCGACCGCAAAGACTTACTGGCAGCACGTTGGCGATGGTATCTCAAGCCGACGAGCCGATTTCTGCCAAAAGGCATTCGATGAGAACGTCATGGTCGAACGCAATTCTGTCCGCGGCTCACCACCTCGTATGACCAAGGGTCCACGACGATACCAGCGCAATGTTTCGGTTGATACCACTAAGCCTAACTCATTGAACGAGACAGGATCTGGCAATGAGGAGACCGCCCCAGAGGCCGGCATTCAGGATCTGGCTCAGTTCGTCGAGGAGAGATTCGGCCGCAACTTGAACATGGAATTTGCCTCGCAAGCAAAGCTGGCCATCAGGACGAGAATTGCTGGCTCACTGACCGTCGACGTTGATCTGCCAGAATCGCTTGAGCATCCCTCGGACCCTGCACATGAGCGCTCGCGCGATGTACCCGGCTTCTCCGTCGACGATGTCTACCTGCACTCATGTGGCATGAACGCAATCTTCACAGCCCACAGAACCATGCGTCTGGCGCGAGGCGAAATGAAAAGCATCATGTACGGCTTCCCTTACGTCGACACCCTCAAGATCCTCGAGAAGTGGGGACCTGGCGCCCTATTCTACGGCCTCGCATCGCAATCCGAGCTCGACGACCTGGAGAAGCGCCTCGAGTCAGGCGAGCGATACCTCGCCGTCTTCTGCGAGTTCCCCGGCAACCCTCTTCTCCGCAGCCCCAACCTCAAGCGCATCCGCGAGCTAGGCGACAAATACGACTTCGGCGTCGTGGTCGACGAGACGATCGGCAACTTCCTCAACATCCACGTGCTGCCGTACGCGGACGTGGTCGTCAGCAGCCTGACGAAGATCTTCAGCGGCGACAGCAACGTCATGGGCGGCGCGATGATCCTCAACCCGCAGGGCCGCTACTACGCGCGCCTCAAGGAGATCCTCGCGGACGAGTACGAGGACAATCAGTTCGAGGAGGACAGCGTGTACCTCGAGCGCAACTCACGCGACTTCGTCAGTCGCCTGGGCCGCATCAACCACAACGCCGAGGTCATCGCCGACACCCTGCGCGCCCACCCGCGCATCAAGCAGGTCAACTACCCCAAGTTCGGCGACACGAAGGATTACTACGACGCGTGCAAGATGCCCGACGGCGGCTACGGCGGCCTGCTCAGCTGCACGTTCTACAGCATGGAAGATGCAGCGACGTTCTATGACCATCTGAACACGCAGAAGGGGCCGAGTCTCGGTACAAACTTCACGCTCAGCTCGCCTTTTGTCATTCTTGCGCATTTCACGGAGCTGGATTGGGCGGCGAAGTATGGTTGTGAAGCGAGCTTGGTGCGCTTCAGCATCGGGTTGGAGGATACAGAGGCACTCAAGGCTGTGTTTGAATATGCGCTCAACTCGATCAGCAAGAGCGAGTAATAGACGACTCACGTAGAAAAGGAAGCATGTAACGAAATGTTGAAGGTGTCGATTCTGTCAAATAATCGAAAAAGTTGTCATGACTCCGTTTCCCTGGGTATCTTGATGCTGTATAAGTGTACGAAACTCGCTCGCTGCAACACACGAAATCATCAGGATCAAGCTTGCGTGAAAGGCAGCGTCGTCTGGCCTCTCTCCGGGTCGCTCATCTTGTGAATGCTCACGTCCTCGCCCAGCTGCACGTTGCTCATGCTCTGCGGCGTGATCAGGATAAACTGCCTGCCCACCGATCTCCTGGCAGCCTGGATCATCATGCTCATGCTCGTGGCACGATTGACAGAGTCCATGAAGACGTCAAACTCGTCCAAGCAGCGGATGGGGCTGCCCATGGCCTCCCAGATGGCGAGTAAGAGACAGATTGTGGAGAAAGACTTCTCGCCACCTGACAACGTTTGCGTCTTGCGCCCCGAGTCGGACTGCTTAGTGAGATCAGGCTCGACTTTTATGTCGAGCTCTTTGCCCTTGTGGTCCATGATGACACGACCGCGGAACTGACGTTCGCTCAGGAGGTAGCTGAACATGAAGCGCGCGCGGAAAGAGATGTACTTCCGGAACATCTTCCATCGGTGGTTGCGCTCGTCCAGAGCTCGTTTGACGGCCTATCATCAGTTAGCAAGTGCGCGAAGATAATCAACATGTGGAATGCTAACCTTTGCAAAGCGAAGCATTTCCGTCAATTGGCCCCGGGCATCTTGATACTCCTGCTTCGCCTGGCGCCATGCCATTGTGAGCTCTTCCCTCGTGCCACCAGCTTCCCGCTGGGCTCGCTCGTACTCTTTCATGAACTTGTCGAGACGCTTGTCGAGCATGTCTGTTGTGACTCCTTCCTCGACGGGAATGCGTCTGCAAATCTTTTCTGCTTCGCTCACAAATTCGACCTGGACGCGCGTTCGTTGGGCATCCCTCCTCGCCTCATGCTCCGCGAGACTTGCCTTGGCGGCATCGATCTCCTCAAGCGCAAGATTCTTCTCTCGCAGAGCGTTCACCCGATCATTCTCTATTTGACTCTTCTTGCTTTCGGCTTTTTCGATCTGCTTCTCGACTGTTTGGTACTCCCTGAGCGCCGTGGTATATCTGGCTTTGAGTTCCGCGTCTTGCTCGTTGAGGCGGTCCTTCCAGTCGATGGCGTCTTGATACGAGCTCTCGGTAGCGGCAACATCCTCGTTGACGGTGGCAAGTTGACTTTGCAGTTCTTGAAGTTTGCCATCCTGAGGGCGATTGTTCTCGATCTCGTTCTGCATGGCTTCTACAGCGTCGTCAGCTTGCTGCTTACGGACTCGTAGTTCTTTGTTTAGTCGCTCCCATCGGGTCAGCGCCTGGCCGGCAACTTTATGAGTCTCTTGTAGACCTCGAGCGTCCCGCTGTAGGGCTGCGAGCTCACGTTTGGCGTGGTCCTCGTTTTCTTTAGCTCTGCGAATCTGCTCGACACGATCAGATTGCATCCGGGCTTGGCCTTCCCAGGGGTGGATTGGGGTTGCTTTCGGTTGCCCTGAGCGAGAGAAGTCGTATCGAATACCGCTCCCCCGCTTCGCGCCAAATGCCATTGCAACTTTGACATTGCGAGGTCTGATTGATCCGTTCATGAATGCGCTCGCCTCGTTGTTGTCGGGTATGAGTACAGTCTGTTCGATTGCTTGATTGATAATCAACTGGTTGCGCACCATATCGTTGTCGATGTCGAGGGCTCCGAGAATTGTGTCTAGACCCTCATCAGGTTCTTTGTCCGTGGTGTCGAGGGGTTGATCAGGTCCGATGTAGATTTGCACAGAACAGTTGACCCGTTTCATGATCTGACTGAGTAGCATCTGGTCGTCCTTGTTCGTACACACGAAAGCATCTAGAACGCCACCGAAAGTCTTCTCAAGCTGAGACGACCACTCCTGCTTCTTGAGTTTGACGTGCAAGCCCATGGGCCCCACCGGCTTCTTGCGCCATCGCGTCTCATTGTCGACAGCTTTTACGAGCTGAGGCATATTCGGCCGAAAGGGTGCCAGTTTCGATCCATGGTTGGTTTGAAGGCGCTGAACCAGGCCTGAGGCTTTTTCGCATGCCTCACTTTGGGCAGAAATCGGTTCCTTCGCGTTGTCGAGAGCTGCTTTCGCCTCGGCCTGCTCCTTGATAAGAATCGGCTTCTGAGCGGCATGCTCTTCGACTTCGGCATCGATGTCCACGACAGCTTGCCGCAGTTCCTCCAGCCTCTGAACGCGCTCGTTGTACTCGGGTCCCTCGGCGCCGCTGAGGCGGGCCTCTTCCGCAGCAATCTCCTGCTCCAGTCGCTTCTTGTTGCTCTTGTGAGACTTAAGGTCATCTTTGATCCTGCGCTCCTGCGCACGTTGGTCCTGAATCTCTTTCGTGTTTGCATCCAGCGCAGCCTTTTCTTCATTCCAATGATTGCGAACGTCGTCCACGGTACTGCGAACGTTGACGAGGTGGTTGCAAGCGGCTTCGAAGGCTTGGTTGTGACCATCATAAGCGCCAGACGCGTCCGAAGCCGCCGCAGTGACCTCTTCGATACGCTGCTCCTTCAGCCTCACATCGCGCTCAAATGTCTCCAGTGTCCGTTCCTGCTCCTCGACCTGAGCCCATGCGTGCATCCACTGCGTCTTTTTGATGTTGTCCTGGATGGTGCGGCTTGCGTCTAGACGCTTCTTGCGCTTCTCTGCGTCCTCTGCTTTTTGCCTCAGTACGCCTATGTCTTCCTCCCTGCTTCGAAGCTTCGTCTCGATCCCGTCAAGGTGCTCCTCGAGCAGCTTGTAGTCCGCGTCGAGGGTCTCAAGCTGGGTACCCTTGATGAAGAATTTGTACTTATCCGCCGCAGTGCTGTTGGAAAGGAACTGACGCGCCATGTCCTGCGTCAAGACATTGATCGGGTTGTCCAGTTGGAAAGCGAAATAATCCAGAATGTCGTCCAGGTCGCTCTTCCTGGTCGTGATGATTTTGTCCTCGGCGTTCTTGATCTTGAAACCACTAGCACCACCGCGAGAAAAATGTCGTTCCACCGTGATGCTTGTGCCATACAAATCAGGCTTGTATGCGCCATCGCCTCTGTTCTTGATCTTCACAGCCAAAGTAGCGCTCTCTTCGCCCTCCTTGATCAAGCTCTTGAGACTCGCTCCGCGGTTCGTCGCCGTGGCCTTGCCACCAAGGCACATAGTCAGCGCCGTAAGCACCGCGCTCTTGCCACTGCCATTGTGCCCAATAATGAAATTGATCAACGGGCCCAGCTTAATCCTCAGGTTGCCATGACACATGAAGTTGCGACACCTGACCTCCTCAATAACACCATACTCGGATGCCACATTCTCCTTCTGCGTGCGAATCCCCTTCTGCACGAACTGGCTCGCGCGGATCTCGTCGATCTCCTCGTCCTCCGCTTCCCGCTCGTGCTCGCTCCCACGTTCATCGCCATCTTCCCCTTCCTCTTCGAACCCGTTGATGAGCTGGTTGAGATCCGCCTCGCTCTCGTCGTCGGAGACCGTCGAGCCGCCTCGCTCTTGCGCGAGCGCTACGCGCGATCGTTTCGCATTCTGCCGGAAGCTGGAGCTCGCGCTTTCGATCTCTACGTCGTCGGAGATGGTGCCCTCGTCGTCGTCGCCTCTCGCACGCTTGCGCGCAGAGGACATCGTGTCGTCTACGACGTTTCGGCGAAGCAAAAGGTCGTATGTGAGGCGTCGGACGGTCGTTGGTGGGGTTGTTCGTTTGTGAGACTTTCAGGCTGCCGTGAGGAGACGCGCTGACGCGCCGGGTCTGAAACGCGAAGCGGGTCCTGCCGCGTGGTGGAGAGCTGGAATGGAGGCCTAGCACAGCTGGTCCAGAGCTCTCGTATCGACTGGCAATGGACACGTTGTCGATTGTCTACAGAAATGTTTCACTATGCTCGAGAGAAAGTAAAAAAATGAACGCAGAAAAAGAGGAGATCGTTTCATAAGACATTATGTAGGTCAAGACCATCTTCGCAGAACCCAGGGAATAAAACCATCTCGAGATCCAAATCAAAGCGCCAATCCGCGATATCCTGCGAAGGGGTATAAGGCGCGAATCTGAATGAAAGAGAGAACATGAAACCCATAAAGTATGCGCTAAGCAAAAGCTGCGCTCAACCGTGCTCGAGTACGTCAATGCGTCTAGGCGAGCGCTCCACCACAGAAGCATTGTCACCCGAAGCCAGCGCTACGAGTTCACGAGCGGGAGGCTCGGTGCTCTTTGGTGGTAGCCCAGCCCTTAATGGTAAAGCAAATCAACTCCCAAGCCATGATGATGCCCGTAAGACCAATGGTGATGGTGAAGATGGTCATGGCGTCCAGGCCATTGACCTCGATCGCTGTAACGCTATCATGCGCGCTGTTCATGAAAAGAATGCCGCCGGCCGTCAAGCAGAAGGCCGCGACGAGTTCGCTGGGCGGGCGTGAAGGGAAGTGCGAAGTAGGCGGCTTGATGTACAGCATCAGGTAGGTGACGGCGCGCGCCATGGCAAAGCCGGTGAAGAGCATGCCCCATTGAGCGTGCATCATCGTGCTGACCATGCTGTTCTGGTGGTGTCCGGACATCATCATGCCAAGGAACATGATTGTCAAGGCGGGCATGGGGTTGAGCGAAAGGTTGTAGGTCGCAGGCCGCTCCCAGCGCTTATGGCCGCCTTCTTGTGCTGACGAGTAGCCACTGATGTCCTTGAACCCGGCATCGTCCAAAGTGTTGGGATCCTCGCTCTTTTGCAATTCCACAGTCGCGCTTGTCAAGTCGCGGACAAGTCTCGACTCGATGATCATGCCGAGCAAACCACCACCGAAGAACAGAATTGTGATGCTGACATGCTCGAAGTCTTGTGGGCTCCACTCGCCACCCCAGTTGTTCATGTGCTCGAGGAAAACATTGCTGGCGCCATAGAGCCAGATGACAAAGGATTCCGTGAACTCAGCAGACGGAATCATAGTCTTCCATCTTGTGACGAGCGGCCGACTTGGACGAACGTTCCAGGCCCAGCCAAATTCTGCGAAAGCGCCCATCCAGCGACCAAGGGTCAGCAGACCGTACCAGAAAAAGATGCCGCCCTTAATGTAGTGCGCAAGACCAGAGAAGACCTCGCGTTTCTGGAAGAGGCCACCATATACGACAAATCCAGTGGTGATGCCTAGGAATCCCAAGATCAACAGAAGCTTCTCTAGAACAATCTGGCCGAAACGCAGTGCGGCTGAAACGCGTGTGCCAGACACCCGGGAAGTGATGCTGGACAGCGACCTCTGAACTCGACCATTACCGATGAACCCGCGACTTTCGGCATGCGCATCGTCCTCATGGTCGTGCTCCTCCTCTGGGGGATGCTCATCCTTGTTAAAAATGGAGTCGGAACTATTTGCGCGCGATCCGGCGGAGAAATTTCCGGAGTCGCTGGAGAAGCGATAGCTTGCTGGACTGTCCACGTATTGATGGTACGCATTGTCTGTGCCAACGGTTTGCTGACAGGCCGAGGATGTGTAACCGTCACGCTGTTTTCGGGGTGCCGTGAAAGCTGTCGCAAACGAGACAATTGTCCAGACAATCGATATCGTGGTAATTGCCCACCCGACCGGATGATGTGAGTTGGTGACATAGAGGTCAGGTGTGGATTGGTTGTAGACGAAACCGGTGAACAGACCAAGTCCGTTTAGGACGTGGAACCCAACCTGAGCTGGAAGATGGTAACGCGATCGCGCAACACTGAGCATTATGGCAGGCGGAAGCACCACTACCCATGCGACGATCAAGATCGCGATGTGTGCGTACATCCATCCTGCATACTCTGGGTGCCTGAAGTAATTAGGCGGAAAGTTCGCGACCTCGGGTCTCATAGCTGGCTCGTGGCCATGCTCGGTCTGCGACTGGTCGTCGCCGTGTGCCGTGATCAACGGTAGTGATCCAAGAAGGAGAGCCGCAGAGGCTAGGGTGGTTACGCGACCTGTCTGCATGGATTGCCAGGCGCTCAGCGATCGTTGAAGAGATGCAGACACAGTAGGCGCAGTTGACTAGTTTCAAGAGCTGTGAGTATGAGTAGGTGACGATCTTGCGGAGCAGCCGGTGCAACGAGACTGGACGATAGAGGTGCAAACAAAGTATGCGAAAGGCCGGCGCAAAGGGCGCAGATGCGACGCCGGATGCTTATGAAAGCACGAACACGCAGAATCCTTACGATCCCATCATTAGGGACCAAAGATGACTCGGGACCGGTCGGCGGACGAACGGTGCCCAGCAAGGAATGCCCGGCAGGCAGCGATCTGTAAGCAGAGGCATCATCGCGATGCAGAAGGGACTCATGTGAACACGGAGGCCGCCAAAGTCCGAGGTAAGGCGCGGATATGGACAGTAGTGTCGGCAGTCTGACGTGATGCAGAGCTCTTGTCGAAACAAACCTTTGCTCATACAGTATAGCACGCCCGGATCGCTGCAAGGCTACGCTAGCGCCACCGCTTGCTGGCTTCCGTCGAGTGCCGGAGGGTCAAAGTTCCCACAGGGCTGGCACGCCGTCTGTCTGCCACCGTCTGTGCATGCATTGGTATGGTGAGGTCTTCTTTGGCAGCTGTTATGTACGCAGCGTACTATGCTTACTTTCGAATTTCTATTGAGCAATCGCATGGCAACTCCCGAAGCCACGCACACAGCCCAACTCCAGCGCAGCTCTATAGATCGTTCAAGTGCAGTTTGCCACAGACAGCAAGACAGGAAGGCGAGTATTTGCCGACTGATTTCATGGTGTCATACTCGACTCGGCCGGGCTCCGCCCACCACCGAGATTGTGCAGTGCAACCACTTCCTGGTTTTCTTGGCTGACTTACTACAGAAAGTCTAAACGCGATCGCATGGGCGCAACGGCCTCTGGAGCCTCTTTTCTTCGCGGAAAAACCGGCCAGAGAGGTCCCGCGCTGGATCCGCAATTTTCGCCATGAGCCACGGGTTGCAACATTTTTCTCTGATGCCGGGTTTGCGCTGCTCATCCGGCACAGCGGGCGATCCGATGAACACATCTTCTTTGAAGCTCAGATATGTAGACATGGACTTTGCGAATGCGCGACTGCGAAAGCGCAAGTCAGCCGCACACCGCTGTGCACACCAAACCCCGACAGCCCTGCAAGCCCCCACCGCCGGCTTCAACACCGCTTCGTGCCGATATCCGAATCCTGCAGCCACCAGCCACGCGCTGCATCTCGCGCGCCATCCTCGTGACCGCTCGTATCTTGGCCTAGTGGTGTTGCACAACTCGGCCTGTTCGAATGCTGAGGTGGACCAATGCCCAATGTGCTATACCCTCCCCCGTGGTCGACAGTCTTACCGGACTCATGAGCCGATGCAGCAGTGGCCTGTCTGACTTGTCATATGCGTACATACATCAGGTAATCCAGCTGTCAGCATCAGGCATCCTTTATCACGGGTGACAGGCACAGGCAGCATCGGATTTTGGTAAGCCCCGCATCCGCGTCCACGTGAGGCCATGCTCTTTTCTGGGCATTGCACAGTTTCTTTTCACAATCACCGGAACGCAGATTTGGCATTCATCCGGTGCGAAACATGGCTGCAGTGCTGAGATGCATGTATTCGCCCAGTTTCAGAAGACCTTCGTAACCAGAACCGAGGCAGAAGTTAGTCATTGTACGAACGGACGCCACATGAAAAATGAAAGCAAGTATGCCTTATCATTCAACGTGACTAGCCGAAGTTCATGATGAGCGGCAACTGGTGGCGAGCTGGTAGTTCGTTTCGATGCTTCATTCCAGCACGAAATACCTAGTCAAAGCCACAACGCCTGGCCTATCAAGCTCTCGCTCATGTTCAGGCAGACGCCGAAACTCAACATCGTCAAAGCGTCGAGTTGAGTGCGAAGCGTGTGGCATGAGAGTGACCATGGTCCCCTGACCAATGGGCCAGTTGACATGCCACTGACCAGCGTACGATGCATGACCAGCTCGAAAGCCCGTAAATGTACTGGAGCGCTCTCCGGGGCATTACTGAGTCACAGGAGGGTGATGAAGGTAGGCCGCGAGATAGTGACACATGACAATGACTCGAATTGCTTCAAGTGCGACTTGGGGAGGTGTCCCTTATCCACATCGTATTCATCTCTCGAGATCCCACAGACTCTTGATCTTGTCGCTGGCCAACCCTTTTCCGCTTCGCTTTCGAGATCCCAGGGCTGTACTCAAAAGCCGGCTCCTGCGCATGGAACACAGCAACTAGGACAGCCATGCCCTTGCCAGACATTCCGTCACTAGTCAGTGGAAGGCGAGTCGTGTGAAAGTGATTCTTGCCGCAGAATGGAGCGAATAAGCTTGCTTCAAGCTTGGGAGATAGGGGAGGAGGCTTCGCTATGATCCATCAAGGAAACTGCTGTTGTTCGACGAAACCACATGCCAAGATACTCGACATTGCGGCAAGAGTGAAATGGGTCCATCTTGCTGCGCAGTATCGGAGATATATTCAGCGGAAGCAAGTTTTGAAAGTTCTACAATGCAATGAAGTAGGCAAATCCGCGCTATAAACTCACGTGTTTGCAAACATCTTAACAGTCTATGGCAGAGCATTGACGGTTCATGTGGCACTCATGCGCGCATGAATCTGTCTTCAATCCTAATAAATTTTGCGCGCGAGCCTATGTACATTATGCTCCTCGTTGTATTAGCCGCCGTATCGTTCGTATATCTCACCTTCTAATCGAGGTCACCGTCTCCGCCAGCATCTGCCTTCGCAACGCCACTTGAAGGGTAGAAGTTGAGCTTGCCTCCCTCACCGATCACACCGGAGCGATCGTACATGCTCCTCGCTCTGACATACGGGTCCAGCTTCCAGTAATTCTCCGACAAGCGCTGCGCCAGCCTCATCCTACCCTCGCCCGCGTCCTCGCCTGCCACCCAGCTGAGCGTCTCAGCTTCGTACGACTTGGCGAGCTCGGTCTTCTCGCTGAGGATCTTCTCCTTCGCGGCGGTATCCTCCATTTGCTTGTTCTCGCCCTCAACCGGCTCCGGGTACTTGTATGTGTAGTCTTCGTCACCGCCGAGCTCCTTTGAGATCTGATTCCGGGGGATAAACTGCTGGAGGTCGTCGACGTTGCTGGCGAAGTGTACTTTGTTGGCCACCACGGGGTCGAGCCAGCCGCGGATGACCTTCCAGATGCCCTGGAAGACCCAGGGGGACTTGTAGACGAGCACACTGCCGAGGCATTCGGGGTAGTTGGCCTCGAAGCACTTGATCATGAACTTGACGGGTGTGTAGTCCATATTCGCGAGAGAGAATTCGCTCATGTCAAAAACGATGGTCTGGGACGGAGCGTTAGTCATTTGATCTTCCACAGAGCAAAGTTGCTGATACTTACAGCGGTGTCGACGGGAGGCTTGAGCATCATCCGGGTAGTCTCTATAGTGTAGACAGTGAAATGCTCAAGCGACTTCTCCGACTGCTCGCCCTGCTTGTGTAGGCGCACGCGGACGTAGCAGCAGGGTCGGCCATCTTTGTCCAATCCATGCAAAAAGCTCTTGCCCATGCGCAACTGCGCCATGAAATCAGCACCCTCCTTCTTGTCGCCGCCCGCGCCGTTCTTCGAGTCCTTGAACGCACGCTCCTCGCCAGTGTACATGATCTGCTCAACATTCATTTCCTTCGACCGCCAGTGAAGCGTCGAGACAAACATGACCAGCGCAGCGTGCACATCCCACTTCCTTGCGCGCAGGAAACGCAGCAGCAGTGCGTCCGGGTGATCGTGCTTAACCAGACTCCAAAACGCCTCCCTCAGCTCCTCAGGCTTTTGCGACGCCAGCGCCTGCTGAAACTCCTTTGTCTGACCGTGCTTGTCGTTGTTGTCACCGTCCGCGCCGGCTCCCTCGTCCTTGTTCTTGCGCCCGAACAGCTTCATGCCCTTCGACTTGGGTTTCTTGCCGTCGCCGCTCGGATCCGGCGTCCCCGGCGTCGTCGTGGGCGTCGCTGCGCCGTTGCTGCTTGTGCCTTCGGGCGCCACGCCAAAGATCTCCAGCGTTTGCGCCCACATCTCCTTCAGCTTCGTCTCCTGCTCAGGCGTGAGGGTGCCCGGTCGGCCCGGAGGCATTTGAGGTGCCATCACGTTTGGGTAGTTTTGCGCTTCGAGCGCAAGGGTTTTGTTGTCTGGCTCGGGTGCGCCGGCAGGCGTGGGATCGAGTGGCGCTGGTGTATTGGTGTATCTATCTAAAGCGTATGCAGCGCCCACAGAGAGGGTGAAGGCGAGGACGAAAGTAACGGGTTCGACAGCGGCGTGCTTCGGGTTCTTCGGTGGAGCACGAGACGGAGACGCTCGAAGTGGCGGAGTCGGCTGTCGCGAATGGAGTTGTCGGGCGAGCGATCGGGGCGTGGAGAAGGTAAAATTGAGGACTCTGGGTCGCAGCGAGCGGGTGAACATAGGGAGGGTGTCACGCTGGTCGTCTTCACGATCTATGCGGCACTGGGGCGCAGCGCGAGTCCGGAGGATCTTTCTCAGCCCGATGCTCGCGTGCGCGGGTGCCGCTCGAAGTTCCCTCCATGCAAAATGACGCCGCTTGCGCGCGGCAAGGGGCGGCGTTTGATGCTCTTCGAGCCGTGCGTGGCGGGGCAGTGGGCGATGCGATATCACGATCTTCACGATGCACGCTTGGCCAAAACATGAAGATTGGAAGCAGATGTTGCGGGCTGAGAGATATATCGTCTATCATTCTATGGATCTGCAAGGCTAAAGTCGTCGGCGAGCTCTTTTGCTTCACAAAAACACGCGCAGCAGCTCTCCCAGCATCATGATGGCCATGCTTTGCCCATAGGGCATGCTAGTCAGCTTGATATCCTTGTAATGTTGGAGGTCGTGGCCCATGCCCGTTCCAAAACTAACATCCCTGAGCTCGCCGTCGGGACTGATCCGCTCGATCACAGCTCGCACAGCCTTCAGCGCCACCTCTTCATATTCCTTGCTGATATATCTCTTGCGGATCGCCTTGAGCATGCCGTACGCGAAACCAGCAGTTGCGGAGGCTTCAGGATAGCTGCCCTCGCTCTCCGGCACGTCCAGTAAGGTACACCACATGCCATCCTCGCACTGCAATCTCTTCAATGCTCGGCATTGCGCCTCGAGGGTGTCGATGAGGTGGATCCGCAGCGCATCATTGGGCGGCAGATCCAGCAATTCGATGAAGTCTGGGATCACAATGGTGAGCCAGCTGTTTCCTCGAGCCCAGCGAGCACGAGCGAAGTTGTGGCCGAAGCCGCCTTCAGCTCTCTCGTCGAACTTCCAGCCGTGGAAGAACAAGCCTGTCGTTGCATCGAAGAGGTACTTGATGTGCACCAGGAACTGTCTCTTGGCTTCCTCTATATAATGAGGCCGGCCCATCAGCTTGCCGATCTTGGCCAGTGGGAGCACGGTCATCATGAGGGTGTCATCCCAAAGCTCGTTGTGGTTATCCGTGAGGTAAGTCATGTGCTGCATTCCGTCGAACGGTGTCCGAGGGAGCTCGTACATGGCCCACTCCGCCCACGAGTCCAGCCATGGCAGGTATGTCTGCTCGCCTGTCTTCTCATAGATGTAGGCGAGGGTGAGGAAAACGGCCATAGTGTTGATGTTCTTGGTCGTGCCGGCTGCAAGTTGCTGGCTGAACCAACTCTTGATAATCTTGAGGACATCTTCTGAGCCATGGAGCTCGTAATACTGATACAAGCCATAGAGACCGATGCCGTGCGTCCACCTGAGGAATGATGAGCATAACGATTTCTCGGACCAGGTTGGCTCCATACTCACTCCCAGTCTTGCCAGCCTTTGGTGTCAATTACCCGGCCATCTGGCAAACGCAAGAGAAACTCGCCCGTCTCATCTTTGATATTAACAAGATTGTCTGTTAGCGACCGAATCTTCTCGTGGATTCCGGTGCTCTGAAGGCCGTGGACTGTTATCGGAGTTTGTGGCATTTCGCGAAGAACACTGGTTTGAACTTCCAAAGTCTCGATAATTGTTTCAAGATTTGGGGTGAGTCTGGGAAACTACACGGTAAACAACTACAGCCGACAAACAAAAGCGTCCTCTCTCGCGCGAATTGCTGCCGAGGACCGGGTCATCTCATCTCGCTGACCTTCGACCTAAGAGACAAACCCTAGGCGCCCTTCTCCGCAGTTCACGACCACCCCACGCAAAACCCCAGAAGATCCCCGCGTGCTGAGCGCAAGCGAAGTGCTCGGGTTGCATTACCAAGGTTACGTGGCGTGGCTGCGTCTTAGCCTTTTCTTTGGACTGCTTGGCTCTGCAAAGCAATACATTTCCCACCACTCAGCGCTTCAGCTTTGGTGCCAATACATCCGTACTTCGGTGTCGAATGCCCGAGACGCTAAGCAGTGTAGTGCTATGTTGAAAGGTAAGGATAAGATGTGGGCACCCGCCTGCAATCGTGGTGGAGGACTGCTTCAGACTCGTAGTCTTTTCTCCTTTACTTTCTCGACACCGCAGGAGCCCGCTGTCGGTGTTGCATCCTGCTTTTGCGACTACGCTCACGATGGCCGACGCAAAGCCCGACGTTATCGCAGGCAAAGATGCCTCCAGCACCAAAGAAATGCGGGAGGTAGAGCAGGTGATGTCGCACGATGAGGACCTCTCCAAAGATCACCAGGACTACAGCCGTATGGATAAGGAAGTTGCCAAATATGCGACGGGAGAACAAGTTATCATCACCGAGGAGAACAACAAGCGTCTGAAGAAGATGATCGACAAGCGCGTGTTGACTATCATGGTCTTCACCTACTTCCTTCAGGCTCTGGATAAGGGTACGATGTCTTTTACATCAATCATGGGGCTCCAACAGGACTTCAACCTAGTCGGCACCGAATTGTTTCCCTGGCTCACCACCTGTATCTACATCGCTATCTTGGTCGTCGAATACCCTATCAACTGGATCATTCAGCGTGTGCCAATCGGCAAATTCCTCGGTTCTTGCATCATCATCTGGGGCTCCGTCCTAGCATTGCACGCTGCTTGCTCGACTTTTACGCACCTGATTGTCGTGCGCACGCTTCTCGGAGCCTTTGAAGCTGTCTGTCAGCCCACCTTCCTTGTCATGAGCGGCATGTGGTAAGTCAAGTTCGAGTCTCCGCGTCATTGGCATCATGAGCTGACTTATTGCAGGTACAAGCGAGAAGAGCAAGCACAAACGGTCACCTATTGGTATATGATGAATGGTGCTCAGCAGATCGTCGGCGGTCTCCTTGCGTACTGCTTTTCGCTGATCCCAAGAAACGGCCCCATCACAGGCTACCAAGCTATCTTCATCACCTACGGTACTTTCTCTGTCCTCTGGGGTGTTTTCGTTGTCTGGTACCTGCCGGACTCTCCTATGCGAGCAAAGTGCTTCTCCGAAGAGGACAAGGTGCTTATGGTTGAGCGTGTCAGGACCAACCAGACCGGTCTCCAGAACAAGAAGTTCCGCAAGGAGCAGGCAGTTGAAGCTCTGTGCGATCCTCAAATTTGGTGCTACTGCCTTATTCAGATCTGCACCACTCTGCCGACAAGTGGTCTGGGTGCTTTCTACAACATCGTCATCAAGGATCTTGGATTCAGCACGCTTCAGACACAGTTGCTGGCTATGGTTCTCGGCGCTTTCATCATTGTCATCTTGATGAGCTCTACTTGGATCGTCAACAAGACGAAACAGAACCTCATCACCATTGGCATCTACCTGATTCCGTAAGTTTGACTATCAAATCTGACACCGGGGATGCCACTAATCATCAATAGGAGTTACGTCGGTACTATTGTTTTGATGACAGTCCCTAACACCACAACAGCCACCAAGGCCGGACTGCTTATTAGCTATTACATTGTGCTCTCCTTCTGGGCTGCACAAGGTCTAGGAATGAGTCTGCTGTCAAGGTGCGTCACTTATCATCCCCAAGAAACCTGGGCCCTACTGACGTGTGTCAGGAATATCGCCGGACAAACCAAGAAGTCCTTCGCAGTCTCCATGAACTTCATCGCATGGTCTGTTGGTAACGCAGTTGGTCAGTTGTTTCGAAAATCCCGTCGTCGAATCATCAAACTAACGCACAACAAGGCCCTCAAGTCTTCCGTAATAACGATGCGCCACGATACTTCATCGCTTTCAGCACGCACATGGGCTGCTACGTGCTTCTACTGCTGGTCATTGTCTCCCTGAGGTTTTACCTGACCCGCCTCAACAAGCAGAGAGACAGAGCTGGAGCGAAGGATGAACGGAACGTCCATGCTTTCGAGGACTTGACAGACAAGGAGAACCCTAATTTCCGCTACGTTTACTAGAGGAAGAAGGAAGCAGAGTGGAGTACATACAAAAGCTGAATCTTTGTAATGAAGGTCGCTAGCGCGCGACTTGTTTGCGTTCATTAGAATCTTACATTTTGGTATATCTGTCTTTCCCGTCTTATTCTCGAATCTTACACACATTCTCGTCTCAGGAGATGTACTAAGAAGGAAGTGAACGGGCGATCTCAGTGCGTGAGCAATCGTACCTGCGGTCAAACTGAGCTCGCGAGACGTGACTTTTTCGAGGCAGTTGAGGCGAGGTTCACGAGCCAGAAATCATGTGAATACCCTCATTCAGAGCTTCTCAGGTTTGTGCGACTGATCAACGGTTACGTTGAACGACATGTCGCCTCGTGCGCCTGCAGCGGAAGCTCAAGGGCGCGAAGCGTCATCATGCTGACATCAGCTGCACAACCGCGAGCTCGACTCGAAGTAGACTCTAGTGACTTGTTGTCATCAAGAATAAGCTGCTACATATCAGCGACCACAGATATAGAAGCCCTTGTTCCTTTGCAAGAAGTAGCAAGTTTACCTCGAATCATCAGCGGCATCAATTGCAAGTTTGCCACGTCAATCGAACGGACAACATGACGAAACCTCAGACCGAAGAATATGGCTGGACTGCCGTCCCTCGCAACAGGTCCAACGTTCCGTCGAAAGCAGATGCAAAGACGAAATCCGTGACGGTCGACTTCCAATCAATTTGGCCTCAGTCCAAAGTCGTCAAGACAGCTCAAGACCACGTCAAGAAGATCATCCCGCAGCAGACCTACAACCACAGCCTCCGTGTCTACTGTTACGGTCACGCGATCGTCACCCAGCACTTCCCGCAATGGATCGAAGGATCGGTCAAAGACAGCTTCTTTGAGACCTGGGCTCTGACTTGTCTGTACCACGACATTGCCACTACTGAGGAGCATCGTAATGACACTCATATGTCATTCGAGTGGCATGGCGGATTCCAGGCTCTGCAGGAGCTTCAGAAATTTGGCGCCCCTAAGGCTCAGGCAGAATGCGTCTGTGAATCGATCATTCGTCATCAAGATCCCGGAGAGACTGGTACTATCTCGAGGATGGGACAGCTGGTGCAGATGGCAACTGAGTTCGGTGAGTATATCATACAGCCGTCTGGGATCAATTACAAGCCATGATGTATGACCAAACAGCTGACTCAATGATCCTAGACAACATGGGATTCCAGCCTTACCTAGTGCATGAAAATGTCATCAAGCAGGTTACCGACCAGCACCCGCGCATGAAATGGTCTGATTGCTTTTCCAGCACGATCAAGGCAGAAATTGGAGTATGTATTGGGCGGAGAGCCTCAGAAGTGACTCATTGAAGACTTGCAGTACTGACGCCCAGTAGGAGAAGCCATGGTGCCACTCTACAGCCCTGCCGAACTTCGCCGAGGACGTAGCCAACAACAAGGTGATGGAGCCGTATGATTAGGCGATGTTGAGAATCTTGCACCGGTCTGTACCTGCCAATGAAAGAGTGTAGATGGTGTTTAGGCTATCAAAAGTTTCAATTCCGGCGCGTTGCCAGTCGCATATGGCCATCTGCCCATGTGTGCCTGTGCTGATTTATTTGGCCCATCACGCATCATTCATTGGCTTTAGCAATAGGTGCAAGGGTTCGTGACTCTCAATCATACGGGAGAAGTTGTCTTCAAGCTCAGCATCAGGATCAGCCAGGATCTGCTTTGAGTTGACGAATGATCCATCAAGGGCATGGCACCCGACCTGTGTCCACGTGACGTGACCCGCGTTATGAGGAGGATTGCCAGAAATGGCACTCAATTGGGTTTGAGCACCTCCTGGAGTCCATGTTGAAAGATTCTGCCAATCATTCCTTGTTGACACGTTGCGTCCATTCAGCGTCGTGACCGTCTACGAGCATAGTTTATCGCGAACGAGTTGAGGAAAGGGCAACATAAGAACTTCCTCTATCTTACCATTGCGCAGTCACCTCCGACAAGTCAAGAGAGGCGTTTGACAGCAGCATTGGTCCTGCTCTCTGGCTAATGGCAAACTTATCATTCTTGCGAAGAGAGCAAGACTGCTCTCGGACCCGAGATGCTTAGCCTACATGATAAGCTGATGGCGGTCGCCTTAGTCCTACGACCTAACCGCAGGCCCGGGGCAGGGGAGTAATGCACATGTGTCAGACCTTGCCGCGTGTGTAGCTTATGTCAAAGCGCCTCTCCCATGCTATGCTGGCATGCGTTGTCAGCTTTGTGCCGGACAGTTCACGCAGCTGACGCGCTGAAAGAGCCCATCAAAGTTAAGGTAGACGGCATAGAAGCGGAGCGGGCCGCTACCCAATGACGAAACGGCAGGGTCGCGCGGCTCTCGCTGAAACTGCAAAGACAACACGCTCGCTTTGACACACCATCCGCTCCCGTCGACTCTGTCGCCAACTCCTTGCGCGCTTCAGCTGCCTGATTTTTGCTGCCAATCCGCTATCGCCGTCGATTTGACTATCTGACGGCTCACGAGCGAAACAGCCACCTGCCTGGTCTTCCATCAACTTTACCCAGTCACCCACAAGCGCGCACCTTACCTAGATCCGCCCACCGCTATTGTCAGCCAGTATCAGCGCATTGATTGCATCTTCGAGAGTACCGATCCTTGCAAACGAGCCACGTCTCAACAATGGCACAGCCTACCCAACTCGCCTGCAAGTACCTGCCCGCCTAAATCTGATGCTGCACGAGCACGTGCTGACATCTCACAGATCGCACCTCCAAGGGCATTGGCCTTCTCGACGCTGCGCCTGTCTACCAGAACCTGCCTGCTTTCCAGCGCCCTGAGGGTAACCTGCGATGCTGCATGTACTCGCCTGACGGCCGCTTTTTCGCTTGGGCTTCGCCGGAGAATGTCACAGTCGTCGACGCTTCCACTGGCCACGTAGTCACCACTCTGCCCACTGACAATGTCTACGAGCTTGGCTTCTCCCCTGCTGGCACCTACATCATTACGTGGCAGCGACCGACAAAGGATGCGGACGGAAATGCGAACAAGAACTTGAAGGTCTGGCGTACTTTGGATGAGGCTGCAGACGCGGAGAGGGATGTCGTTGGCAAGTTTGTCCAGAAGGCGCAGACCGGCTGGAACTTGCAGTACACCCATGATGAGCAATTCTGTGCTCGCGCCGTTACCAACGAGGTGCAATTCTACAAGAGCGACGACCTCGGAACTGTTTGGAACAAACTGCGCGTCGAGGGCGTCGCGGATTTCGCATTGTCTCCGAGCGACAACAGCAGCGTTGCTGTCTTCGTGCCTGAGCGCAAGGGCCAGCCGGCTGCTGTCAAGGTCTTCAACGTGCCGCAGTTCACGTCGCCGGTTTCGCAGAAGACGTTCTTCAAGGGCGACAAGGTGCAGCTCAAGTGGAACAACCAGGGTACCAGCTTGATCGTGCTCGCTCAGACCGAGGTTGACAAGAGCAACAAGAGCTATTATGGCGAAACAAACATGTATATCCTGAGCGCCAACGGTGGCTTCGATTCTAGAATTCAGCTCGACAAGGAGGGCCCTATTCACGACGTTTCCTGGTCTCCCAACGGCAAGGAGTTCGGTGTCGTTTACGGCTACATGCCGGCCAAGACCACCGTCTTCAACCAGCGTGCTGTCGCTCAGCACAGCTTCAACCTTGCACCCCGCAACACCATTATCTTCTCCCCCCACGGTCGTTTCGTCATTGTTGCCGGCTTTGGAAACTTGGCTGGCCAGATGGACATCTATGATTTAGAGAAGAACTACAACAAGATCACTACGATCGAAGCCAGCAACACCAGTGTTTGCGAGTGGAGCCCCGACGGCAGACACATTTTGACCGCTACTACCAGCCCTCGTCTACGTGTAGACAACGGCATCAAGATCTACCACGTTCTTGGCGGCGTCATGTACAACGAGGACATGCACGAACTTTACCAGGTCAGCTGGCGTCCCCAGTCTACCACACAGCACCCGCTGGAGAACCCGCTGAACCCTGCGCCTGCACCGCACGCGTCTGCACTGGAGTACTTGGGTAGGGTTAAGACCCCGTCTAAGCCTGCCGGTGCCTACCGTCCGCCTGGTGCGCGAGGCGCCGCGACTCCCCTTGCCTTCAAGCGCGAAGACCAAGGTGGCGCCGCTTTCATCCGGGAGGCTATGTCTGGAACTCAAGAGCCTGCGATGAACGGCTTCGGCAAGCCCAGGAGGCGTGAGGTCCCCGGTGCTGAGTCGAACGAGCCCGCCCCTGGCGCCGCTCCCGGCGGTGGCGTTAGCCTCGACGATGAAAATCTCAGCAAGGCTGCCTTGAAGAACAAGAAGAAGAGAGAAGCGAAGAAGGCAAAGGAGGCTGAGGCAAAGACCGGTGGTCTCGCTGCTCCGGCCACCAACGGCAACGGAGCCCAGTCACCTTCGCGCACTCCTGACAGGCCTCGCAGCCGCTCCAAGGCTGGCCAAGACTCACCTCGCGCCACTTCGCGCGGAGGCGATGGCCCCAGGCAGCGTGGCCCCCCTGTCAACACGAACTCCCCTGCTCCCAAGAACGCAAACGCTCCGAAGCCCGCACCGGCCGTTGCCGCGGCTGCCGCTCCCGAGCTTACTGTTACGAGCCCAGCTGCTGGCTCGCCGCAAGAGAAGAAGGTCCGCTCTTTGCTGAAAAAGCTGCGCGCAATTGATGATCTCAAGATGCGCCAGGCAGGTGGTGAGAAGCTTGAGGGCACCCAGGTCCTTAAAATTGGTACCGAAGAACAGGTGCGGAAGGAGCTTGCAGCCAACGGGTACA
This sequence comes from Septoriella neoarundinis, assembly GCA_022813125.1. NCBI lineage: Eukaryota > Fungi > Ascomycota > Dothideomycetes > Pleosporales > Phaeosphaeriaceae > Septoriella > Septoriella neoarundinis. The sequence continues at coordinate 45,322 of JAKLND010000038.1, forward strand.
CTGAGTAGGGACATCATGTCAAACTGTATTCAATGTAACAAAAGCCATAGGCTGATGCGAGAATGATCTCAATGCTGTTGGTCTTCTTTCCCAGTTCATTCTACTACCTATCGCCTTCCCGCTCTCTAATCCGATCCTATGTAGCTTATTGACCGCGTCCGTGCCTATTCGATTTCATCTGAGGATGCACGCGTAAGTAATCGTAAGAGCTCCCTCCTAAGGTACCTTATTATTAGTGGGGTGAAGAGGGGTCTTCTACCTCACCACCAAAGTCCGACCCCAGCCCGTGACAATGACGTGTGGGCTGCCGACTACACAACCAGATTATGTTCTGACAAACCGAACCTTAAAATCTACACCAAAGTGTCCAACTATTACGGTTTCAATCGCACATGAAGCATTTTCCAGTAGCATTATTGACAGCTTCCCTCATCCTCCAAAATTATTCCTCGTCGACAGCAACAATGACAGACTCCCGCGCAGCTCTTCTCAAAGCATCCACGCCACCGTCGGATAAGCTCTTCAGCACGCTGATAACCGCGAACCACATCTTGCACCAGCAAAACGTGCTTGACGCTTACGGCCACATAAGTGTTCGCAATCCGCAGAACCCAGCGACTTTCTTCATTTCACGCTCTCTGGCCCCAGCACTCGTTTCCTCGCGCGAGGACATCGAGGAATATCACGTCGAAGATGCGACGCCAGTAAGACGAGATGGGCCGAAAGGCTATGCGGAGCGTTACATCCACAGTGAGATCTACAAGCGCTACAAGGACGTCAACAGCGTGATCCACAGCCATAGCGAGGCAGTGATTCCATTTTCAATCAGTAGCGTTCCAGTAGGTAGTCCTCTCTAAGCATGAACACAATGGGATGGCTAATTCCGCTCTTAGCTCCGTCCGGTGTACCACATGGCAGGCGTTCTTGGATCACAAATCCCGGTCTTCGACATCTCGCAGCACTACAAGTCATCCGACAACCATTCCCTCCTCGTAGATCAGCAGCACCTGGGTGGCGCGCTCGCCGCTGGCTTCAATCCGGGCACACTGGTCTCCAAGACTACGAACCTGATCAAGAACTATATCACATCTACGCCTGCACAGCCAACACCATTTCCATCCTCACCTGTGGTCCTGATGCGTGGCCATGGCTTCTCCTGCGTTGGCCAGAGCATAGAGGAGGCAGTCTTCCGCGCCATATTCACTTGCTCCAATGCCCGTATCCAGACCACGGCTTTGCTGCTGCAATCGGGCTACAACATTGGGCTGATAGGTGAACGATTCGGAGCAGGCGAGAAGGAGACCGGGCCAGCCAAGAGGGAGGAGATCAAGTTCTTGAGCGACAGGGAAAGCAAGGATGCTTGGACGGCGAACCAGAAGCATCTGGAGCGGCCTTGGGGTTTATTGTCTGCAGAAGTCGCTGATTCCGCGCTGTATCGGAATGCTTACCTGGAGGATGTGGAGGATGATGATGCTAGTGAGGATGAAGAGGCAGACGAGAATGAACATGAGCGCTAGGGTGTTTTGTTTTGCTCAAAAAGACAACATTGAAAGTCAAGAAGGGAGTTTTGACACCCTGAGGTACCGTTGTTCCAAACCATTGTCGGTCCTGGGCCTTTCTCCAGTGTCCGGATTTGATCTTCGAATTTGGGTAGCAATGATGTGCTTGCTCAGATTGGTCGAGGCTCGTGCCGATCATCTTGGCAGCAGGAATATATTCGAGTCACTGGATATGACAGACTGGGAGTAGGGTTGCGTGACAGGGTTTCCATACAGTTGTGCGAAGGAAAGTGAATGCAGATCTCATGGTGATAGATCACGTTGGCGCTAGCGAAAGCTTAAATTTACACCCCTGCTGCATTTCCCCAATTCCTAAGCAACGCCGTTTTTGTGCCACTTCAACACAGACAAAATGGACGGAGACGCAGACTGGGCGGCTAGTGCCCTCTTCTCACCCTCGAAAGCACGCATAGCTCAGGCGCAAGCGCGTGACTGGGGTTTTGTCGAGGCTTGGCTAGCCAAAAGATACAGCGGCAAAAGAATCCCTCCTTTCGAGAGGAATGATGAAACGTTGGAGGCACTTTTGGCACTGGCCACGCTGAACGAAGGCGCAGATGAACAGCGTGTGGTCGTAGACCGAGTGGAGCAGGCTGCTCTATTCGACTTCGAAAAGCAGCGTTCTGGGCCGAGCGAAGATGTCTTCCAAGCCGTGACCCGGTATTTGGATCATAAGGGCGACGAGAGCCTCGGTGTACTCGCACAAGCATATTTAGCTCTCAATGCTCCAGCGACTGCGAAAATTTCGGACCTGGCGACTTCTTATATCGACCTGCAGACCGAGAATTTTGACCTCTCTCGGCAACAAGCGCGGCTAAAGGACCAGGTTGCAGCATTGCAGCGAGAGGCAAACCGACTGAGAGGCATTCTCCGGGATATCAACGATGATGCCTTCAAAGCGGCAGCCGAGCTTCCAGAGCAAACAGCCGAATGGCACAAAAGCTCGAAGCACCTCAAGGCAAAGATTGGGGAATACGACGATCGTCTCAGCGCAAGCCGTGCGGCTGGCACGCCGCAGCCTACAGTCGAGCAAGTTGCACAGCAACTTGAGGAGTCTCGTGCTCAGCAACTCCGGCTAGCAACACTCGAGGCGGAGCTTGAGGCCTATCAAAGTCTGCCCACCAATGCCCGAGAAGCGAGAGCCACCTTGGAAAGGTCCAGGGACGAGTTGCGTGTTCTGAGTCAACGTCGAGACAGGCTTTTTGAGGGGCTTGTTCCATCTGGGTAGAGTATGCTCTAGGGTTGCCTATTCTACGGAACCGACGCGAAGATTGGCCGGGCTCTATCTATAGCGACGAGCAGAATGCTTCGATTTCCTTGGCAACCATTTCTGGGACCTCCACACAGTGCCAATGCCCACAGGCACTCAGAAGTTTTAGCTCCTTCTTCGACGAACCGATGTGTTCGTAGATGTATTTGCAGCCCTCAAGTGGAGCAGACTTATCTTCATCGCCAGCAAGGATGCAAACAGGGGCCTTGACTGCAGCCAACTCTGGCTCATTCGCATCGACGATGGCATGGCAATGAGATGCATATCCTTGTGGGTTTGAGCCCAGTATCAATTCACGAATGAAGCCACGGCTCAAGCTTGATGTCTTCTGGCTGGTTGCAGCCGTCGGGATTGTGTTTGCCATCGGCTCCATGCCATCTGCACAACTGCTCAGTACGCTATCAAAAGATCAAGCTGCATGCAAATGAACGTACCTTTCAAAACGGTCTCAATCCTCGAACTAAACATCTCTGGCTTGACAGAACCCGGATTCACTGGCCCAACGGGCACGATTCCGGCAATGCGTTCAGGATGCTGTGATGCAATAATACAAGTGATTGTGCCGCCCATTGAGTGACCAGCGATGATAGCCTTCTGAATGCTCAAACAGTCCATTAGACCAACGACGTCCTCGGCTAGGCCTTCCAGAGTCACCTTTTCACCGTTTGATTTACTTCGACCTGCACCGTAGCTGTCCAGCGCAATGCATCGGTACTTGGATGCGAGCTGGGAAATCACAGGCATCCAGTAGTTTTGAGATGAGCCCAAACCGTGTATCATCACAATCGGTAAATTGGAGCTTGGTGCATGGTTCAGGGCATATGAGTCGAAGTAGTGGAGTTGATGGCCATTGACTGGAGCGTGAGGCATTGTGCTTTAGGCTTGACTGTGAGTCGCTGTGGTATGTAATAAAGTACAGTTCAGTATCGCTTTCAGTTGTGATTTATCAAGACCAAAAGTTGGGTCACATAAACCCGCCTCCATACCCAGTCCCGCGAAGTGGACCTTTCTCCGTCGGAACGACGTAAAGTCTTGGCGTTACGGCCCGAACACCTGTATAGAGAACGTGGACGATATCCGCCACAGAGTAACAGCTAGTTCAATCGGCACAACCACAAAGTATTCATGCAGTTGAGTCCTCCTCAACACTGACAAGATTATTGCTAGAGACTTCGTGTTCTCTGCGGTGTCAGTGATGGCATCCGGGTAGCGTGGCTGGCGGCCCCCTCCCAGAGACCAGAAGTCCCGCGAGGCTGGCCGCGACAAAAAGATCGATGACAGTCACTCCTCCTTTACGTGCTAAACCACACTTGCCCATCTGAGTACCTTCGCAGCGAACACTCTCCAGGGTCACTGGTGATACCTAGCGCGCATGACCACGCATGGCCAGAACTCCACAGGCCCGTCCAGACAGCAGCAGACAAAGCAAGGGAGAGTGATGTACCTAAACGTACCTGCACGAGTCTGAGGTTCCGGCACCAATATTTGACCACGCCAGGGCTGCTTGACAAATACATGCCGCTTGAGAGGTGTCTGATGGCTGCGAGCTCCTTCGCGGATCTCTAGTTGCCCCGCAAAACCCAATGTTCACCCCCGCTCACCCAGATGGCGCTAGCACTGGGAGAGATCCATGTTTCCCAATCGGAGCTGACAACGGCTGAGGAAATAAGCAGCTAGGCCTTGACATTTTCAGGGAATCTAAGGGCGCACGGCTGATCTACCCTTGCCGTTCGTCCAGAGCGGGGACTGGAGGCGGCTGGATCATGGGCTAGTATATATTTCTGCACTACCCTGGACTTCTGGGACGTGATAAGTGTGAGCTTGCGATCAGGAATACTCTGAGAGTTTGGGGGACATTCCAAGTAAGACCACTATCGAAGACGCTGACATTGACAATCAACCATGACTCTCCCATTGCAAGAAGCACAGGATTCCAACGGCACTGGACATGCCGCTGCAAACGAGAAATATATCAAATGGTATCGTTGGATCACGCTGATGAACCTTGGTCTTACTGACATATAGCCAGGAATGCTCCAGGCGTGGAGGTGGAGCAGCCTGGAGAGAAGGAAAAGATCAAGGAGGTGTCCGATCAGTTCAACCGGTTTCAGATGATGAGTGAGTCGATTGAGCTGAGATAGTAATCTAACAAGGACTGACTCCCAGACTTCAATGAGCACATGCACTGTCTTCGTGGCACTCACCTGAAGACGCAAGGAGTAAGTATGATTTGAACGGCATGCTTGTGCTCGATCACTGACCATAAATTAATGTAGTGTGTGGTCGGCAAATTCGTCGTTCACGACAACCTCCCGCCGCATCTTGCTCAGGGCATGTTTGCAAAGCCTGCCGTTTATGACTGTATCATGCGCTACTCCTCGCTCACTCCGAAGCTGGTTCCGGACAATATCCCCGCCCCTCGTGGCATCGGTATCAAGGCCTTCGGTGTCGAGGGGGAGAAGATCTGGGGAGAGGACAAGAAGACACAAGATTGGACAATGAACAACTATCCGATTCTGGAGTTGCGTGATCCCAAGACAACGTGTGATATTGCGGACTCCTTGGAGAGGAACTGGGATAACATTCCAAAGTTCGCTGAGGAGCAAAGCAAGCGCATTGACGCAGACGTGGCGACTTATGGTAGCCAATTGCCTCGCCAACACAGTAAGTCCTGCCCAGAAAGCTCTCTGCGGGTGCATAATCTGATCCTATTCAGTGGTTGCAATGGGCCAATGGTCTCAGTCAGCTTACCGTCATGGCAACAATGTCGCCAAGTATGGTGTCTTCCCACTTGGAGAAGAACAGAAGAAGCTCGAGAAGACCGCGATCAAGGACGACGATCCCATTAATGTCATTTCACAGTTCAACCGCGACTTCCACATGAACAACAAGGTCACCTACAAGTTCTGCGCACAGCTTCTTCAAAACTTGGACGAGCAACCCGTCGACGACATCGGCATCGAGTGGGACGAGAACAAGTATCCCATGGAGCAGATCGCGACCCTTGAGTTCGAACCTCAGGACTCCTGGCTCCCTGAGTTCAGAACCTGGTGGGATGATAGAATCACTTGCAACACGTGGCACGGCCTGAAGGCTCACCAGCCTCTGGGTAGCACCAACAGGATGAGGCGTGTCGTCTATGCTGAGTCGAGGAAGCTTCGCCTGCAAGTCAACGGGTATCGCAACTACATCGAGCCGGCGAGTCTTGACGAGGTACCAGCACCAATTCCTGCTCCTCAAATCACTCTGCCGCTGCAAAATGCTATTAAAACGACAGAGGTCTAATGACATCAGTGTCGATTGCTTTTAATGACCTGTTTTGGCGATGGTGACAATTTGGTAATTACTGTGTTTGGCGTACGTAGTCTGTGATCTAGTCTCACATCACGGTCTTCGAGCATTCCCTTTGATCTTTCGCCTAAGCCACCAGTGCCACTGTGCCAAAGCTTCTACACCATGGGCCAAATCCAACCTGGAAGAGGTCCTTCATCACATTTCCCGCGGTCAGCGCCGCTAGGAGCCTGAAGCCTGCAGTTGTGTTGCAATAGCCAGTTCCACAACTTCGACGTACTCCGGCCCCCAAACCCTCATCACCTGGATGTGAACTCGCCCAGGATAGTCTAAAAAGTGAAGCGGCCGAGTGGACTGAGATTGCAGAGTCATTTTGGCTCCTTAACAAAAAGGGACCTTGCTTCTGCTGAGTAAGGATCGGCCCTGACCCTTACGAAGGACAGGCACATGTAACATGGGCAGATATCTGTGGCTGAGACCCAGCAAAATGCGCCAGCCCTCGAGGGCTTTAGTCTGCGATCATGCACTGTTATCACCAACCCTCTTCCTCTCATCGCCAGAAAAGCAAGCGCCACCCTGCTTCAGCGCGCCAACCAGCAGCTCAACGCTACTTTGGCCTTTGAAGTCACTGGCGCCTCTCAGCTTGTCGAGATCGTCGGAGAACTCTTTAGCAGCCTGGCGGAGGTAGAAGGACTCGAAAGCCTCTTCAGCGTCCGCCTTTGGTGTCTGAGACGGGAGTGCTGAAGTCTCTCCCGCGGGAGAAGGACTTGCACCTTCTCTGGCCTTCGTTAGATTGCCAGCGGTCTTTGAGCCATTTGGAGACTCGGAATCAGAAGCTGAGCTGTCGCTGTCGCTGTCGGAAGAGGCGTCGGAAGATGATGATGACACTTTTGGAAAAATTAGATACATGCCTGCGGTGAAAATGAAAATGAACATGAGAATTCGCTGACTGTGTACGAACCTTCCGTCCTTGCCTTCCTGTTTCTTCTTGATTGCTTCTTCTTAGGGCCTGTTTGTGGAGGAGCCATGTTTGGAGTGTATCTTCGGCAGTGGGATGTTGAAGTCTTCGGCGAGCGTGGAGAATGAATCCTTGTAGTTGCGGTGCGTTGCCCGATATAGCGGGCGATTTTGATCAAACGATATATTTATAACAAAATTTACTTACGTCATCTTTTGGCTCGACTGGTGTAGTGGCTATCACGTACCCTTCACAGCTACCTTGCGCAGTAAGCTGTTGAATAACCTGTCAACGGGTAAGGTCCTCAGTTCGATCCTGGGGTCGAGCTCTCCTTTTGCACGTCCTGTAGTGCCTCAATCTTTGGCAGATGTGGTTCTTCTTTTGCTATAGTAGGGGGCGAGGGGACATCAGGACATGCTGTGCTCTCGAAACGGAAAAGAGGATTTTTAAAGTGTTGAAGCTACCTACACCTTTCTCGACATGCAAACCCCTTTCATCGTAGATTTCTGGAGGCTGCCTTATCGCAATCAAGGTATTACAATCCTCCGGAATTGATCATTCTCTGAAGGACCGGCCTCGGTCGACATTTGTATTGAAAGTCCCGAAAATCGAGAAGGATGCGGAGCAGATAGGAAGAGCCGGCCATCGGTCAGCATTCACCGCCGACTTCCAAGGCTTCGGCTTCTGGCTCATCCAAATTGGTGCTGTGTGCAGCTCACCTTGGGCGAACATCGCAGAACAAGTGCTGCCTAGAAGTCGCGCCACGAGCTCGACATGCATTCGCGCATCGATAATCGGGACCTTGTCTCACTTGACAAGACCCGCGTTCCACAGTCGCCGAGGAAATGAAGCAGCGTGGCACGGCATTTAAGCCCTCCACTTCTCTTCTGCCTGGCCTGTTACCTTCAAGACGAAGGTGATGTACTCGCCATCTCATTGAGGTTCATAGTCGCTCGATTCAGAAGCGCCTCAGCAATCTTAGCGACAGGCGAGCGTCACAACATGCTATCGTACTTTTTTCCGACTTGTACGAGCTGTCTTGATGTTCTGTGGAATGCCTCTGCTGTTGCAGCTGCTGGCATCGCACTCACTGTTGCCACGCCTGTCCTGGTGATGATACCACTACAGCTGCACCGCATCTCTTTGGCGCCAGAAGGCATACCTTGGGTTGGACAGGACTCTTACTCCTTCTTTCCCAAGCTCCGGTCGACCCTTGTCGCTTTGATACATGAGCGGCAAAACCTCGAAGAAGGATGGACCAAGGTACGTGTATCTCTGGATTGGCTCTCAGATATCCTTGCTGATTTGCGGCGGACAGTACAGTAGCAAAGGCAAGCCTTTTGTCCGCCCATCTCTGCATTGGCCGTCAGTGGTGCTACCTCCCAGCAACGCTGAGTGGCTCGCAAGACAGCCGGAGAATTTGATTGCAGACAGCAAAGTCCAAGACGATGTTCTCGCACTCGAATGGCTGGCTTCCGGGCCTAGCAATGCATTTATTCACGATTTCACCGTCATTCGGAGAGACCTTACCAGGCAGATCAACGCTTGCATTCCGGAGCTTCTGGATGAGATTCGGCACGTTTGCGACGCACATTTTTCACAAGGCGAAGATGCTGGCGACGGATGGCAAGAAGTGCTTATTGTCGATGCTATCCGAAAGGCCGTGTGCGGCGTGGCTAACCGAGTTATTATCGGACTGCCCGTCTGCCGAAGTGAGGAGTACTTTCAGGCTGTTCAAAATTGGTGGATCTGCTTTGGACTGACCGGCCTCATTTTTCGCTCATTCATCCCCGGCCCCTTGCGAAACGTCATCATGCCTTTCTTGAGCATGCCGACGTGGTATTGGAGAAGAAAGGTGGCCAATATGTATGAGCCCGAAGTCTCGAGGCGCATGGCTCGCATGCAGGAGGCTCAAGCCAAAGCCGATCAATCCAGGATGTGCCCTGACGAACGCGCGAACGACCTCATGCAATGGCTCATCGAACAATCTCTGCAAAGTAGTGATCCAGCTGAACGCAATCCTCGGAACCTTTCGAACAAGCTTGTCATGTTCAATTTGTTTGGTAAGTCAAGACACGCATATATAATGGTGCTACGGTTGCAGTCCAGCTTATGAAGTCAACAGCCACTCATACCCTGACCACCGTCTTGACCACCCTGTTCACGACTTTACTCACCCACCGAGATTGCACTGAGACTCTTGTGGCTCTCCGTGAAGAAGGGTTAAGAATAGTACCACAAGCTTCGGATTCCCCAACCTTGGCCAAGCAAATGCCTCTGCACGACTCTGTGCTTCGGGAAACTCTGCGCCTCCACCCTTCTTTCGACGACGCTATGTTGCGGGAGGTAGTCGCTCCTGCAGGCCTCACAACGCCTGATGGTTTCTTCTTACCTCGAGGCTCACATGTTGCTATGCATACTCGCCTTATGCAGCGGTCAGATTGGTCCGGCGATGGGCAAGATTGGGAAGAGTTCGAGCCATTCCGTTATTCTGATATGGCTTCTGGTCGCCTAAGCAAACGGTCGAGTGGCGAAACCATGCACCCTTGCGGTGACGACGCTACAGAGGAAGAGAAGGCTACCGCGCTTCCAAGCGACAAAGGTCAAATCAGTGCGGTCCAGATCTCAGACCGGTACCTACCCTTTGGCCTCGGAAAGCACGCTTGGTAAGTTTGCCGTAATCACGAGCGATAGCAATGTGAGTGCGGCCGCGCTAACGAATGCCTCTTTTTTAGCCCTGGTCGTTTCTTCGCCGCTAGCACCCTCAAGCTCATGCTGGCCTCTTTGGTGCTGGAATTCGACATGGAACCTTTTCCTGAAGATAGGCAACCTGAGTACATTGAGTTTGGCGGCGTGAAATTGCTAAAAGAGAACACAGTCGTCCGCATGAGGAGAAGGCAGGGTAATAGCAAGCGCGATCCGATTGACGATGCGTAGCGAAGGACTAAACTTGGTGGGAAAATGGTGTATACGTAGTGGAAAAAAGAGTCGTCAGTGGGCGTGAAGATTGATTGAGCATACCTAGTTGTACCCATACTGTTTGTTAAAATCGTCCACAATCTGTCGTGCAGCTGTCACAATTTGCACTGCGTTGGGACTGTCGGAGTGGCAACAGAGAGTCACTGGATGGCTTTTGAATGGCATCTCGACTTCTTCGCCAGTGACAGCAGTGACAGAGGAGTTCTCTAGCTGTGAACTGATATGCTTCTTGGTCTCGTCAGATGTCCAGGGTCTGCGGAGAGAAGCGTCAGAAAAGTCAAAAACTTCTCAGCGCAAGAACTCATGATATCACTCACTTCTTCTTGCGATCGATCACGAGTGTGCCATCCTTGTTGTACTTCACATCGCCGTACGCTTCTGCAAAGAAAGGCAAGCCCAGTTCGGCAGCTACTTGCTCATGGATTGTTCCGGCAAGACCAAACACCGGCGTTCCCTTGGGCACCGCAGAATATACTGCCCGACAAACCTCAGGATCCTGGTAGCACATGCCGTACAGAGTTCCATGAGGTTTGACGTGGTGCATCTCCAAGCCCTCAGCGTCAAGAAAAGCCTTCAGACCTCCAATCTGATACCGCACGATAGCAGTCAATTCTTCTGGGTCGTAGCGGATGTAGCGGCGGCCGAAACCTTGGATATCCGGAAGGCCAGGATGCGCTCCGATGGTGATGCTGTGTGCTTTGCAGGCCTTCACTGTTTGCTGCATGATCATTGGGTCTCCGGCGTGTCCGCCGCAAGCGACATTTGCATAGTCGATCAGGGGAATCAATTCGTCGTCCGGTCCAGCCCTGAAGTTGCCATAGCCTTCGCCGAGGTCGACATTGATTTTCACTCTGGATGAGATGGGAGCCATATTGGAGGGGACAGATATTGTGGTGGTGGTTTTCCTGCACTGGAGCTGGTTCCAAGGATGTGAAGTCGTCTTTATCGTGGGAGACGCGACTGTATCAAATTCGGCTTAAGGGAGCATTAGTCAAGATAATCCGAATTTGATAGTAAAGATGACGAAACCCTTTGGATTTGCGAAGATGTGGCGGGCCTCCATTGATGCGGGCCATGGGTTGTTCGGCGCGGGGTCGGATCAGCGTACCGACCTTATCAATGGTCAGAGGAACTGCCATAATGGGGTGATGATCCTCGGCAAGCAGCACGCGGTGCAAATGGTTTATAAGTTCAAACGCGCGATGGTTTGTTCGGCTACTGTCTAGTTGCAGTGCGACAGTACACGACAATGGAGAATATCAAGACACTGCTTATAGCCAATCGTGGCGAGATCGCGGTATGATAAGATGAGATCTGATGACACTCGCCATCCCTGCACCGCATGCCCTGACGTTGGTCCCAGGTGAGAATCATCAGAACAGCGAAAGCAATTGGCATCAAGACCGTCTCTGTCTACACACGAGCCGACGTTGCGTCGCTGCACGTGTCTCAAGCCGATGTGGCGAAATTATTGCCAGGACCGGATGCCTCCGCGTATACCGACGGCGACGCTATTATCAAGATAGCCAAGAAGGAAAATGCGCAGGCTATTATCCCTGGTTATGGATTTCTCTCTGAGAACGCCGACTTCGCGAGGGCTGTCAGTAGTGCCGGTCTAGTGTGGGTAGGGCCCAGCCCAGAAGCTATCGAGGTGAAGCATCCAAAGATATGTTTGAGAAGAAAGCATTGCTAAACACATGTACTGCAGGCTTTCGGAATTAAGCATGGTTAGTTGTGACTATTTTCGCTGACCTTACACCTTGGCTGACAAGAGCTCCCAGTGGCTCGCGACCTCGCCGAGAAAGCCGGCGTACCCATCGTGCCTGGCACGAAGGGACTTGTGGAAAACGCTGAAGATGCCGTCAATGAAAGTCAGCGCCTCGGCTTTCCCGTCATGCTCAAAGGTACGTGTACAAAGTCAAAGTTGGAGGGAAGACACATGGGCTAAAATAAGTCAGCAACCGGAGGCGGAGGCGGAATGGGCTTGGTCACTTGCAAAGATATCGACGAAGTGAAGAAGGGATTCAGCATGGTCAAATCTCGCGGTGAGACGCTGTTCAAGAACTCAGGAGTCTTCATTGAGCGCTACTACCCTGCCAGCCATCACATCGAAGTCCAAGTCTTTGGCAATGGGCAGGGCACGGCGATTCACTTCGGCGAGCGCGAGTGTTCGATTCAACGCAGACACCAGAAAGTCATCGAAGAAGCTCCTTCGCCTTTCGTCGAAAATCATCCTGGTCTCCGACAGAAGCTTGGTGAAGCTGCAGTCAGCCTCGCCCAATCGATCAAGTATGGCTCTGCCGGTACTGTAGAGTATCTCGTGGACGACAAAAGCGGCGAGTTCTTCTTCCTCGAGATGAACACTCGCTTACAAGTCGAGCACGGAATCACCGAGCTATGCTACGACGTCGATCTCGTCAAGCTCATGCTGCAACAAGCCGATGCACAATTAGGCGGCAAGGGCGGCCTGACAGACGAGAACATCAAGTCATTGCAACCAGCTAAGCCTGCGGGTGTTGCTATTGAGGCCAGGGTATATGCGGAGAACCCAGTCAGAGACTTCGCGCCTTCGCCTGGATTGCTACAAAAAGTGCAATGGGAGCAGCTGCAGAACTCTCGAATCGACACTTGGGTCTTCACTGGATCGACCGTCACACCGAGCTACGATCCTCTCCTTGCGAAAGTCATGCTGCACGCTCGTACGAGAGAAGCCTCGATCAAAGGCATGGAGCTTCTACTGTCTCGATCGCAGATATGTGGCCCGCCCACAAACGTGGAGTTCCTCGCTGCGATCATGCGCGACGAAACATTCCACTCAGGCCGTACAATCACGAACTTCCTTTCTGACTTCAAATTTGAGCCTGCGGCCATCGATGTGATTTCAGCAGGCGCATATACTCTCGTGCAAGACCTGCCCGGCAGACCCACAGTGGGCAAGGGCATACCTCACAGCGGTGCAATGGACCCGATAGCACTCAGTATTGCAAATATGCTGGTAGGGAACGGCCGCGGTGTGGAGGGGTTGGAGATCACTCTCAGCGGACCTGAGTTACGCTTCCTTGCCCCGGCCGTCGTTGCACTAGCCGGCGCCACCATGGACGCAACCCTGGACGGCGACGAGTTTCCAATGTGGACACGAAAGCACATAAAAGCTGGTCAACGACTTAAGATCGGAAAAGCGACAAGTTCGGGCTGCCGTGCTTATCTCGCAGTCCTTGGCGGCTTCCCTAACGTAGCAGAGTACTTTGACAGCAAGTCGACGTCGCCAATCGTGGGAATATCTGGCTACCAAGGCCGCGCGCTCGCTCCGGGCGATTTGTTGAGTCTGAAGACAGACCTGCCGAAGACACTGTCCGGTCACCCATCCGTGCCCGAGAATCTCAGGCCGCAGTACGGCAATCATTGGGAAGTCTTGACGATGCCGGGCCCGCATGACGAGGGCTACCTGACCGCCGAAGACATCGAAATGCTGTACAGCACGGATTGGAAGGTCTCTCACAACGCAAGCCGGAGCGCCATCCGTTTGATTGGCCCTGTGCCCAAATGGGCGCGCAAAGATGGAGGCGAGGGCGGTGCGCACCCAAGCAATCTCATCGAGTACGGGTATCCTCTGGGAGCCTTGAATTGGACTGGTGATGATCCTTGCATCTTCCCGAACGACTGTCCGAATTTCGGAGGTTTCATCAGTAGCAACACAGTTGTGCGGGCGGACTGGTGGAAGATGGGTCAAATGAAGGCCGGTGACACCTTACGCTACAAGCGAGTGTCACTTGAGGAGGCTCTCGAACTTCGCAAAGGCGGCAATGACTTCCTCGACGCCATGGAGAGAGCGACAGAAAGTGGCAAGTACGAGGGAATCTCTCCTCTGCAGGTAGACTACGCGCCCAAAGGAGATTTTGGAAAGTCGGTAATTTGGGAGCGAAAACCCCAAGGAGCGGAGCCGCTTGTCCGCTATCGCCAGGGAGGTGATGACCATCTCATTGTCGAGTACGGCAACGAAGAGTTCGATCTGAACCACCGATGTCGCACAACAGCTCTAGAGCAGAAGCTGCGTGGCAAGGACGCCCCTAAGTGGCTCAAAGACAATCTGCGCGCGTCGACTAGCGGATGCACGACAATCACTTTGTTCTATGATGGGCTTCATCTCCCGCGTGAGCAGCTCGTCCAGCACTTACAGAAGCTCGAAGACCAGATTGGAGATCTTAGCAAGATCAAAGTCCCATGCCGCCGCTTCAAACTCCCGCTTTCTTTCGAGAGCAGAGAGCAAGATGAGGCGACGAAACGGTACATGGAGACGACCAGGCCTCATGCACCTTACTTACCTTCCAATCTGGACTTTGTCGCGAAGAACAACGCCTTCTCCTCCGATCAGCTGAAGCACAATTTCCTGCACGGCACGTTTATCGCAGTCATCATGGGCTTCTTCTCCGGCAACACGGTCTCGCTTCCCGTGGACCCGCGGCAGCGCATGTCGTCTCCCAAAGCGAACCCATCACGCACCTTCACACCAGAAGGCACAGCGGGTTGGGGCGGCTCATGCCTCAGTATTTATCCAAGCGACAGTCCTGGCGGTTACATGATGCTCGGTCGCACAATCCCATGTTTTGACCAGTTCGGCTACAAGGCCGGCTTCGCGCCTGAGCGGCCTTGGCTCTTCCGCGACTTCGACCTCATCGATTTCGAGCGCGTGAGCGAAGTCGAGATGGATGCGCTGCTGCTGCGCTTCCGCTCGGGAATTTACGAATGGCAGTGGGAGCCGGCTGAGTTCGATATGGCGGAGCACAATAAGCTGCTTGCCGATACTGCGGACGAGGTGAGGGAGATTCGGGCGCGGCAGGCGAAAGCGCAGGAGGCGATGACCGCGGCCGAAGCTGAATCGTTGGCGAGATGGCGCGAGGAGAAGGCTAAGTCCAAAGTCGACGAGAGCTCTGTCGACGATATGCTGAACGGCATGTATTTCCCGATATTTGAAGCTTGCGTCGTGCATGCGTAAGAGCGGCACAGCTGACAATACATCTCAGATCCGGCAATTAGCAGCATCGAAGCGCCCACCGCTTCGAATGTGTGGAAAGTGCTTGTCGAAGCCGGGGAGAAGGTGTCGTCGGGACAGACGGTGTCTATCCTTGAAGCGATGAAGCTCGAGATCAACGTCGACGTGCCCGCGGAGCACTTCGAGGCTACCGTAGAGCGGGTTCTGGTGCAGCCCGGCGAGGTGGTCAAGGCCGGCGATCGTCTGGTGCTACTGCGTTCGAGTAATAAATAACGAGCCAATGACTTTTCCGCTCTGCAAAGCTTGCTGGCCTTGCATACGCGAGTGCGTGCCACAAGCTCTCCAGAGTCTGCTCAAGCAGCCCCTCCCCCCTCCTTGGCGCACGAACCTGACTACCGGACCTTCTTCCCATCCCAGCGCCAGAAGCCCCATCCGATTGGGCCCGTGCATCCTATCGTGATGTTACCTATGGGGTAGTTGACCCTTAGTGGTCTCGACCATCGGGCCCGTCTCCGATGCAGCATCATGGGGATCTCACTTAGCGATCTGAGCATTCTCATCGGCAACACGGCTTCACGCCTTCACGCCCTTCACGAGCCCTCCGTTGCACGTGCAGCACATCAACAAAGCCACGGAGCCCGCCGTATGAATTAAAGATGCCCATTGTCGCCATAGCAGGCGGCACGTCGCCAACCCTCGGCCGCAGCATCGTGCGCGCGATCCAGTCGACCTCGAACGTCAACACTCCCATCATCCTGACCCGGCACTCGGATTCGGCACCCAAGACGAAGTGGAACGCAGCCGTCCGGCAGGTCAACTACGAAAACCACGTCTCTCTCGTCGCTGCGTTGCAGGGCGTCCACACGGTCATCTCTGTCATCAAAGTCGAGGGCCCGCAATGGTACGACTTCCAGCTGAATCTGCTACGAGCGGCGAAAGAGGCCGGCGTGAAGCGTTTCGCACCGTCCGAATTCGGCCTTGGGCCGTTGGCTGATGAGCGCGTGGGCTTGCTTGCAATGAAGGGCGATGTGTGGGATGCGTGCCTAGAAAGTGGGTTGGAAGTCGCACGCTTCAACTGCGGCATTTTCATGAATTACCTATCGATGGGATGTGATTTCGGCGGCGATGAGGAGAGAGTGCAAGAGGCACTCGCGGGCCTTAATGACGTGGAAGTTATCTGGGATCTTGCCGGAGACAAGGCCGAGGAACCGCTGAAGTGCGATGGGAGCAGTCCACGCATCACGCTGACGGACATCTGGGACGTTGGCAAGTTCGTTGCGGGGGCATGCGAATTGGAGATGGGTAAATGGTCGGGCGAAATGGAGATGGAGGGAGAGACCATCGAAGTGTGCAAAGCCACAGAGTTGCTTGAGAAATACTCCGGCCGTAAGCTGAAGGTGACGAAGGTTAGGCGAAAAGAGCTGCAAGCGAAAGCAGATGCAATCGATGGCATGCGCGTCCGCAAACAGGTCCTGAACAAGATGATCGCGCAATTCCTCATGCTGGAGATCGATGAAGAGATCGGCGGAGCGCTCATGGAGCCTACGATGAACAAATTGTGCCCATGGGTGAGGGCGAAGAGCGTGGATGAATATCTCAAACATTGCTGGAGAAAGTGAGAAAGAAGGTTGAGGCTTATTTATGATGACTGGAGGTCCATGCCTGCTTGGAGAAAGGTGCATGATGTTTTGACGCCTTCATTAGCGTCTAGGATGGGCTCGATGCTGAAAGGGGAACTGCCTCAACTTTCGCGTGCTATATCCAACGGCAACTCGCGCTCTATCGTTTTCCATGTCGCGACAAGACGTCGATGTGACGCCTTGCATGTTTCCCTTCGCGGTGACATGAAGTGCAGCCGATTTTGATGCACCGTCACTCTAGCATGATTGACTACGTAAGTGATTCTGATAGTCGTGACAAGGTAGGAACGGATGACTAACGAACACAACGAGTGCCATGGGTGTATTCCTCTATGAAGTCGCTAGCGCTCATGATCTACAAGTGTGCTGGTATCCAACAGATCTTCCAAGAGACTCCTGCGATACAATGCGGGATCTGATCTCTCCATGCCGTAAGTATGCTCGTAAGCGTTGATGCTGAGCTGGCTCAGGAAAGGTCGCATGATTGATTTTGCGAAGTCCTCAGATGTCATCGCCTTGACATCTTCTTTGTCGTAGTTCAGATCTGAGCCGAATAGAGGTCGAGTTCGCCCTGGCGACGTCGCCTGTGACGGAGAAGCCGCGGCAGGAAGCGTGTCGTTTCCACCCTCCAAGCTTAGGTGCTCTGCCAGCTGGTCGGCGAGAGCTGTCGGTGTCCACCCTGGCGGGTGATAGACCGCGTCGGTGGTGTCAGTGATGTACAGCCATTCGTGCAATTGAAATTCGTCTGGCTCTAACGCTACCAGCAGGTCGAGAAGCTTGCCTGCTTGCAGTAGGGTAAGGTTTGTGAAGGTGGTTCTGTCCCCGTTGCCGGGGGCCAAGCTTGCCAATGCAGCCTGTAGCTGATCGTTCAAAAGAGGCCACAAGGGCGCGAGATTGACAGGGCTTGTTGATAAAACCAAAGCACGACACAGCATGAACAATTCAGCTTTCACGGTGAATGATGGCGAAGACGTCATGCTTGCATCGAACAGCTCAACAAGCTTCTCCTCCATATGCTGCATGTGCGCAGCATAGCTATCAGGGGGCGACGCGAGGAGAAGAAGACACAAGCGTCGGATGATGAACTGGGTCTCGCTGTCGGCTTTCAATCTTGCAGCTGCAGCGCCGACGCCGAACATGATTCCTGCGCTTGAAGGAGGCTGAAGTCTGGATAGCAGGTCGTTGATACGTTCCTTGTCGCCTTGAGACCACTGTTGCAGAACCGGAAACCAGTAGTACTCCGTGAGCTCGGGAGATGATTCCAGGAAGCGTGGGTTGTTGAAAGCATCAAGTACGTCTCGCCTCCAGGTCTTAGCGGTAGGGGCTTTCCTCGTCATTCGGCCGAGCAGACCCAATAGATCTGGGGTTACCGTGTTAGGAAAAACCTTTGCATGGAAAGCCGGGGAAATGAGGCTCGTCGAAATAGTGTTGATGACATTTGCGATCCGATCGACGGAGTCTTGTATGCTTTCAATCTTGGCAACGATATGTCTAAGTATCACGACGACGTCCATGTTGCGGCGTCCGACGGCGAGATCGGTCTCTTTGGAATCTTCAGCATTTTGCACGTTATTGTCGAGGTAAGAGCTGAATGGAGATGCCGCAAATGTTGCTAGCAACAGTCGTGAGAAATGCTCTCCAAGCTCTTTTCTCATCTTGCGCTGATCGCCGAAATTGGTGTTCTCCAGCTTTTCGGCAAGAATGAGTGTGACCCAGAGCAATGAAGGTAGGATCTGCCGAAAAGGTAGAGGGTTCGAAAGTACGTCTCGCATGAATGCAGTGCAGTCGGGCCAAACTTCGTCAGTCGCATCGTCCTCTACAGTCTCGAGGTAAGCGGTGAAGAAGGCAACGACATCGGCAGCAGACAAATCAGAGGTCAAACTCGATTGGCGCGAGGGTGACATGTGATTTGAGTGTGTTCGACTGCACAGTGCATCGAGAACGGCAGGTACAACGCTCTTCGGTCGTGATACTGCAAGCACGTGCAAAAGACTAAGCACAGCATTGCTTTCGGAGGTGTTTGGCGCCTGAGACCACATGGTCATTACGACTTCCAAGCTTTCCAAGGGCTCTACAGAAAAGATCTGCTCAAGCATAGATCGCGTTCTGTTGCGTATGCGGTGAGTGTAGTAAGAAGTGGATGCCGCATTGTAGCGATCGCTGATCTCATTCTCCGGGCCACCTGCAGACCACATCCAAATCCTGAGGCAAATCCGGATGGCGTCCTGAAAAGCGAGGATAACCGTCAAGCGACTGTTTGCCTTCGCGGTCTTGCTGGGAGTAGGCACCTGAGATTTGAATGTGTTCGATGCCATTGACCCCAAGACACTCTGAGACGTTTCAGAAGTCTTGTGCTGAGGCTCCTCGTCCTCATCTGCTATCCGATCGTGAGCTTCAGCAAGCAATATGTTAAGGCCCTCCAAAAGCTTGAGAATAGTGCTGTCCGGCGAAAATGCTTGGTTATCCGAGTCCTTTCCAGAGATGTCACGAACATCCTCGAAGGATCTCAGCAGCTGTTCGCAAAATGTGTCAACCAGTGGAATCAAGTTTGTCAAGAGCATCTCTCCGAAGTATGGCAAACTTGCGGCAAGAAAATCGAGCCAAGCATCCATATTCAGCCGAGAAGACGACGAAGCAAATCCTTCCCGAAGGGTATCGAGCAGCTGCGAAGGCGCTTTACCGGCATCTTTCTCTCGAGGAATAACTGCTTCGTCTCGCGGAGCGCTTGACCTTCTGCCTGATTGAAGAGAGAGCTTCCGTCGAATGTTGCCATGCCCACTCTCTTGGCTTTGCAGCTGGCGAAGTTCCAAGGCGGATACGGCCAATTCTAGGAGCGAGTTGTGCGCTGGCATTTGAGGAGCAGAGTTTTCTGAAGTGGACAGCGAGGCTCTGATCTTGCCAAGCAGCAGGTCTTCGAGTTGAAGCGTCTTTAATCGCAGCTTGATCGGATAAGGCGCCGAGAGAAGACAGCGTAGAACAGCTAATCCGTGATCATTCGACGAGGTGGTCGCTTGACTCCCAAGCAATTGTACACATTGGTTGACGAGCCACGTGACGGCATCGCCATCACCGGAGCCCGGAAGTCCGGGTATATTCATACCGCCAAGGCCTTCCCACATTACTTCGTCATCTAACCTCAAGACCGCGAGCACGTGTCCGAAGAGATATTCCAGTTCTCTGCAGCGTTGCCTTAGATCGCGCTCTGCCGTCCTGGAATCAGGTTGAATCGGCCTTCCCTTGTCGTTCAGAAGAGTTGTTAATCGCACAAAAAGTATCTGAAAGACCAGAGCGATGCTACTGGGGTTGGCGAGGAGGTTGGTGACAATACTGCGCGCGGCGACCTCTGGGGCGCTCATAAAATCCAAGACAAGAAGCAGCGGGCCAGACAATATGTCTTGGCGGCGTGGCCAAGAATCAGCCCCTGTCATCGTCATGGCACTTCCACGACGAGATAGGCTTCGACTGTCTTGCTTTTGGTTAGATTGATGGAGCGGCAGAGTATGCGTCCATAACGTAGTGAATCGCCAGATGTTCTCCAGGCGTTGGGCATCGCTAAGAGACGTGCTCGACGATGGTTTCTGCATGATCTCACTAAGTCCAGCCTTGATGATGTCCTGGGGCTTAGTGAGTTCGTCAAGCTGCCACACCAGTCTGACGGCTTCGACATGGTGTTTCGTCCTTGTAGGTGACAGATATTGCCATAGCTGCTCCAAAAGTGCAAGCTCAAGAGGTTGCGCTACTTGTTGATTGGCCTGCGCTTCATGCGCCGACAGTGCGGAAAGCATTGAAATGATAGAGCTGATGGTCGAAAAGGGCATTTTGCGCTTCGCAGGAACATTTGACTTCGACCAGATTTCTCTCCTAAGCTCCTGTACTGGCAAGGAGGGATAATTTGGCACCTTGGCAAGTAGGCTCGTTGCGATGTGCACCGCCTTTGAGAACGCATCGGGTTCCTCGTTGACAAGCTCGCCCAACATTTGAAAGCTCCTCTCCACGGACATATTGCCCAGCATCGAAGATGATGGTAGGTCGGGGTTCGCATCAGCGTCCAGATTCTCGTAATAATCTCGCACCAAACGTCTTAAGTCTATCGCAGAGTTGCTTGCGTCAGAAGTTACTCGAGTCTCGGAGGAGGATAGCGCAAACGCCCTCGCAGGAACAAAATCTATCAGTATCATGGCACAATCCGCCAAATCGGAGAGACCTTCAATCACCGTCTTGTCTGCGTTGTTGATTGCGTCCAGCAAATATATTGCGACAAGAGGAATGTGCAGCGTAATCATCTCTTCCTCTCTGACGTTGAAGTTCTGGAGAATCCATCGCAAGAATCGTACGCTGCTGCCGGAGCTTTGATGCTTCTCAGTAGCATCTCGAATGAGTTTAAAGAGCTCACTCCAAATGAGTCTACTCTCCGTCCCGTCGAAGAACAAGCTTGCACTTTTGATGGCTTCAGCTGATTCTTCCCGAGTCGCAATTTTGCTGTATGCGTACACGCTCCTGATAGCAGGTAGGAATAGCCTGGGGACGAGTACCCCGCCAATCTCCCAGCGATCCATCAATGAGAGGCAGATTCGAAATGGTTGGGACATTCTGTCCGCGCGAGTATCACTGCGCTCTAGCATACGCAACAAGCATCTCTCGACAGA
The DNA here is from genome assembly GCA_022813125.1 of Septoriella neoarundinis. Taxonomy (NCBI): domain Eukaryota; kingdom Fungi; phylum Ascomycota; class Dothideomycetes; order Pleosporales; family Phaeosphaeriaceae; genus Septoriella; species Septoriella neoarundinis. The sequence goes on from JAKLND010000038.1 coordinate 66,652, forward strand.
TGACTGGCCATACTTCCTAAAATGCCGAAGTTGCTGAGAATCATCGGCAGCTAACGGCTCGCCGCGTTCAGCCATGGGCGAGCCACTGGCCTGCTCTTTTGGCTCGGGTCCTAGCAACCAAGACCACACTCGACGATTTAAACTCATGTCTCGCCTCAGAAGTACACCGATGGCCGCTGTTGTGAGCCTGTCAAAGTCCGATTCTCCTACGCGCTCCTGCAGTACAGGTGACGTCAGGGGCAAATGAGTTACCAGCAAGTCGAGAAACCCCCTTTGAATGAGGGCTTGTGGGTCAGACAAGCCACAGGCAAAACAACGGATTAAGAGACCGGACTCTGGCGTGAGGGCAGCTTCAGCGGCCGTTGGCAGGTTGGCTGTTCCATTGCCATTGTCCGCTCGTGAAGCTACAGTGCTGCCGAAAGTGGGAAGTCGGCGTGAGAGATAGTTCAGAGCGCCTTGGCGCCTCGAAGGACTTGTGATGACAGTAAGGAACAAACACTGCCAGAAATAGCCTCCGCTGTCTTGAGACCGAGTTGGGTCATCTTGTCGAGAGGAGAATATGTGCTCAAGCTTGGAAAAGATTGAGAGAGCTTGCTCAAAGTCTTCGCTTGTCTCGTCTTCCAGTGCAGGCAGGATGCTGAGGACCAGCGATTTCAGTATCGGGCGAAGGTTGAACGGATCTAGGCGCACAACGTAATTCTCCAAGAGATCATAGAGCCCCGGCCTCGTGGAGAGAGATGCAAATGACAGTACGCCTGCAAGACCCGGGAGGAAATCGGGTAAATGCGTGGACAGGTAATCCTTCCCGAAAGTCGCGAATATATACGAGTACACTTCAAGCGCTTTCTGGTGCACGCCGGATGGTAAAGCGGGGTTCAAACATTGCGCCAGCTTAGAGGCGACTCCGGCACTGTGAGGCAATATCGAAGGATCCTTTCCGTGGCTTTGAATGGCTTTCAGTAATCTGCTAAGAAAGGCGATGTAGTCGGCCCATTCCTCGGGTGCTGTTTCCCAGGTGCCGAGTGTCCGGTCTATTATTGTTGCATATCGCCGCGTGTTCTTGTCGTCCTTGATCAGCGCTGCGACAGTCAGTCCATTTCCCGGTACATATGCTATCGGCCAAGCCCATACCGTCTTCTGCTGTTTGCCGCGCTATACGCGGAACAGGCGATGATGTACGCGACCCTGGCGGCGAGACTGAACGCCTGCCACTTAGTGAGGCGAAATTCATTGTGCTTATTCGCCTTGATGCACCTCCGCTCGGAGGGAGTGAAGTGTCAACGCATTTCCTGCTACAATGACTCGAAGGTTTCTGGAAAAGGGAGGCAGCCTATAGGCAACACCTTGCTTGAACCGCGCGTTGGCTGGCCCTGCCAGCGACGCGGACTTGGCACGCGACAGCTTGTCTGCACGTCACTTCTAGGACACTGCCATCACGACGTTGAGGTCAAGCATCACGAGCACGCTCCCTGCTTGCACAATTCTTCAATGCAGCCATCATTGGCAAATGCCAGATCATGACAGCCTCGATCGCGCTACACGCGAGGACCGACAGGATGACGACTCGCCACCCAACATGGCAAATCCCGGTTCTGAAGACAATACACCTACGATAAAGATGAATGACCCCGAAGCTCGCGCCGATGGCGATGGTGTTATCAACATGGAGCGATCAAGGGAGTTGACACCGCCGCCCCTGCCACCGCGGCCGACGACTGCGAACCTCGGTCTTTTAGATGACCGTCCAACGACGGCTGACATGGGCAGTCTGAAACTGCCCAAACGGACATCACGGCCACATCTGCAATCGCAAGCGACTACTGCTCTATCCCTCACAGATATACAAATACAGAGCAGAGGAGACGGTGCGAGCATAGATTCTTCGCCCGTCAGTCGCGATCCGTCCCAGAAGCGCAGCATCTCTCGTTTTGGTCGCTTCGTAAACAGCAGCGAGGACGATTCTGCTAGCACAAGAAGCTACGCGCCTACACTTGACGTGCCTTATGACAATGTCAGCATGCTAGGAGATGAGCCATCTCCAGCCTGGAAAGCACTCAACTCACAGCTCGACATTGATGAATCCCTCCAATTGGACGAAGCCTTCGAGGACCCTCTCAGCGAGCGCATTACTCTTGAGTTTGACGATGTTGAGGTCAGAGCGAGCAATGGCTCGAACGAGTCTGTCTTACTTGACCAGTGGAGCGCTAAGCTGAAGCATTTCTTCATACTATCAGCTTCGGGCAAACCCGTCTACAGCCGCCATGGCGACGATCACCTCGTTAGTCACTACGTGGGCGTCGCCCAAACATTAATTTCATTTTACCAAGGAGCAAATGATCCTCTCAAAACATTCACGGCCGGCGACACACGGTTCGTCATGCTGGCAAAGGGCCCGCTCAATCTTGTAGCAGTCAGCAAAATCGGTGAAAGCGAAGCGCAGCTGCGAAACCAACTGGAGTCGCTTTACATGCAGGTTCTGTCGACTCTGTCATTGCCGAGCCTGGAGAAAATATTCTCGAACAGACCCTCCACTGATCTTCGGCGGCCACTGCAGGGAACTGATGTGCTACTCGATGGCCTGTCTGATGGATTCACACGCGGTTCACCGTCTACGCTTCTCTCATCTCTCGAATGCTTGCGACTACGCAAAACACACCGCCGGATAATCAACGACAGTCTCTTGAAGGTTCGCTCTCCTGACCTGCTCTATGGCCTGATTGTTGCTGCTGGTCGTCTTGTCAGCGTTGTTCGACCCAAGAAACACTCATTGCACCCGGGCGACCTGCATCTGATTTTTAACATGCTTTTCGAAGCTGGAAGCGTGAAAGCTGGAGGCGGGGAGAACTGGATACCTCTGTGCCTGCCCGGCTTTAACAACACCGGGTTTCTCTACATGTACGTCAGCTTCTTGTCGCCAGCGGAGGCTGCTGCCGTAGCATCCTCGCCCGTTACCGCCGAGCGACCAAGGACTGCCTCAGACACCGAACACACCCCCAATTCGGATGACCTTGCTATCGTCTTCATCTCACCGAACAAAGATGCCTTTTACAGCCTGCGATCAATGCGCGACTCCCTCATCACGTCTTTGGCTCAATCAAAGATGCTAGCCGCTCTTGCTTCCGCCATGGATGCAGGCCGGGCGTCGTGTTCCAGTATTCTACCCGGTGGCACTCCACTCAAGCATTTTCTCTACAAGTCTCGTGGGAATGTACAGTTCACCATGCCCTCGTTTCAGCCGCATTTCGGCGGCCCGGTCGCACGGCGCAAACTCATGACGCTCTACGCTCATCTTCACGAAGCGGTGCATGTGCGTAATAGCCACCTAAAGGTGCTGCACGCCGTCTCGCGGGAAGCGACGGCGCTAGCGTGGGTCACGCCAGTGTTTGAGCTGTATTGCGTCGCCGCACCGGGAGTAGCAAGGCAAACGGTGACACAGGCTGCCAACAAAGTCGTCCAGTGGATACGGAAAGAAGAGGAACGAGTGTTTATTATTGGTGGCGCGGTGTTCTAAGGCCTGCGGTATCGAAGCCCTGATTTCGTTTTTACACACGTACATGTATACCCTTTAGTGTAAAGTATCAATGCTTGAGGCGTGCAAACCACCGGCCGCTGTGTCGGAAGCGATCTCGTGACCGTCCAAATCGGAGATGAGTGCCTCGCGTCAAACTTGCCAAGTCAGAGTGGAGTGACATCGTGAAATATGGAGCTTCAACAGGATTATTGGTGAGGTGTCCTGTGACGAGACGACAGCTGGGATGTAGGTACATGCCTTCGGTTGCAGGTCCAACGCTAGCGGAGCTGGAAGAAACTCAAAAAAGAGCCCAGCTGGAATCCTGCGGGCAAGCCCTCCGCTGCAGACGCAGAGCTTTGCGCTCACACTCGGCGTATTTCCCTGGACATCTCCCCGCTCACAAATCTTTCCTGCAAACCCATACAAATTCGCTATCTTCCTCCCAAGAGAACAATCTCATCGCTGAGTTCGTGAATTGTACGACTACGCTGCAAGAGCCCCACACAAGCGTACAGACTGCACCGTCCTATATAGCAGCAATGGCTGAGCCTGAGACTACCGTCATGCTCGACCAGGCCCAGGTCGATGCCGCCGAGGCCGCACAGGACGCCCAAGAGAACGGCGGCGCCGACATGGAGAACGAGTACATTGGCCGTCGGCCCTCGTCGTCTGGCCGTGAGACCAAGAGATACCGTAAGTGCCGCCTGCCTTCCCTTTCACGCATGTCCGCCAGCCTCTCTACAGCCTAGAGCGGGCAGGTGCATTCACCGCGCAGCCTTCTTCAATCATACCCAACCCAACCTCTCTTTCTGCTGCGCAACCAGCACGAATGAAAAAAGATTCTTTCTTTCGCAGTCACCTTTCAACAAGGTCTTTGCAATGGCTGACCACGCACTTTTTGTCGCTCCAGGCACCCAAACTCAGTCTCTTCCTCCTCCCACTTTGCCCCAGCTCGTCTCCGAGCAGCATGTCCCGATCCCGCAAAATGACAAGGACACCAAGCGCCTGATCGTCGTGCTCTCTAACGCCAGCCTGGAGACGTACAAGGCCGCGCACGGCGGCAGGAACGGTATGAAGGATGACAAGTACTCGCTGCTGAACAGCGACGAACACATTGGCGTCATGCGCAAGATGAACCGCGACATCTCGGACGCTCGTCCCGATATCACGCACCAGTGCCTCTTGACCCTGCTCGACTCGCCCATCAACAAGGCCGGCCGCCTGCAGATCTACATCCACACCGCCAAGGGCGTGCTCATTGAGGTCTCGCCTACGGTCCGCATCCCCCGTACTTTCAAGCGGTTTGCCGGTCTCATGGTCCAGCTGCTTCACAAGCTCTCTATTCGCTCGACCACCTCGCAGGAGAAGCTGCTCAAGGTCATCAAGAACCCGATCACAGACCACCTGCCTCCGAACTGCCGCAAGGTCACGCTCTCCTTCGATGCTCCTGTCGTGAGAGTCCGTGATTACGTCGCCGATCTCGGCCCCAAGGAGAGCATCTGCGTCTTCGTCGGTGCCATGGCCAAGGGTAGCGACAATTTCGCCGACCAGTACAAAGACGACTCGATCAGTATCAGCAACTTCTCGCTCAGTGCCAGTGTCGCCTGCAGCAAGTTCTGCCACGCCGCTGAGGATATTTGGGATGTGATTTAAAAGGTATCAGGTTCATGAGCAACGAAAGGGTTTGATCGATCAAGAGCGTTGGGGTTTTGGTGCGATTGCCTATTCAAACAGGGGGAAAAAAAAGAGCGCCAGGAAACGGGGCAAGGATCAGGGTGGCGCAGTCAAAAGAGATGGCAGTTGTTCAGCGCAAGCCGGCTGCACTTTGGGAAGCTTTCCTAATCTAGCAATATCGCCCTCAGCTTCACTACGAGAGCCATTGAGTATTGATCTAAGAGGAACAAGTGTACGTTTCGCCATGTTTGCACGGCGACATCTAAGACAGCGTGCCGCACTGGCAGACCTATTGTAACAACAGAAAGTAAATGACAAAAACATTTGAATCTCCCCTATCTCAACTTATGACTTGTCATCACTGGGCTTCCGGTTCTGACCTTACACTGCGCGTGAATCTCCTACTGGGATCTACGTCTTCGATCTTCTCCAAAACCCTGCACGACGCATGCAATATCTATGTCACGATCGTCAGTCCCATGAGCAACCCTTGACCGCCGAGGCCGTCAAGCACGACAAACTCACTGCTCAGTATCCGGCCGCCACTGGTCGAAATCGTCCAGCGTACCCGCCGCAACTCCAACCACAGTATCAAGCACATCGGGAAACGCAAACAGCATGCTCCCGCACTCGCCGCAGAAGTTGCGCATCAGCGGCTTGCCGCTGTCCGTCGACGCGTCCTCGTACACTTTCAGCACCTCGTGCCCCTGCGTGATCTCCAGATCCGCCCGCCGCCGGATCGTGGACGACATCGCCACGGTGCCCGTCGCTTTCTGACACGGCACGCAGTGGCAGAAGGTGTCGTACAGGGGCGTGCCTGAGACGCGGTAGCGCACGCGGCCGCAGAGGCAGCCGCCGGAGCGGCTTTGCGGTGACATGGATGCGGTGGTTTGCTTTTTTTTTTTTCCTGAGCGGGTTAGGGCGTGAATGACAATTGATGAGCTTTGATGACAATTCGGGTTGCGATTACGATTCTACCGCTGCGGGTTATGGGGTTGAGGCCCGCGTCGTCCATGGCGGGTGTGTTGACCGCGATTCGCGCGGTCGAGGTGGATGTGGGACCCCTCCAAGGGTCCAGGCGTCGGTGAAGGAGGGCTGCCTGCAGAGGAAAGCCGGGTGAAGGGTGATGTCTGGCATTATTGCGAGGCGAGACGGTCTATACCGAATAGCCAACATCCTGCACGTGGTTATTCTGTATATCTACCTGAGCAACAAGGCGGCTCGAGATCCACCAATGTAAGCACCCTGATGTTAAGGCGTCACGTTATCCCCTCGACACGTGACGGTCAGCAGAGCCCCGTCTTCACACGCCAGCGCAGCTGCAGGCCATCAAGCCCATCCACCGCCGGCGCCGCAGTTCCGCGCGCAGAGCTGGCCTCGTCGCTGGCCCACCCGAGCACCGCTAGCGAAGGCCTCCGACGCATTATTCGTGCCGTGCCGGCCACCGACACCACCCCTCCTGCCTTAGTGCCGCATACGCCTTCAACGTGGCATGCGGTGTGCGCTCGCCTGGCGAAAGCGTCTCCAGGCGCGCAGCCAGTAGGCTCCAGACCCACCGCCCGATGCGCAACTAGAGCCCCGACAGAGCCCCTAGGCCTTGGCCTCCATTCACACTGTTGGCCGCTGCGTCTGGCAGCAGTGGAGCGCCGGCGACCGTGGACCGCCCGTCCACCTCGACGACGACCCTCACGCCTCGCCGGGGCCTCGATTGGCAGGCCTGCCGACTGCCTGCCACGCCTGCCTCACCGTTTGCCGTCTCTGCGCCCGCCGTGCATATGCCGCCAGGCCAGCGACTTGTCTTGCCATGATGGGCCCGGCGGCCTGTGGGGAGCACGGTCAGACGGTAGGTGGGTGTATGTCTCTGATTACGTCCAGCACATCATGTGCTGCGCTGCTGTAGCACTACCATTGTTCCCCCCCAGTACTTGACCTTCTCTACATCTTCTGTTGACCTTCTCACACATACCCGTGCGACCCTCGGGACTTTTGCGTTGCACACCACCCCTTCGACACACCCACGTTTCTCCACTCTATTAAGCTTCTCTTCCTACCTCTGCATATTCTGCCGTCCGCTTCTGAGACTGCAATGCCTGTTTCCCATCTTGGCCTGACAGTATCCCACCTCCCATCGGCAGCATCGTTCTGGCTCTCAGCACTTCAACCCCTCGGATACCGCTTCATCGGCCACCAGGGCGACTCAATTGGACTCGGTATCAAGGACGCCGACTTCTTCATCTCTCAGGGACCCCGAAGGTGAGACCCACTTATTCGGCCGCGTCCGATCAATGCTTATTCGATGCAGTGCAACAATTGCCCCAACCCACATCGCATTTGCTGCAGACGACCGCGCACAGGTGCGAGAATGCTACGCGTCCGCTCTCAGAGCCGGGGGTTCACCAAGCGGCGCTCCTGGGACTCGAAATAGTGACTGCAGCTGCTTCAATGCCGCTGTGGAGGACTTGGACGGCAACACGATCGAATTTATCCTTCGCGAGAGCGCACAGTGTGATCAAGCGCCTGCTCATGCGGACACGGCTTCCCAGCACAGTCGTGTCTTAACATGGCAGGAAGGTGTCTCGAAAGAGGCTGCGGAAAGCATCCACCAAGATGACTCCGTCTCGATGGTGTCGAAAGCCAAGTCAAGGTCACAAACTGCCCTGGACCTCGCCTCATCGCCGGCGAAATCCGTTGCTGAGGCTCCTGCTGAGGCTCCTGCTTCTACCGGAAGTAATATCTTATCTGCACTGAGCGACAACATCACCCCTAAAGCCATTCTTGGTGGAGCCATAGGTGCCGTCGCCGCTGGAGCAATCGCGTATGCTTTCTACCAGTCTGAACAGGACAGTGCTCGTGACGAAGCTGCGTATAAGTCTTCCATCGCCGCTTCAGAGCGCGGCCGTCGGATGAGTGCTTATGCCCCAACCAAAGCTCCCACCATGAGACGCTCTCTTTCCGCCGCACCGCCTCGCACCGCCCGTTTCCGCCAGAACTACGCTCCTACGGAATCGTTTGCTCCGCCTCCGCGCACACATCGCAACTTCAGCGTCACAGAGTCTCGAGTCGGTCCCCGCCCTCCGCCTACCCAAGTCCCGACGCAAGCTCCCACAGCCCTGAAAGCAATCGAAGCCCGCGCCTTCGACGAAGACAGCGAAATCCAAGCGGCCGTCTCCCGTCACACTTCCCGCCGCCCGACGATGGCCCGCAGCCAGACGTTCGATCCTTCCATCTACGCCCCTGTCTCCTCTGCCCCTCGCTCCAGAGTCCCACCCAAACGCTCCGCCACCATGGCCGACGAACCAATGTCCTCCCGCAGCCAGCTCTTCCTCGAAGGCCCAAAGGAAATCATCCCTTCGTCCAGATCTCTGCGCAATAATCGCGACGACGGCGCGGGAACCAGGCACGACACCGCGCCCACGGTCCTCTCCCACCGAAGCTCGAGGCTCTCGAGGAAGGACGATGGCGACAGGAAGTCTTCGGCCAGCCACGCGAGTAGCGCCAAGACTGCTATCAGGGCCGAGGACCAGAGGAGGTCTTCGGCCAGCCATGTCAGCACTGTCAGGCCGGCGCAGGCGCAGATCGAGGATGCGGGGCGCAGGTCTTCCGCTACGAGTCAGGCGGGGTCGGTCAAGTCTTCTAAGAGGGAGGGGTCGAGGTATGAGGGTTCTAGGCATGAGGGGTCGAGGTATGAAGGGTCAAGACACGAGGGCTCCAAGCATGACAGCTCGTCTCAAGCCGGCTCGCGCAACGGTGCCACACGTGACCCTGACAGCCTCTCTGATGCGAGCACTATCAAAGCTTCCCGGCGTGACAGTGCTGCTCATATCCCGCTACCTCCTTCTAAGGCCCCGTCGAAGGCCGCGTCACGAATTACCGCCGCCGAGTACCGTCTGCCGGACTCCCCAGTTCCGTCTTTCTACGCCTCACCCATGGAACAGTCGAAGGCTGCTTCTCGTGCACCTTCACAGTTCTCTGCCATGCCGGACTCTCCCGTGCCTTCGTACTATGCGCCGCCCATGGAAGAGCCACTCTCAAGCTCCCGAGCACCATCTCAGACCTCGGCTTTCAAGGTCCCACTGCCCGCTTCGAAGCCGCCGACTCACTACTCACTTCCCGCCCCGACGGAGTCCAATTTTAAGCCATCTTCTCCGGTTAGGAGACGCACTTCTCACGCCTCAGGCTCTGCAGCTGGCGTTCCGCTTCCTGTCTCCATGGCGTCTGGCGTTGGATACCTGGACCAGGACGAGAATGATGGTCTTCAAGAAACCAAGACAGTTGTTCCGGACGACAGCATCAGTTGCATCGACATTAGCACGCCGAAGCCGCCTCGCAGCGATTACAGTCACCACAGCCGACACTCGGAGCGGAGCCACCGGAGTCACCGCACTCATCAGTCGAGCCGCTCGAAGCCCAGCCATCGCCCTGACGAAGACAAGGGCAGGGAACCCGGCGATGCCCAGACGGTCCTGCCGGAGGACAGCATCAGCTCCGTTGGCGCCAAACCTGCTCGCAGCGAGCACAGTCACCGCAGTCATCGATCTCACCGCGAACGGGACCAGAAGAGCGAGCATAAGAGTCACCACAGTGTCGCCGCCAAGAGCGACCACAAACGCCACCACAGCACCCGCTCTAGGCACAGCAAGCGCGAAGATGAAGGCCAGGAGAAGGAGAGAGACCCGGAGCCGATTGAGCCGGAGCTTCCCATCGAGGACACCGGGATCCCTCTGGACGCGAAGACCGTCTTGCCCGAAGACAGCATCAGTTCTGTGGGTGCCAGGCCTGCTCGCAGCGAACATAGCCATCATAGCCACCGATCTCATCGCGACCACAACAGCGACCGCAAGAGTCATCACAGTGTTGCTAAGAGTGAACACAAGAGTCATCACAGCGACGCTAAGAGCGACCACAAAAGCCATCACAGTACGCGCTCGAGACACAGTAAGCGCGAAGATGATGGAGCGGAGAAAGAGCCAGAGCCAGAGCCTGCGCCGGAACCAGAGCCCGTGCAGGAAGACAACGGCATCCCACTTGACGCAAAGACCGTCGTGCCAGAAGACTCCATCAGCTCCGTCGGCGCGAGGCCCGCCCGCAGCGAACACAGCCACCACAGTCACCGCAGCCACCGTTCGTCCAAAGACGACACCAAGAGCCACCACAGCAGCCGCTCGAAGCACAGCAAGTCTCACGACGAGGACAAAGACAAGCGCAAGACTGCTTCGGAGTCTGGGAAAAGCGATGTCACGGTCAAGCCGGCGAAGAGCAGGTTTAGTGCTCTGACGCTGCCCGGTAGGTTGAGAGGGAAGGATGATGAGAAGAAGCGTAAGAGCGATAAGAGGAGTGTGGCCACCTTTGCGTAGGGGATAGATGTCACATACATTTACAGGATGGGTCGGGGATCTGTGGAATTAGGTTATTATGGGGTTCATATATTGACTTGCCTTTTCTTGGCTTCCACGCTATCTTGTTTTTCTTTGCTTTTGCGGCCTTCGTCCAGGCCGATGCATAATTCACACCATTTGCACCTTCTAGATCTCGATTACAGCTTCTCTAGTGTATTTGATGTGATCAGTGCTGTCTCGGTTCTGACAGCACGCTTCACCTCTGTCATCGACGCAAACTCAACATGCCAGCACCTCTCAATGACATCGCCCAGGACCGGCAGCCCAGAAGTATCTGGGAATTCCTTCTCCCGGATTCTTTTCTTGATCTCTTCACGCTCTTCAGGCTCACTTAACTCCGGCCAAGGATCGTGATCCCTAACCATGCAGTACAGCGCAGTGCCCAGAGCGAAGATCTCCGTCGCCGCCGTGATTCCCCTGGATCGAGGCACATCGGTGCCGTCTGCGCCGAACAGCCGGTGTCGGAGACGGTAAGACGATAACGAAACGCTTCCATCGATAGAAGCTCCTGCCCAGTCGCCGACCTTGAGGTTCAAGTCTTTGTCGAGGAAGAAGTTGATGCAGTGGATGTCGGAGTTATATATGCCGAGCGAGTGTGCGAATTCTAGAGCTTCTGCGGCTTGGGCGGCCCAGCGACAGAGTAGAGTGGCGTTTGGTCTCGAGCTTCCCGTATGCTCCCTTTGCCAGAGATAGTCGTGGAGGTCGCCGTTCTCAGCATACTCCAGGATCAGTCCGGCAGGAATGCTCTCGTGTACGCCGTAGTGTTTCAGGATGCCTGCGGGATGATTGTGCGCGGCAAAACGCTCGTAGACAGCCTTTTCGACGGGGAACAGATCGTCAAGAGAGTCTCGATTAAAGGCTTTACACACTCGTGGAGGCTCGCCTGGGACATGGTAGATGGTTGATGTGTAGCCTCGACGACTGAGAACTTCCAGGCTTTCGCTCACCATTTTCACTGTTTAGGATGGCGTCAGGCGCTTGTCTGGCACTGTCTGATCATGCGATTTCATCGGTGAGTTCCCCAGGCCGTGGGTAGCCGGATGACGGGCATTGTTGTTCTTATACATGTGGCAGCCTAGAGAGTGAACCAATCAAACGGCGAGCTGCGGAGCTCCAAACGCCTACTTCTCTGTCGGTCAAGGTAACTATCACGAGCGACCCACAACCTGACACGCAAGCTTTTGATCGTGATACTCTGCCAACACGTTCAAGTTGATAATACCAGCGGGAGCTATGGCGCCTAGCATCGCAATCATCCCGGACGAGCTTGTCTTGCACGTCTTCAGCCATGTCCAAACACTCGACTCGCTCCACGCGTTGATGCTTACAAGCAAACGGTTCAATCGAATCTCAGGCGACATTTCCGCGAAACAAATATCCGCTCTGGCACTGGGAACGGGCAATTACTTCCCTGGTTTGCGTCCCCTCAGTCACTTCCTTTTGGTTGCGGTCGGTCGGAGGCTGTCCCAATGGGCTGTACGGAATGATACGCGACGCAGACAACTGAAGAACGCCATGCACGGAGGGATCGATCAGCTAGCAGCTTTTGCACTAGGTATCGTGCCTATCACTCTTGACGATATTCGCACGACCTGGCGGTGGAAGAAAGACGTTGTGGATCCTCTCAGCAGACGCTTGGATTCGACATGCGGCCCATCTACCGTGGACGAGCTTATGACTGCCTGCGAAGACCCGGAGCAGGCCCTCTTCTTATGGGCCATCCACGGTGAGCTTTTTGGCCGTTTGCCAGCCTTGACCTCCTCTCTGGTAGACAAACCACTCGACTCTGTCACCCGCTTCAAGTTCGTCGTCTTCTGCATCCCTGACGTGAACTCATTCCAATATCTGAGCATTGAAGAGCCACACTGGTTCAAGGATATGAATGAAGGAGGAGCAGGGAGGTTCCAGCAGCTCAGCTTAAGACAGGGGCTCTTTGACATGCTCAACTCGTCGATATTTGCCGAGATTGCAGAACTGGCAGGTATCCGCATCCCAGCGGACTATGATCTTGTCGAGCACAGCGTGGACAGCAGGGAGTATCTGTTCATTCAAACAATTATGAGCTCTGGCCGACGCTCGCTGGATCTTCTGCAAAGGGCAACTCAGGTCGAAATGGGAAAAGACGACTCGTCAAAGGCTCTAGGCCAGTGGTTGCGAGAGGCCTGGGCTCTCGTGGGCGATCTTGATGTGCCAAGCCGGAGGGCAGCATTGCAGGAATCACTGTGTTCGGAAGATGATTGGTTGAGCGTTCACGTGCCTTCATTAGCACTGGACTCCCAATTTACCCTCTGGGACGAATTGATGTACCCCCTCCGGACTCGACCTTGGTCTACGCAGGAAGAAGCTCAACAGGCTTTGAAAGGAGCAATTTCTTCCGAATGTGCAGCGATAGCCCAGGCTGGCTGAGCGTGGTGGCATTTGACTGCTCCGCTTTTCATGTCATCCGGGTGATGACGGCTCACGGAAAGGGAAGGGTTACAACAAAAAGCATGCAACCTGTCGACGTCGAATCAATAGAGAGATTGATGGTGTGACACGGGTATTCTTGTTCTACTTTCTGACTTAGACCAGGCCGAGCTTACCGAATGAACCGACCGTGAACTCGGCCAGGGGTGTCAAACAAAGCAACATGTATTGCAGTCGCCATGCGATTTGTACATACGACCACAGGTCAGTGAAAACTGGGCATCCCGTCCGCTCTGCCATACATAAGCACTGAACCGGGCGACTAGTACTAGAGTGGGTGACCATCTGGGAATCCCGCCTGTTGTATGTCTTTTGGCCTTATTTTTTTGCTGGCCAGGTTTGGGTTGGGGGGTTGTGAGCCTGGACTCTTGGGCTTGGCCAGGAAGTGGTGGGCGGTAGTTGGTTTTGAGAGACCGAAAAAGTAACTGGACGTCCGTCGTTTTTTCGTCTCAGCTCCTTTCAAGATTATTCCATTAAGAGTGCCTTGGAAAGTGAGACGGTGCCACGAGGATGTTCTTCTCAAATGTCATACCGTCTATAATGCTGCTGCTGCATCATAGGCGGGTGTATAGTACAGTTGAGGTATCTTACACGAGTTCGTCCAAAGCTGCTCCATTCATTCATCCAGTTTTCACCAGGGCTTCCACCACGACTTGCCTTCGCCGCCGGTTTTAGCTTCCTGCGCCTCCTTCAGCGCTGCGAATTGCGCGTCCTGCTCTTGGTCCTTGATCTTCCTTCTCTCCTCCCGAACCTTTTCTCGCCTTGACTCACGCGCCTTCTTTTCCATCTCTTTTCGACTCAGAATTTCCATGGCCCGTGTCATGCCTTCTTTCTCCATTTGGCGCTTGTACTGGCAGTACTGGTACATACCAACCGAGCCAATTACCCAGGCGCCAACAGCCCAGTTGCATGATGTCCAGACTTTGCCTGAAATTCTTGAAGTCAGGATGTGTGGCCCTGCAAAGCGAAACATGTTTACCAGTACATACCTCCAGCGAGCGCTCTTAGTCCTCCAATTCCAAAGCCAGAGCCGATTCCCGTCATTAATGAATCCCGAACACAGGGCTTCTTGGGAAACTGTGCGAAGTCGTCGATCTTGATCGATTCGAAGGCATCTCCAAGGCCGATTTCCTTTGTCTTCCCTCCAGCGGTGTTTTCAGTGCCGCCCGCCAACATGTTGGCATTCTGCGGCGGTTGGTAGGTCTGCGGTTTGCCATCTTGCCATTGTGCGCCGGTGAAGGCTTTCTGAGAGGGATCGACAGTCAGCGCCTCGCGACTGAGGTCCTCTTTAGTTGAAGAATTTCGCGTATCGTCTGCCATGTTTGTGTCTGTGGTGAAGAACAGCGACTTGCACTCGCCGCACGACTCAAAGTGCTGATGTCAGTCTAGGCTTTTGGATCGGAGCTTGAGATCTAGGGTGCCTCAGGCTAGAAGCGGGCAACCCTCGCAAGCTGAACGCCAATTTACGCGAAGCTGGCGCGTCAACCGACACAAGCGCGTCCGACGTTTTGAAGCCCGTCGTCCCCATCCCTCATTTCGTCCCGACTCGCTGGCCAAGGCAATGTTTATATGATACCCCGAACGCATTTTCTTGATTTCTGGAGACACTCGGCGAGCGCCATGCTCCACTAAATACACGACACTCAGTTGGCCCGATCGGCCAGTAATTACACACAATGCCGGTCAAGAGGAATGAGGGCAAAAGCCGCTTCAGCAAAACCAGCACATTACACTCGGGAGGACGAAAGACGAAAACGATCGATGCCGGCTCATTACGATCCACGGAAGCTACAGCACAGAACGAGCGCCTCGAGGCGACACGTCTCGCTCACAAGATCGATCAGAACCAAGGCTTCGAGCGCTTCGAGGCAGGGAAGAAGCGCACAGGATGGCTGATCAACATGCACAGCACGAGTCTGGAAGACTCGAAGATACCGGGTGGTAGGGCGGCGGTCGACTACTATTTCATTGACGACGATGGCAGTACTTTTAAGGCCAGCGTCGAATACCACCCATACTTCATGATTGCGGTAAAGAAGGGCAAGGAGGCGGAAGTGGAGGAATGGGTGAGAAGGAACTGCGAGGGTTTGGTCAAGTCGGTGGACAGATTGGAAAAGGAGGATCTCAAGATGCCGAACCATTTGCTTGGCTATCGGCGGCATTTCCTGAAGCTCAGCTTCATCAATGTCACGGACCTACTGGCAGTGCGGAGGGTGATCGCACCAATCGCGGAAAAGAACAAGAGCAAAGTCAGCGCCATGGACATGTATGCGGAGGTGGCGAGCGCCAATGCTGGATTCGATTTGTTCGACGAGGATGCGGAAAACGACAGGAGACCTGCAACTTTCTCGGATGCGAGCGATTTCATCGTCGACATTCGAGAGTACGACGTGCCGTATCATGTACGAGTAGCAATCGATCTGGACATCCGCATAGGAAAGTGGTACAACGTCGAGCCTAAGAATGGCCGGATAACACTAAGCTGCATAGAAGAACGTTTGCAGCGTGCAGATCCCGTGGTGCTGGCTTTCGACATTGAGACAACGAAGCTACCTCTCAAGTTCCCGGATTCATCGATCGATCAGGTGATGATGATATCCTTCATGGTCGACGGACAAGGTTTCCTCATCACGAACCGCGAAATTGTCAGCGAAGACATTCAGGACTTCGACTACACGCCCAAACCGGAATTCGAAGGCCCTTTTGTCATCTTCAACGAACCAAACGAAGAGGCCGTGATCGAACGTTTCTTTGCCTTCGTCAAGGACGCAAAACCCACCATCATCGCAACTTACAACGGTGATTTCTTCGATTGGCCATTCGTTGAAGCCCGAGCAAGCGTTCACGGAATTGACATGTACGCCGAGATTGGTTTCCGGAAAAACAGTGACGATATCTACCAATCTACTCATTGCGCCCATATGGATGCTTTCGCCTGGGTCACTCGAGACAGTTACCTTCCTCAAGGTTCAAGAGGCCTCAAAGCTGTCACGGTTGCAAAACTCGGGTACGACCCTGATGAGCTGGATCCAGAGCTGATGACTCCCTATGCGGCCGAACGACCGCAGGTTCTCGCAGAATATTCCGTCTCTGACGCCGTCGCGACGTACTACTTGTACATGAAATACGTCCACCCGTTCATCTTCTCGCTCTGTACAATCATTCCATTCGGACCTGATGACGTTTTGCGAAAGGGCACTGGCACACTATGCGAAACACTGTTGATGGTGCAAGCGTACCAGAAAGAGATCATCCTCCCGAACAAATACGTTCAACCAAGAGAAGCTTTCTGGGAAGGACACTTGCTGGAGTCGGAAACATATGTCGGAGGTCACGTCGAGAGTATCGAAGCAGGAGTATTCCGCAGCGACATTCCCTGCAATTTTGCAGTTGACCCGACAGCCATTGACGAGTTACTGAACGATCTGGACGACGCGCTCAGATTCAGCATCACAGTTGAAGAGAAAAAGTCGATGGATGACATCGAGGATTACGAAGGGACCAAAGCACAAATCGTGGCGAAGCTCATGGATCTCAAGAACACGCCCAATCGCAATGAGAAGCCTTCGATCTACCATTTGGACGTCGCTTCCATGTATCCGAACATCATGACAACGAATCGGTTGCAGCCCGATAGTATGATTGACGAATCAGTATGCGCAGCTTGCGATTTCAACCGTCCCGGCAAGACCTGCGACCGACGGATGCCGTGGGCATGGCGTGGTGAATTCCTGCCGGCAAAACGAGACGAGTACAACATGATCCGACACGCATTAGAGAACGAGAAGTTCCCCGCGAAGCGTCCGGGTGGGCTCTCGAGGGCTTTCCAAGACCTCAGTCTGGACGAGCAGACAACACACGTCAAGAAGCGTTTGACGGATTACAGCAAGAAGATCTATCATAAGATCCACGACGCGAAGACAATTGAGCGTGAGGCCATCATTTGTCAGAGAGAAAACCCCTTCTACATCGATACGGTCAAGGACTTTCGTGACAGACGGTACGATTACAAAGGAAAACAGAAGGTCTGGAAAAACAAGACTTCCGATCTCGAAAAAGCCGGAGCCACTCAGGTCGAAGTCGAAGAAGCAAGGAAGATGATTGTTCTCTTTGACTCCCTTCAACTAGCTCACAAAGTTATCCTCAACTCCTTCTATGGTTATGTCATGCGAAAAGGTTCGCGATGGTATTCTCTAGAAATGGCAGGTGTCACCTGTCTCACGGGCGCTCGTATCATCCAGATGGCTCGTCAAATTGTTGAACGCATCGGTCGCCCTCTGGAACTCGACACCGACGGTATCTGGTGCATCTTGCCTGCGACGTTCCCTGAAAACTTCAGCTTCAAATTGAAGAACGGCAAAAAGCTCACGGTCGCTTATCCCTGTGTCATGCTCAACCACCTGGTTCACAGGCATTTCACAAACCACCAGTACCAGACTCTGAAAGATCCGACCACCTTCAAATACGAGACTCACAGCGACAACACAATCTTTTTCGAAGTCGATGGTCCTTATAAGGCCATGATCTTGCCCACCTCGAAGGAGGAAGACAAGAACTTGAAGAAGCGTTATGCCGTGTTCAACGATGATGGATCACTCGCCGAGCTAAAAGGCTTCGAGATCAAACGTCGTGGTGAATTGAAATTGATCAAAATCTTTCAGCAGCAGATCTTCAAGTTTTTCTTGGACGGTTCCACCCTCGCCGACGTCTATGGCGCGGTTGCAAAGGTCGCCAACAAATGGCTGGATGTACTGTACAGCCATGGATCGACTTTGGTCGATGAGGAGTTGATTGAGCTCATTTGCGAGAACAAAAGCATGACCAAAACCCTAGAGGAGTATGGTGCTCAGAAATCCACTGCTATCACGACCGCAAAGCGTTTGGCCGAGTTCTTAGGCGACCAGATGATCAAAGACAAGGGTTTAAACTGCAAGTACATTATCGCTTCTCGGCCACGCAACTCTCCTGTCACTGACCGCGCTATTCCTGTGACCATCTTCTCAGCAGAGGAATCTGTCAAGCGCCACTACCTCCGCAAATGGCTGAGAGAAGATCCTGGTGATATGGACCCGAGGACTGTCATCGATTGGGACTACTACCTCGAGCGATTGAGCTCGCAAATTCAGAAGCTCATCACCATTCCAGCAGCTCTCCAGAAAGTCAGTAATCCAGTTCCGCGTGTCGCGCACCCGGACTGGCTCAATCGTCGCATTCGGACCAAGGAGGACATCTACAAGCAGAAGAAGATGACCGATATGTTCATCAAGAAACCATTGGAGGAGTTGGACGCCAACAGCGTCAACCCGAGAGCGGTCAATGGTGATCTTGAGGACTTTGGCAACATGGCCATGTCGAAGATCAGGCCGGCCATGACACCAAAAACCACGAGTGCCCAGAAGCGAAAGGAAAGGGAGGCTGAGGCCACTCCAGCAAACCCCTACGATGCTCTACCCGCCGTCATGCCGAACATATCGACAGACTACAAGGGCTGGCTGAAGTATCAGAAGCAGAAGTGGAAGATCCAAAAGGCGGCTCGCCAGCGGCGCAGGCAGCTTTTCGGCGAAAAAAGACAAGATGCGACCGACGCAATCGGGACTTTCTTCCGCCAGCAAGCAGAGTTGGTGTACACCGCGGACTGGCAAGTCCTGCAACTGCGCGAGACGGAGACTCCCGGCGAAGTCCGGGCGTTCGTACTTATCGACCAGAAGGTGCATCAACTCAAGATCATCGTACCGCGACAGGTGTTTCTGAATCTCAAGGAAGACGATTTGCCCGACGTGTCTGTCAAGGGTGTTGAAGCTGAAAAGATCTCGAACTGGACGCTTCCCAATGGTCATCCGTCCAAACACCTTTTCAAGCTGACCATGAGCGAGCAAACATACGTTCAAGAAAGCGCGAAATTGTCAATGCTGTTCACTCACTCTAGCGTCGAAGGCGTGTACGAAACTCAAGTCCCTCTCAATCTCCGCGCAATGCTTGATCTAGGCTGTTCTTGCACCTTTGATGAAACACAGCGCGGTGTTCTCGGAAGGGGTTTAGAACAGGGCTTCGATCTCTCTTCGCTGCGTACTGTGCCACCGAAGAAACCCTACATGAGAAATGCGAACATGAGCTACCTTGCGCTTTACCACATCAGCGCGGGCGAGCGACAAATTTACGCGCTTATTTCATCAACGAAGTCAGAAGCGCAGATCATCGTCCTCAACCGCGCCCGGAGTGAGCAAGGCATGCCTAATGTCGATCGCATCTACGAAGAGTCACTTCGGCGCATGCTTGCACAGGCGCGCCTTGAGGAGCAGCAAGGCCGCCCATGGCAGAGCACTATCGGCTATCAGGAAAGCCTACACTTCAAGACGACACAAGTTACTACTCAACGACGAGCATATCAGGAGATCGCAGATGCTGTCAAGAAACTACAAAAGGAAGAGACGCGGCCGATCATGCTGGTCGTGCAATCTCCCATCGCACAGATGATCATGCAGGATGTGCCGCAGCTTCAGAGCATGCCAATGCTCCAGCTACGGCCAGATGAAACCGACAGGCAATTGCCTCCTCTGGGCTGGCAGTCATTTGTTGCAAAGAGGCTGGTAAATCATTACCTTGATCTCGGTGCCGCGGTTGAGCAGCTCGTGGCTTTCTCTCGATACGGCAACGTGCCGCTCTGCAATCTGGAACGTGACGACCCTCGTTTCCTGATCGACATTGCGTACGCCAGGCGACTTCGAAAGGAGCGGGTCGTGCTTTGGTGGTCCGAGAATGCGCGACCGGATCATGCTGGTCACGAGAAAGACGATGTGCTTGGAGGCATGGAGATCGTGGAGATGCCTGCAGTGAACAACCCCGGAACATACTCGTCTGTCTGCATCGACTTATCCGTCAAAAACCTAGCGATCAACACGATCCTGTGCGCTGCTGTGCTTAACGACACCGAAGGGGCAGACCCTGTTGGAGTCTCTGGAGCAGGTGCACAGGAAGACGCTTTGGACGAATCGGCGCAAACCTTCCATTCCGAGAATGCATTTGCCACTGCCGGAATCA
Source organism: Septoriella neoarundinis (assembly GCA_022813125.1). NCBI lineage: Eukaryota > Fungi > Ascomycota > Dothideomycetes > Pleosporales > Phaeosphaeriaceae > Septoriella > Septoriella neoarundinis. The sequence goes on from JAKLND010000038.1 coordinate 86,737, forward strand.
ACGCACTCCGGGAGATGGTGCGTACGTGGTGGCAAGAAGCCTGCGTCGACAAAGGCAACAAGATGGCCGACATTCTGGTGCAACACCTTGTTCGCTGGGTTGAGAGCCCGAGATCTCACTTGTTCGATCGCAACCTTCACTACTACGTCCAAACGATGTCTCGCAAAGCCTTCCAGCAACTCATGGGAGAGTTCCGCAGAGTCGGATCACATATCGTCTTCGCCAACGCCGGCAGGCTGATGCTGCAGACTTCAAAAGCTGAGGTCGGCAACGCTTACGCGTACAGCCAGTATATTCTGAAAACGATCCGCACCAAGCCAGCCTTTCATTTCTTGGATCTTGACATCACGGAGTACTGGGATTACCTTGCGTGGTATGACGAGTTCAACTATGGCGGAAAGGGATGCGCCCAGGTGGTCGAAGCCGAGAATCAACGGCTGGACATGATTATGCACTGGCAGCTCGCGACTTTCCTCCCACCGATCCTCCAGCCGGCATTCAACGACAAGGTCGTCGAATACATAGAGCTCATGCATCAGCGAAAACATGCAGCGGGCCTGGTCAACGGTACGCCTCGTCCGACGCAGCTGCCTATACATGCATCAGTCTTCAACTCGGAGAAGGAAGACCAGACTGTGCCGGGCACGGCCCTCGAGAAAACTTTCTCCAAGCCATTCAAGAAGGAGGTCGCAGCACTCATCCGCCGTCAGCGCAACGAGTCCATGCACGAGGAACTGGCGCAGGACTGGGTTTTCCCCATCCTTCCCGGCTCTCATGCCAAGCTCTCCAACCCAGTCCTCGAATTGGTCAAGAGCGTGATGCAGGTTCTCAGCCTCGACAAAACCATCACGCTAGAGGCCCGCCTTCTCCGAAAAGATCTGCTGCAGATGTTTGAGATTCGCGAATTCAGCCCCGAAGGCGCTTTCACGAACCCCAGCTCTACTCTTTCGCTCAAGCAGTTTAGCTGCCCCGACTGCTGTATCCCTAGAGACATCGACCTCTGTAGAGACAGCGATCTTGTCCCTGCAGACGCTCAGCAGCCAGTCTTGGCTCCTGTCTGCGACAACTGCGGCGCTGTATTCGACCGTTTGGCAATTGAGGAGAGACTGTTAGGGGAGGTGCAAAAGATGGCCGTGCAATGGATGACGCAGGACCTGAAGTGCGTCAAGTGCGCGAGGATCAGGACGAACGAGTTCATGGATCACTGTGGATGCGCAGGCGAGTGGACCGTCACGGTGAACAAAGAGGAGTTGGTGAAAGCTCTGAAGAACTTTGAAGGTGTCGCGGGGTTTTACGGATTGAGGATGCTGGGTAGTGTTGTTGAGGGTGCGCTCGCTGTTGTTTGAAGAGGCTGAGGAACTCTTTCTTTAGTTTTGGGGGGGGGGCATAGCGTGGGTGTTTCGGCGCATAGCATGTTGAGTGCAATGGGCTCGATGATATATGCAACTCTTTGAATATAGCATGATAGCATAAATCGGACAGGCGGCATTTCAGCCAAGATCACTCATGGTATACGATTGAATTCTCTAGATCAAATTTTCGATCACATAGCTCAGGAGACATAAGGCTCCGTGCGTGCCTTCGCACACCTCATGTCGATTCTCAGCCCTACAGCCCTACAGCCCTACCCGCACACACCGCCCTAGCCGCGGCGATCGCGCTAAGCCCGTTCTTCGCGCCGGTGTTCGTCTTCACGGTCCGGAGTTCCAGAACTCTCACCTTAATGTTTCTTCAACAGAGCCAGAAGTCTATTGAGTTGTCGTGAGATCCGTATCGCTCCTATGTTGCGGACGTCGTACCCGGCCGGACATCCGTGGGCACGAAGGCTCAGGGTAATCCATTCGATTGTTCTGCTGATTGCAAACGTTAGGTCTCCACTACTTGTGAGCTGTCTCGAGAATGTGCAATTTATTCCTTTACCAAGCTATGAGGCATCACCCGCAGTGTTCCTGTCTGTCAAGTGTCAATTATACGAGGACAATGTCCAAGATCTCCCTGCCCCAATCCGCTCTTGGCAGTGGGGATGATCCATGTCAACCTTCTCCCATGTAATATCGAGATAGGGCGCATCGGCTATGGCGGAGCGGTTGCCAAGTTTTCGAGTCTGTTTTGAGGTCACGCAAGCCGCCATCCGACGGAGCATTCGCGCGAGATGGTGGCGAGTTGTCGATGCTGTCTATTGGCAACATCTTTCACCCTTTTTCTTCAACATCGCGCTACGATATCGAAGGTAATCAGTCATGACAGCGATACAACCAAGCCATGTTCGGCAGCAGGTGCGATCGATCACGGGCCAGTTCAGTGGGTTCACATGGAAGCTATGGTACTCCGTCATATTGTTTGGCACAATGGGCGTCGCCAGAGGTAATTAACCCCAGGACGACACATGTGACGAAGTATCATCACTCATGTAATTATCATAGGCATAGAAGAGGCTTTGGTGGCTGTAATGGTTGTGCAAGAATCGTTCCTTAGGGAATTTGGTCTGGACACGATGTCAGAAGACGAGAGAGCTAGCATGACGGGGAACCTAGTGGCGATGTCCCAACTTGGCTGCATTGCTGGAGCTTTGTCGTAGGTATTGTGAGTCGGTGCATTACCATGGTTGCTGATCTGTCTTTTGTAGGCCATTGATTATTGGAGACCGCATAGGAAGGCTGTGGTGGGGCCGCATCATGTGTGCTCTCTGGCTGCTCGGGATTCTCCTCTATACCACTAGTGTTGGTAACCTTGGTCAGGTCTTCGGCGGTAAATTCATCGTCGGGATTAGCCTTGGTCAGATTTCTGTCATTGCGCCTACGTATATCGCGGTAAGTGCACTCTTGTACGATTGGAAGCTCGATCTGTGGTATCACAGGCTTATTGCCATATAGGAATGTTGCCTCTCGGAGAATCGGGGTGAGCTTTAGGGTCTTCGATGACATATCTCTGGACCTGTCATCTGACTGTTCATCATAGGCTTTGCAGTTGCCATCTTTGGCGCAACCGAGTATCTCGGTGCCATCATCGGGTATTTCACCAGCTATGGCACAGCCACAAACATATCTAGCACCTCGTCAATCCAATGGGTAAGCCGAACGCGATCGATGTAGGCTTGATAGACGCTGAACACCTTTTGCAGAAAATACCTCAAATTACAGCTGGCGCATTCGCCTTTGCGTTTCTTGTGTTGCTCACCTTCTGCCCGGAGTCGCCGCGCATCCTGGTCAAAAAGGGCAAGGTTTCTCATGCCAGGGACGTCCTTCGAAAGTTTCGTAGCGCACGAAACCCTTCCGACGAAATTGAGCAGGAACTGGCTGGCATTAAAAGACAGCTTGCAGTGGAGAGCGATTCCAAGGACGTAGGCTCCCTAAAATCATTCTTGAACTTATTCACCACAAAACGGAACCTGGATCGGCTTTGCATAACTTGCATGGCTCACCTTCTGCAAGTGTGGTCTGGAGCTTCCAGCATCACGGTCTACGCGCCTCAATACTTCGAGATACTCGGGGTGAGGGATAAGGATGAGCGATTGCTCTACACTTCAATCTTTGGCGTCATCAAGCTAGTCGCCAGCGCAGCATGCGCAGCTTTCGCCGTGGACCAGATCGGACGTAGGCGATCCCTCTCCATTGGGATCACTGTCCAGCTGGTAGCTATCTCATACGTCGCTGCTGTTCTATCAGTTGTGCCAGGACTTTCACGAGGCGAAGATTCACCAAGGAACGAGGTCGTCGGTACCAGCGCCATCGTCTTCATGTACCTGTGCGGCGCCGGCTACGCTTTTGGGTGGAACTCAATTTCCTACCTCATCACCTCCGAGGTGTTCTCCCTCCAGACTCGAACGATCGGGACGGCTTTGGTAATGATCCTCCACTATGGTAGTCGCTATGGACTGCAAAAGGCGGTCCCGCTTATGACTCTGCGAGACTCGATGGGGCCTGCTGGGACCTTTTGGTTCTTCTCAGGGATGACCTTGATTGGCCTGATCTGGGTTTGGGCTTGGCTCCCAGAGACGAGCAAAATGCACCTTGAGAAGGCATCATTAGCCGCCGACAAAGAGTCCCGCGACGATCCGTGGGGAGATGGACAACCGCAAGACGTTGGTCGCAAGCTCCAGCGGATTTGACTCGGAACCAGCAATGGAACGGCCAAATGCAAAATTTCAGCGGATGCCGCCTTGTCGAATTAGGTCTTCGGTCTCTGGTGTGGACACCTTTCGGCCGTTCGTGGTTGTTTCGATCACTGCTCTCCTCGGCATAGAAGCACTGCGAAGAAGGTAGCGCTGTGGTAAATGAGTAGCGAGAGATTAGTAGGATGATGATGGAGGAGCTGCAATGTCATAGACTAACACCAGTAGCGGAATGATATATCAAATTGAATACACGATAGCAATGCGTCTTTGTTGTAATTACCTTCGTGATAGGTAGAATATGGAGTAGCATAAAGTTGAGAGAGGACGTTGAGCGACTGGCACTGTCACATGCATGTGCGCCGGCACCCGCAATCCTCCCCAAAGCCTCCCCCACAAGATCGGCCAGGAACCGCGTGAGAGCCACAGCGACATCATCTGCGCCTCGGTTTGCGCGCAGATACCGCCGCACGTCACACACCTCATCGCCGACCCAACGAAGCATGTAGGGTCGTCTGCCCTATCCATACCTCACCGTATCCTTTGGCGTAATCATTTGCGCTCACCATGGCTACCACCACACTCACGCCCACCGGCGACTCCCCGAAGCTTGTCAAGAAAGGCTCAGTAAGCGATATGAAGAGCCCGAACTCGGCGACTCAGACAACTTTTGGATGCCGTATGTTGGAACAGTAGCTTGTTCCCAAGGGCATAGCTAACGAACTTTGAAAGAGCACATCAAGAATCTCCTCTCCTCAGCACGCCAACCTGCAACCGAAGGGTATACTCGCCTTGTGCAATCGCTGCACAACGACAGCAATATCAGCGGGAACATACACAAGAGTAGCAGTGGAGCCAGTGCGACAAGCAAGACTACATACCTGTGCCTGCAATGCCCCAATGTGAGCACATCTGGGGAGCGGCACCGCAAAGAGCATGCCTTTTGTGAGTACACAATCTCTAGTTTGCCGGAAGGGATAAGCGACTGACCGCAATGCGCAGCTGTGGAGTCCGAGAATGGGTTCATCCTCTGCCATGAATGTCGAGATTTTGTATACGACCCTACCTTCGAGGCAATCCGATCTGCGAGCGTATCGCGCAAGCGAAAGTACTCCATCTTCACCGAGCCCGGCGACAAGCGCTTGGTAGCTACCAACTCAGGCATGGTACCGTGCGCGGCCACAGGACTACGTGGTCTGTATAACATGGGCCAAACTTGCTTCATGTCAGTGATCCTGCAAGCACTCATCCACAACCCGTTCGTTCGCACATACTACCTCACCGAAGGCCACCCGAGCTCTGCTTGCGATCGCGAAGCCTGCACCTCATGTGCTTTGGATGACATTTTTACCGAATTCTACGGCCAGGAGAAACACGAAGGTTACGGCGCCGTTCACATGCTCCAAGGCTGCTGGAAGGGAGGCGGCAACCTCGCTGGGTACAGTCAGCAAGACGCGCACGAATACCTTGGCTTCATTCTCAACAGCCTTCACACTGCCAACACTGGCGAAGACGACGAGGAAGTCAGCACGCCTGCGCGCGTGAAAGACGCTAAGACATGCGACTGCATCGTGCACCAGACCTTCGCCGGCATCCTCAAGTCCACAGTGACCTGCAGCGCCTGCAAAAACACAACAGCCACCTACGACCCCTTCGTCGACCTCAGTCTCGACATCAAAAGCCCCGGCTTCAGCGTCAAGAAGAAAAAACTCAGCATGATCAACGGCACTTCAACGGTCAAAGAAGCTCTTCCCATGGATCTGACGGAATGCCTGGACCGCTTCACGGCCCCCGAAACCCTCTCGAGCGACAGCTACCACTGCCGCAAATGCAACTCGGCGCAAAAAGCCGAAAAGCGCCTCAAACTGTCCTCCCTCCCGCCCGTCCTCCCCGTCCACCTCAAACGCTTCTCTCACTCGCAGAAACTGTCGCAAAGTAGTAAAATCGACACCAAAGTTCGTTTTCCTTTCACATTGAATCTCGAGCCATACACCGCAGCTCCTAAGGCGCCCAAGCCCGACGAGAAGGCTAAGAGCAAGGAAAAGGATAAGGATAAGGATAAGGACAAGGACAAGGATAAAGAGCAAGAGGCGCGCGAGGCGGCTAAGATTGAGCCACTCTACACTCTGTCATCAGTCATTGTGCACAAGGGCAAGATAGATAGCGGGCACTACGTGTCGTACGCGCGCCAGGGCGATGAGTGGTTCCGCTTCGACGACAGCATGGTCGTGCGCGTACAAGAGCGCGAAGTCCTAGGCGCGGAGGCGTACATGTTGTTCTACTGCGTCGACGGCGTGTGAGTGTCTAGCCTGGTGTAATTGGCGTTTTGGATGGTGCAAAAGTCTGGATCAAAGACATGGGTGCAGGAGGCGGGGACAAGCGTGGTATGCCCGGCAGAGTGCATTTTGGTATATTCGGCGACATCCTCTTGGTTGGCAATCAGCAGGGCGTTGGGCATCTGTTCGCTTTTCTTTCAAATTGGCATGAACGTCATGGTTTTTATACTTCTTGTAGAGGGATATATGTACAACCACACATTGACAAAGCCATCCCTTGGCCTCGAGCTCGGGAATGGTTTCTCGCTCCAAAACACACAAAAGAGATCCGGTTGAGTCTATATGGCTCGCCCGCGCTGAGCGCCTACAGTATCCCTCTATTGGTCATCCAGGACGTGCAGGTACTTCTTCTCCTCGCGCTTCTCGCGCTCGGACATGGGAGGGAGGTCGTAGTATGACGAGCTGCGGTAGCCGTGCTGGGAGTGGGTTAGCGCTTGGACCAAAAGTGCTTGGGCAGTCACAAAGGCTTACCAGGTATTGGTAGGTGAAGTTGGCGATGTCACCAGGCTCGATACCGAGGTCCTTGAAGGTCTTCGCGTTCTTGTCAATGATCTGGTCATGGAACTCGCGCTCGACCTGGTCAGCAGACCCAAGGGGCCACCACAGAGCCTTGTTCAAAACACCAAAGAGAGTCTTCATCACGGGCTTGGGCAGGTTGATGTGACGGCGCTTCTTGACGATCTCACGGTCGACAAGCTCAGAGATCTCCTTCATGCTGTACTGCTTAGGGCCGTAGAGCTCGAAGGTCTCGCCAGCGGTGGAGTCATCGTAGCCGATCTTCTCGAGAGCCTCACCGACGTCAATGACGTGGACGGGGAAGAAACGCTCGGCCATGTGGTTTGCGGTGAGGATGTTGGTGGCGCCGGCCAGACGGTGCAGGAGACGGTCCTCGAAGCCGAACATGGGCGCAGGCCTGACGACAGTGGTCTCCGGGAAGATCTCACGGGCAATGCGCTCGGAGTAGTATTTCGTCTTAAAGAACTCCGAGGGGTGTTCCGGGTGCACGGAGTGCGAAGAGACGTGGATGAAGCGGTCGACGTCGTACTTGGCCACGGCGGAGGCAATGCGGTGGGTGCCCTCGACATGGACGTCCTCGAGGTCGAAGTTCTTGGTGGGGTAGTCACGGCCAGTGAGGTTGAAGACCATATCGGAGTGTCGCACGCTCTCCTCAATGCTGTCGGTGTTACGGAGGTCGTACTCAGTGAAAACGACGCGGCCGAGATCACCGGAGACCTTGAGATGGCGCTTGCCCATCTCCTCGCGGAAAGGCACCACAACGGTGCATCCTGCGCGCGCGAGCCTGTTCACGATATATCTTCCCAGGAACCCGGTGGCACCGAAGACGGTGGCAGTGTGGCCACCCAGCGAGCTGCGACCGCCAGAGATGCGAATAATCGGCTTGCCGGTGCGTGTGATGGCGATGTCCTGGAGGTTGCGGCGGGCCTGGACGGGGAGGGCGGAGGAGGGCTTGGCCAGGCCGGTGAGCAGCCCGGGAGGAGGGCGAAGGACCATGTCGGCGATGTTTGGAGGAGCGGAGAGGTGTTGGGCGAGGTCAATGGGCCTTGCGAGCTGGCTGGCGACCTGTGTCGTCGGTCCTCTTGCTTCGTTTCCGAAGTCTGGATAGCAGAAGTCGCGGTGCTCTGTAGGGCTGCCGAGGACGGATGCAACCGGACGAAAGAACAGCAGCACCCCCGTGTGGTGACCTGCAAATCCTGTTGAGATCTAATTGCACATCAATTGTACATTTGAGCCCCTCAAATTTATAATACTCGCTCCGCGGTACTTCCCATCCAGGATGTTGAAGCATTACATCTGACTAAGGCGAATTGCATGCCAAAAGTCGCTGTCGGCGCGAATCGCCCGCGCTCCGGCTGCCATGGGCCGGCGTCTCAAGCTGCCATCATCATCATCAGCGCCAGCCCACGCTATCCAAAGGCCCTCTTTCACTTACCAGCAAGCAAATCGTATCTGGGTCGCATTTTGCACTCCCATTACCTTTTCGAAGCGCTCTCATTTGCTGAGCTGCATCGCCCCGACCGCGTATAACTCCACTTCGAAGCTTAGACCCAGGTGGACAAAACGCCATCGACTTGAAGATCGCCTTCGCACGCCCTTTTCTTCCCAAAGGAAACCTCTCACCAAGGTTGAACTTGTCCACAAAGAGTTCTCGAAGACCTAAGAGAGTGTAGAAATCTGGTGTTATAAGGAAAGGAATTCTTCAAGCACACCCACAACGCCCCAAAGACCAGAGGAAGATGGACAACGAGAAGGTTGGAGATTTCCTCGCCGATCAGCGCGAGCAGGCGAGCGATGATTTGCAACACTACTTCCTGACTTTCGAGGACTACTGGGAGCGTAAACTGTGGCACGAGCTCACCGATACCCTCCTTGAATTCTATGGCGAGCAGCAGAGCGCATCACAGCGGATACCGATCTTCGAGAACTTCGTCAAGGCATTTGCGGACAAAATCAATCAGCTGAAGTTGGTCAGGTTGGGTTTGAGTGCGGCGGGACAATACAAAGGTGAGCTCTGTCGCAATGAGATGCCACATGACGTGCTAACTCAAGAACGCGCAGATGACGAGCAGCGCCTCACATTCCTTGAGAGCCTCGCGACTCGTGTCGACAAGCCCGCATCGCAAGATGCTTACGTTTTCGCCCTCACACGTGTCGCTGGTGTGCGCTTACGTCTCGACCAGAGCGCCGAGGCGCGCAAGGACTTGGACAAATGCGAAGCCATTCTTGACAGCTTTGACTCAGTGGAGACCGTTGTTCACGCCAGCTTTTATCGCGTAGGCGCCGACTACTACCAGTCGCAAAACAACTTCGCCGCCTTCTACCGCACCACACTACTCTACCTTGCCTGTGTCGATCTCGACGGGCTCGCTCAGTCTGAAAAGCACCGCCTCGCGTACGACCTTGCCCTTGCCGCACTCGTTTCCGAGACGATCTACAACTTCGGTGAGCTTCTGCTGCACCCTATCCTCGACAGCCTGGCCAAAACCGAGCACTCGTGGCTGCGTGACCTGCTGTTCGCCTTCAACCGCGGCGATCTCGGCGCATACAACATTCTTCAGTCCCACCTGCAGGGCAATGGCCTGCTGCAGCGTCACCAGCAATTCTTGTACCAGAAGATCAGCTTGTCCGCCCTCACCCAGCTTGTCTTTTCTCGTGCGCCCAACGACCGCAGCATGACCTTCGCTACTATCAGCCAGGAGACCAAGGTGAACCTGGACGAGATCGAGCACTTGATCATGAAGGCGCTGAGTTTGGGTCTGCTTAAGGGCAGCATTGATCAGGTGGACGAAGTGGCTCGCATCTCTTGGGTGCAGCCGAAGGTTTTGGACAAAGCTGGTATCGAGGCTATGCGCCAACGCCTGCGCGAGTGGGACGGCGGTGTCGAGAAGCTTGGTGTCTGGATCGAGAACTCCGGTCAGGATGTTTGGGCTGCCTAAGGAATCTCATTCTTGACGAGCAAATGCTTGAGCTATGAGATGTGGCTTTAGAGTTGGGGTGTTGGTGCATATCAAACCGCATAGATGGCGTGTCTGTCCACAACGGGCGTCCCATGGCCATTCATGATTAGTACGAGCCGAAAGCGACGGCGTAGTCGGCGTAGCGAAGCGTGGTCAATCACGTTAGCCAGCCATCGAGGCAGGCAAGCATCACGATAGACGTAGTTTAGCATGACAGTAACTGAGTGTATTATAATGCGTACTGCGAACTAGACTCTTTCATACGATTTTTCCCCTGACTTGAGCTTTTGCTTTTCAATTGTGCGTACCTGCGAGTGATGGTCGGGTGCTGTAATTGGGTGAATGAGTGAAGTTCAATCAGGCTCCAATCACATGCGGCAGCCTGCAAAGCTTCGCGCTGCCTGGAGTTGCCTTGAACATCTGAAGATTCATATTGCGACTTTGCCTCACAAGAAATACTGCAACCTACACCACAAAATACAAACAGACGGCATTCTCGATCCCTGTTACTGTGACCACATAACAAGAGCTGCTGTCTTGTCAAACCTTCACATCGATCAGAATTAACAAACATCATGACCGACTTCAAGCCCGTCGACCTCTACGGCGGCGCCATCACTGCTGAAATTCCCGCCACTTTTGGCGATGTCAGGTGAATACAGTGAGGTCAATCCGATTGTTGGAATTCCATACTGACCTCGTGCTTCCAGTGGCATCCGCCAAGTCCCCGACAACCAAGAAGTGTACCTCGACGCCAACGGCTTCTCGTCCGTGGTTGTCGAGATCCTCGAACGGGTGGAGAAACCCGACACCGAGGCTCTGGAGTATCACCTGAGGGATCTCGTCGAGGATGAAGAGGATGACGCCGCGGAGAAGACCAAGGTGCTGTGGAGTGGTACTGCTGTGGGTGCGAAGCTACCGTGAGTTTTTGCTTTTTTGCCCTCTTCCGTTTGACATTTCTTTTCGGATAGGCCGATGCTTTCCACCGTCCAAAACAACATTGCGCGGTTGAAGCAGTGTCTGACTAGTGAGTCATTAGTCCCAACACACCAACCTACAACCTCCTCGCAACCTCGCCCCCGGGTGCCAAGCAGCAAGGCAGGGCAAATGAGCCGGAGTTCGTGGCGATCATGCTCACGCTCATCAGACTTGCCGCTCAGGAAACAGATATTCTCATCACCGTCAACGTTCCTCATGTGAAAGGGCAGTTCGATGAAGGTAGCGTGGATCTAGAGCATGGCAAGATGGGGCCGTTGTTGAAGCAGGCGGCGAAGTGGAGGCAGAGGGTGTTGGAGACGTTTGAGGTCAAGGAGTGGGGGCTTTTTGGTGGGGAGTAATGGTGGGCATGGGAAATTGGGAAGACTGTGAGAAGCAATCGAATGGAAGCGTAATCAGCTGGGGGAATGGTTAGGATGAGAAATGATGCGACAGAGTTATACAGGCACCGGACTCCGACGCTAAGGACATGATCCTCCAGGCACAACAAAATCAATCATCTAGGACAACAACATCGAGCCCACGCGCGATGTCGTCCACGCCGCTACCAGAAGCGCCAGCCCCAGAACCAGCCTCCTCAGCGGCTTTCTTCTCCTTCTCTTCCCGATACTTCCTCCCCACAGCTTCCATGACCTCTTTCTGACTGCTGCCCGGCGGCAGACTCTTCTTGACCTCCGCAAAATGCATCTTCACAAAACCCGCATACCCGCCAACTTTGCCACCAACCACCGCACCACCCCTGGGCACAGGCTTAACTTGCAACAGCTTACCCCTGCAACTGCCGCACGTATGCCGCCTGGGGTCAATGCTCTTCGAATGCCGCTTGAACTCTGCCCAGCAATCCTCGCTACTGCACCGCCAGACGTACTTATAGTCGATTTGATAGCTGTGCTTGGTCGTGACGTGCACTCCACGCCCACCGAAAGCTTTCGTGCACTTCTGGCCCCAGGCTTTGAACGACGCGCCGTGCGGCTGATCTTTGATGCCGGAGACCATGAAATTGGCCAGGTGGCAGAATTCGTGCGCAAGCACATTTAGCAGTCGCTCTTCATCGTCGATGACTTTCTCCGCGAGCTCGATAGAGGCGTGGTGCTTGTAGGTTACGGTCGAGGGGGCTGTCGGTGAAAGCCGGGTCTTGATGCCTTCTCGGCGCCAGTTGGCGCGGCCTGCGGTAGAGTTGAGGGTCTTGCTCCAAATGAGGCGGACGCCGCCGGCCGACGCGCTGAGTGAGGCGATCTGGCCGGAAGTGATGGTTTGGTCGAGCTCGGTGAGGAAGTCTTCCGCCAGGGCGTGCTTGCGAGCGGAGAAGTCTTTTTTGGCTTGGATCTCGGCTGCGGTACGTTTGGTTGGGCTTGATGTTGATTTTTTGGGGGAAGTGGTGGGAGTTGAGGACTCTTGTTCAGGGTAGAACAGAGTCTTCTTTGGCGATTTGATTGTCTTCCTGGGAGAATACTGGTCGTTCCAGTCGTTGACTGTGTCCGCGTTCCAGAAGTCGTCCAGGCTTTGTCTCAGTGGCGGAGTAGGGATTCTGATCTTCGTTTTGGAAGGAGAGACCAGACGAGACTTGGAAGGCGAGGCAGGAGGTGGCGTAATTGGTCGCTCAGGAGTCTTCTGCCTAGGTCTGGTGATGAGTCGAGGTGGGGAAAAGTGCAAGATCGCGTCGAAGTTTTCCTTATCATGGGAGCTTGATGGCCGTGCGTCCTGCTCTGGCTCAAAATCATCATTTGAGAAAGCCGTTTCGGCATCCTTCGGCTGGCTTTCCTTGATGCTCAACCCCTGCAGTCCTTGCAATGCCTCGTCCAGTCCATCCATAGGACCATGAGAAGGTCTGGTGGGAAGCTTGCGCGGCCATAGCTTCCTCGGACTGGGCAGTTCCTCCTCCGAGTCGTCCTCGCTCGCGTCAGAACCACACCAAATGCTCTCTTCCACCTCAGCCTCCTCCTCGCCCTCCTCATCATCTGCCACAACAGAGGGCTTCAAAGATGGAACGCTCGAGAAAGCGTTCAACTTCGGCAAGGAAGACTTCTTCGCAGACTCTTTCGCATTCCCGGAGACATCCTTCAGCGGCCGTCGCCTCGATCTCTCGGGCGAAGCGATCTTCTGCCTCAGCTCACTGTAGCTCTCCCGCGCTTTGAGGGGTGCGAGTTTGATTTGCCTTCTCCCTCGCGTGGATTCAGTAGATAGTTTATTGATGGATTCATCAGTCAGCCCGAGGGCAGCCGCTTCAGAAGGTCTGCTCTGTAGTTTGCGCGGTAACAATTTCCTAGAATCCGGCAACTCGTCCTCAGCGTCCTCGTCGCTGTTGGAATCATAGTCCTGGATAACGTAGGATTTCTGCGCCTTCTTGCGCGGCGACGTCCGCAGCTTGGCCGTTGTCGATAGAGATGAGTTCTCCGCGTAGTCGTCGTCGCTGCCCGCAGCGGGCTTCTCTATGGGCGACGCTCGTCGCAGACGGGCCATGGCAAGACTTGCAATAGCTGCGGCGGCGAAAAGATATGTGAAGAATATCTGCGGTGTGCTGCCTTCGCACTCGATTGGTGCGCATTGGTCCGCCGCGAAGTCTGCTTGAAGTTGACACGCGCGGTTGCTGGGGGCAACGGCTGGATGGCCTGCACCAACCCTAACCCTAACGCGTGGGCTTGAATGCGCGAGCATCAAGATACCTTACTATGCTGACGGCAACGGATGTGTCAGCTCCTGATGTCTTACAACGGGATAATGGTGCACTGGTAGAACGACACCAATTAGTCGTCTGTTCAAATTACAAGGAAGCTGAAAAAGAGGAAAGTCGTATCTGCAGTCCCGCATCACGCACGTTATCCAAGAACTCATCATCCGTCGTGTCATCCCTTCTCAGCTGCCCAGCAGCTCCATCCCTACAAGCCCTTGCAGCCGCCACTAATCTGACAGTCGCGACCTCAGCTCCTCGGGTAACGCTAGTTCTTATCCAGCAAACCGGCAGCGAGCGAAAGAGGCGGTGACCGCCGTCTTTGTCGCTGTTGTGCGCTGCGTTGGCCGTGTCGTCAGATGCGCTGTTCGACGAACACGCGTACGCGGTTCGAGTCCCACGCAAGTGCCGTGGTCATGCGGCGTGTTCGTCGAGACTGCCTCTCGACGCAAAGCTGCGGTCTTGCCCTCCATCCATCCATCATCTGCGGTGGGCGAAGCGCGCGAGCTCATCCTCCGGCCGCGCGTCGCTCGTGGACACGTCGAACATGGTCTTTCTGTATTCACACAAGCGAAGTTAGCGATGTCATATTCAAATTGAACGTTTCAAGACGCGAGCGAGCGAGCGAGGAGATCTTACCATATTATCCACCCTGCTGAACAGCCTGCCGCAGCCGTCCCACTCACACGTGATCATCGGATTGTGCTTCGCTTCGTGTCGCGCGCGGTCCTTCTTACTCGAGAAACCGCCCTCGGTCGCCTGCGGGCACCCTTCCTGCCGACAGAACAGCGTCTTCGAGTGTCTCTTGTAGTGCTTGCGCAGGTCGCAGGCGCGCGTGAAGCGCGAGCGCGAGGTGCAGCCTGGCCAGGCGCAGGCCCATCTGCCGTCGGGGCCCTTGTAGCCGTACTCTGCGATTGCGCTGGGGTTGGGAGAGACGCTCCGTGAGACCTCTGAAGGAGCGTGGTCGCCTTGCGAGTTGGCCTGGGATTGTCCGGAATCGTTGCGAGACAGGCTTGGTATGGGCGTTGGCACGGCGGACAAGTAGCTGGGTGAAGGTGCTGCCCTTGATGGACCGGGAGTAGGGTAGGAGGGAATCGTGTAGCCATGGCTCTGCGCACCTGGGTGGAGCTGGGGTGTTTGAACGTGTCGCAAATGGGCCAGAGACGCCTGGTTCCATCGCTGTTGATACTCCACGCCTGCTATAGATCCGTATTGCGGCACATGATGGTTGTAAGGTACTGTTGGCACAGTATATGGCATCTGTGGCTGAAGAAGAGAGGCTTCAGGAGGTGGTGCGCAGAAGACGGGGTTCCGGTTCTGTCCAGGATTGGGTGTGTGCTGTGGAGGTTCATTGTAGCCCCAATACATAGGGTTCCAAGGTTGGTTCGGGTCGTAAAATTGGTCGGACATGATTCGTAAGGTGCAGACTGCGCTTTCCATGTGGTGGAGCTTTGCCAAATACTCGTTACAAAAGAGTCTGGGACCTGTTAGAGTCTTGCTTGACTGCCTGTTCACAATGCAAGTCGAACGTGGGATTGGTACGCCTGTTTGTGTTCAAGTAGACGGGAGTGCGATGACCACTAACGGTTTCCAGCCGACAAACCATGGAGATGCGGTCTTGCGGAACCGGAAAACCAGGACGTTCACAAAGGAAAGACGTTGGATTGATGGGAATGCATGTTTCATGATCGCGTACCTGTATGAATCGCAGGACGTTCTCATAATGCCAAGATGGCCGGTCTTGCGAGGCTCACCGTAAGTCGTGATCACTCCAGGAGCCCTGTCCTGCAAGTATGCATTCGAGGGTTGGGCAACCAACGCCTAGAACGCTCTGAGACGTCCGCTGCCGGCGATGGAGTAAGCTGATTGGTGTTCGAATTTAGGCGGCAGGTCGGCGACAGGCCTCGCAGGTACTCCTGAAAGATGCTTGGAGCTTCGAGAGCGCCGTACTTGGTTGCTGACTGGTGTGCTCCGGTCAGATGTGTTGGTGAAAAGGTGGAGGATTTGGTCGTAAGTGTGAGGGGTCGGCCGAGGGACCCGCACATAGGGTCGACTATGGTAGATATGACAATGCCATAGGAGGGCCCACGACAGGACTTTAGATTTGACGAACGTGCGTTGCTGTAAAGATTCAAAGATCGCGTAAAGACCCCGGCAGTTGCTCTACCGCAAGCTTCAATAGACTTCCAAGCTCCTGCACGGGGACGACTGGGCGAAAGAAAGGCCGAAAATGCGGCCCGCTCAAGAGTGCAACAGGATTTAACATGCAAGATTCGAGTTTACTAGTGACATGCAGCCCACCTGTCAAGATGGTCCGTGGCCGTTCGAAGGAAGACGGGGAAGACGAGACGAGGTCTCTCAGCCGGGCCTGGGCGCTAGGGATCACCATCAAGCGACAGCACTGCGGTTAATGTGGCTTGGGCGCAGTAGCTGGCCATGACGCACATTGAGTTATTTCTCATTCTCACGAGAGGCGGTTTCGTACCGGTAGCCGAGTGTCGGCAGCCAGGGCAAGCCGATGTTCAAGCAGGTTGTGCCGCAGCGACCCATCGGTATCGGAGTGCCCTCGACATTTCGATCTTGTGGCCGGGTCGTCTCGAAGTTAAAGCTTGGGAACGACAGAAGGTTGATTAGGGCGAAAAAACCAGGCATGGCGCGGTTTGCTGTTACGTGCACAGCCCTACAGCGTCTCGGTCCGCACCCTATCAACTGCCAGGCACGGGTGAGGGACTGCCATGGCATAAAGTGCGCATAGAACGTGGCTTGCAGCCACAGCATGTAAGACCAGGCCGTTGGTAACCTGAGACTGTTTACGTCCGCGGAAGATGGCACTCTACTCTACAGACGCCTCGCCATGCGCAGGCATCGACGGGGCTGGTGAGAACACCTTGTCTGCAGACTGGCATGCGTGCATGGGCATTGGGTTGCAGCTACCGGATGTAGCACCACAGCACCGGTACGGCGGGCCTAAGACGAGGCTCACGCACTGGAAATGCGGTGTAAGAGGCATGTAGCGATGACAAAGGGCGAATGGGGCGTAAGGAGTGGTTTGAGGTGTAATGATCCTTCGATCGAAGGGAGCGATGCACTCGCCAGGATCGGGGACGGGGCTCGCCGCTCGGGGGATCAGCTGGGCGACCCAACCGTCAGGACAACCTTAAAGTAAAGGCCGTAAGACGGGGCGGCGGTGTTGCGGTCTGACACGCGCGGGCGACGTGGGCGGCGTGCGATGGGCTGGGGGACCTTGGGAGGGCTAAGCGTCCATCGACAGGCGCCAGCACAGCCTGAACAGTGAAGGGTCTGCGAAAGTATCGGCCTGACCGAACATGTCCTGGGAACGGGCGCGCCGGAGCTACTGCCGCTTGCAGCCACAGTGATCCACTACCGGCAGATCGAGCGGGCTGGTCCTGTCGAAGGATCGTGGTGGTCTTGGTAAAGACAGTGTGACAAATAGCCGTCATATTACCTGCTTCCTGCGCGCCTGCGCAGCATGTGTAGTGACAGTGACATGTGTAGGCGCCGCGACTCGAGCGCCTGGGCAGGGGCCGGGAGATGCCGGGAGATGCCGGGCGCGTCGGAGCCTTTGCTGGGTAGGCGAGCGAACCACAGGCGCAAACCGGCTGTGCCAGCGACCAGAAGAACGCTCTGTGCCGTCCAGCCGTCCAACCGCTCAGCCGTCTCTCCCGACGCTGCCCGAGCAGAGCAACTACACACGATTTGCAGTCAACGTCACTTCACGTTGTGGACGAGGACACACAACCATCTACAACGGTGCCCACGGCTATCTGCCGGGTAGAGCTAATACAAATCAGATGTCGTTACATCGCAGAAGCCAGAGAGCCTGGGCTCCGCAGAGCTACCGGCAAATAAGCGAGTTTGGGCGGAGATGCCTCAATAAATGTACACAACCTAAGTACCCAACTTAGTTCTAAACTGCCATCTCAGGAAGCTTGATCTGCATCTACCACTCTGCCGGTGCCGTCGTTGCGTCGGTTGTTGTGTAGCGGAGCCCTACCAGGTTCCAGCCTGATGAGCCTGAACTCGAGCCTGATATGCAGTTTCGGCCTGAGGCACTCAGGCACCTGCCAAGCATAGCAAACTTCAATTCACACCACCCAGACAATGGCAGGCGCGACGGGCAACCAGCACCCGACCACATCGCAACCATGGCCGCCTTCGATTTCGCGATCGATCGCCCTGAAAACATAGAGGTCATCCTCAACGGCCTCGATCGATACAACCCCGAGACCACTGCCACCTTCCAGGAATATGTCGCCCAGCAGTGCGAGAACCAGACTTATGACTGCTACGCCAACCTGGCCCTCCTGAAACTGTACGTCGCTGCGCAAGCTTGAGATTTTTTTCGATCATTGAAAGGAGAACCCGAAAAGAGGAGGAGAAGGGGTCAAATGCGCTTTTTTGTGATGATAAACCTATTTAGCATGACCTGATCAGGCCTAACTAGCCTGCTGAAGTTATATTTGATATTAGCTCTAGCTGAAACTTGCCGCACCCTTCGACAAGCACTACACTCTTCGCAAACGGCAGTACGAATAAGCCTGGCTAACAAAGCGCCGTCTTGCAGGTACCAGTTCAACCCCCACCTCGCCCGCGACGAGACGATCACCAACATTCTCGCCAAGGCCCTCACTGTCTTCCCGTCTGCCGACTTCAGCCTCTGCCTCTCTCTCCTCCCCGTCTACACCCTCGTTCCCGCACAAAATGGCGTGCCGCCTGCGTCCGGCTCTCTCGCCGAGGCCGTCCAGCACCTGAGCAAGCTGCACGACCAGCTCACCAGCGCCAGCTACGCCGACTTTTGGAACACATTCGAGGGGGATGATCTCTACGCCGACCTGGTGGCCGACGTGCAGGGCTTCGAGGAGGTCATGAAGGTGCGCATCGCGGTCGTCGTCAGCCAGTGCATGCAGGAGGTGCAGCGCGACGTGCTCGAGGGCTGGCTGAACGTCAGCGGCGCCAAGTTCGACCACTTCGTCTCCGAGGTCTGCGGGTGGAAGATCGACGGCGCCACCGTGCGCGTGCCGCTCAACAAGGAGAACGAGGCGCGCAGCACGCTCGTGCGCGAGAACGTCAAGTTCGACCAGTTCGGCCGCCTGATCAAGCGCGCCTACGAGCAGCCTGCGTAGACGCGTGGGCATTTACTGCGAAACGAGACGAAACTTAGAACGGGTCATGTGGATTCACGGGCTTTGCATGCATGCATGAATGAATTGCAGCGCGGCGTTTTCGGGGTGTGTGATGAAATTAGGTATTCCACACACAAAAATTAAGTGCAGCTCCTCCCTCCATGTGACGGGGTGCGAGCCGGGAAATGAACAAAAGGGGATGGTGGGCGGCGGTAGCAAAGAACAGACTTCTCTCTGTGTGTTGGGTTGTGTTGTCTTGTGTCTGCAATATCTGCAACGACTACTACTAGAAGACCCCCGAAGAAGATACTCAAATCATCATCATGAACAAATCAGCCAACCGACCTCTACCTAGCAGCCAACTCCTCCCACTGAACCCCCACCCACTCTTCATTCTTCCCACCGCAGTCCTTCCCACAGCTCGCCAAAATAATCGTGCCCCAATCCATCCCCTCAAGCGACAGATCATCCGCCTCCAGCTCCGTAATCGCATGCGGCGTCAGCTGCAGCTCAAACACCCGCTCGGCACCACACTTCGCGCACCGCGGCACGCGCGGCCACGCCGCGCCCACGGCGTCTTTCTTGCTGTACAGCAGCGGCTGCCCGCCGAACTCGTACCGCAGCACTTGCTCCGGGTTCTGCGCCAGCCGGTCCGCGAACCGCTGGAAGGGCTTGTCCATCGTGCTGTCGAAGGCCGCTTTGTCGTCGGCGCTGTTGCCGCCGCCGCTGGCGCTCGCGGTCGTCTCGAACTCGCCGGCCTCCGCGAGACGCACGTTCTGCGGGATGCCTTGCGGTTCCGGGTCAAGGTACTCTTTGTCTGCGTCGATGTAGTAGGAGGGGAACGGGGTTGGGAAGGAGGATTGCGAGGGCCAGGGCTCGGAGGGGCCGGCGGTGGGTTTGGGAGGCTCGTTGGAGGATGCGATGCGGGCTTTCTCGGCGAAGGTCTGGGACAGCTCCTCGGCCGGCTCGATCTTTTCGGCGAGTTTGGGAGGGGCGGCGGAGGGGGCTGCAAAGGGGTTGCCGGCGGGGTTGGAGGAGGCGATTGAAAAGGGGTTCGCGGGCGCCGAGCCGGGTGCAGAAAACGGGTTTGCGTTCTGGTTTTGTTTGGAGGGCTGTACGCCAAAGAGCGACTCGCCGATGTTGGTCTGCTTTGGCTTCGAGGGCTCAGCAGCTGGTGGCGCTGCTTCTTTGGCTGGTGCTTTGGCCTGCGTGGGTTCCGGGGCGTCTTTGGATATGCGGGTGGTTCTAACGCCGCGAACTGATCCGTCCTTCCTGCGGCATTGCTTCTTCCTGCATCCGAAAATGTAGACTCGTCGTTCGTGGCCGGGGAATTTGTCGGGAAGGTCGCCGTTCAGCTGCATGAGGAGATTAAGGTAGCCGTTGCACACTTTGCATTTTGCCAGAGCTCCCGATGGAGTCGCGTTTGTGTCCAGCCATGACTAAACTTCTGGTCAGTGAATGTGTCTTGATCGTCATGTGGCAACAAGGCCTACCGGGTGGCCACCGAGCTGGCTGAAATCATCGCCAGTTGCTTCTTTGGATGCATAGCCCAGGATGACGCCGGTCTCGACATCCTCAACTCCGGACGAATCACTGTCGTATTCTGCCATCTTGCAAAGAAGAATCTTGAAATTTTGTTTTTGTTTTGGTTCTGGACGATTAAAATCTTTTTTTTTGTTCACTTCAATAAATTCTGACTGACGTTGGCTGAAGCGCGCTCGGGCCAAGCCGCGGCTTGCAGGGGCGGAGCGTCTTCGTGAATAACGAGATGGAGATCTACCTGATTGATGCAATGCAAGATTATTGTAGGAATGTGTGAATGCGGTGAACGGGAAGGCGGAATAATCCACAGCTGTTGAACAACTCCAATAGATTGTTCGGGTATTGCTGAGAAAGCGACAATTTACTTTGATTTTCTACGTGATCCTTTTGCCTGTTCTGATGCTTGAAGGGTTATTCTAGTATCATGGCTTTGATCGTCCTGTAGAGCTACCGTGGCCAGTTCAGACATCAGAGCGGCCTACTCGCCGACTTCTTGATTCAATCCCTGCTTTCAATGCCTCCACCACTTCGTGCCCAATCCATCTGAGCTCTCCATCACTCTCCTCTCTCGCCCTCTCCGCCCAAGCGAATAAGAGGCGAAGGTTCCACAGCGCATTGCGTTTCCGGCTTTGCGTATTATCAGACAGTACCAGCTTGTCATCAATGACTGTCGCTCGCTGATCAGTGTGCACAGAGCTGTACACATCCGGCGGAATGATGAGTTCGATGTCCGCTTTGGTGAGCTCCTCTCGCAACGCTGGCAGTGAGAAGACCCAGTCCCAGATCTGCTGTCTGTTGGCTGTCGATGAAGACTGAGTAGAGCGCGCAGCGAGGGTTGCGCCGAAGACGCTGCTGTGTGCTTCGCCTGCCGGACAGCGGCGTACACAAATCCGCTGATTCTTGCGGAATTTGGCCAAGTGGGAGGCGTTCAGCTCGAAGTCAAGCGTCACTCGCCAGTACGCTGGGTCAGTTGTCTGCACAGAGGCGATCGACGCGAGATCGGGCAGGAGACATGGTGCCTGCATCTGTTTTGAGGAACCGTCCCGGAGAGTAATTAGTATCGGCATTGCGATTGGGCGGTGCGTGTCGATATCTTCCACAATGACACAGCGCGCCTCTGCAGCGAAGATCCAGAAGTGACGTAAGGCCTGCAGGTGGACGCGGTTGTCTTGAACATCGGTGGGAAACAGAGGGTAGAAGGCGCAGATGAGAGACGCCACGGCCATGTCGGAAGTACCCAGTGTGTAAGTTCCGCCTCCAAGGAAGAGCACGCCAATAGCCAGATGTGCCGCAAAATGCGAGCCATACGGCGTCTCGGCATCTGTCCTTCCGTGCAGGCGACGCAGGTATCGGAACGTGATGAGGTCGCCTGTACCAGCCATGACGGTGGAGGCAGCAAGAGCGAGGACGTCAATACAACGCCGAATCGCAGCACGAGCAAGCTTTGCGTCATAGTAATAGGCGTCTCCTTTGCTCTTCGCTGCATGGAAGAAATCAAGCAGGAGTAAAATCTCGTCACGGGCAGCCTCGTTGCCACTTCCGGCATACTTCAAGCTCAGTGCCCACGCGAGCCCAGTGGCGATATTGTAGAATGGCACATCAATGCTAGACAGCTGCGACCGCTGTTTGCTGCGCGGCCCCATCCTGCGAAGTTTGCTATGGTAGCACTTCGGTAGATTAGCGTGGATCCACGCTGGCATGCCGTCGACCTGGCCTTGGGCCTGTATGTCACTCCATAGGATGACGTGCTTCGCCATGCACCGAAGCATGAGCATATCTGGTCTCACATGATCGAATTGCGCTTCTGTGTCCGGAATGTCGATCTTCCGCGCGATGGTCTTGTCTTCAGATTTCATGTAGATCAGCGCAATTGCAACAATAGCGCCCGCCGTCGCCTTGTCGAAAACATGCACGGCATTGACAGGCCGCGGGCCAACTGCGACGTTGAGAAGCCGCTCCGGTAGGCGCATGCCATGCAGGCCTCTGAGGTCTTTGCCCTTTGCAAGATTGATCAAGCCAAGGGCGAGACCTGCCGCGAGACGATATGATTCGTCTCTCAGTACGTCAGGTCCATTGTCAACGTCTTCGACGTCCATCAATTCGACTTCATGCAGCATGAGCTCGCTCATCCGGCGGTGCTCGGTATTGCAGTACAGCAAGCCAATGCCCATGAGACCGGCTGTCTGTGTCGTGGAGGAGACATTGAGCTCGGCCGCGCCGGGCGGTAGCATTGCAGTGATGTGCACAGACAGCATGCGTGTGATGAGACTATCCATTGTGCCGACGTATGACGCAGATATGCCGAGCAACAGACCGACGGAAGTCATGGTGTGTTTGGGTGTGAGATACTTGAACGATAGCCATTTGGCAAGTGAGCGTAGATGTCCGTTGAGGCCAAGAGCTAGCAGTAGACCAGCATGCCTATTCGTGAGGTCAGTGGGCTTGTTGAACACGAGCCATGATGTGTCGATCCCTTTGGCGTTACGTGAGATGCGTAAACCGACAGACACACCCGCGTGAAAGTACGCCCAATTGACCTTCTCCTCAGTCAATCCGCTTCTGTCAGTGGTCACAGTGTGGCCCATGGGCTGCATGATCGCTGAGGAGTTGAAGCCAGGCAGATGGTATTTCTCGGTCATGAGAGGGACCTGACTGTCGAAGTGAATCATACCGTCTCCAGCCGGCAACGCGATCATTCGTGTCGTTACCCATTGCATGACTTTGCGTTGCTGCTCAAAGTGGAAAGCATCGCTCCAATCAGGCTGTTTGGAACACTCCGCTATCTGCACATTGTTGAAGTGCATTAGGCTGGTGGCTTCTATGAGTCGTCGATCTTCGCTGAACAGCAACTGCGAGATGGCGTGGCGGTCTGCTTCGCGTGTCTTGACCGCATGATTTGGCGTCTCGAAAGCTTGTGCGATACTTTGTACATCTTTTGGCAGCGCAACGACGGGCTGCTGCTGCGTTACATACGGTTTCCGCGCCGCGGCGTCCTTGCTCACATCAAGATCTTCTCGGCCTATCAGCCGCAACAAAGATGTTGGCCAGGTTGTAGGTGGCTCCTTTTCGCATTTGGCAATCGCCTCCCTGAACGGGGCCGCTACTGCTTCTGGTAAGGACTCAAGTATCTCTGTAGTTAAGTGATGCTTTGCTGATGTCTCGACGATAGTGACAGGGGAAAGGGTCAAACCCTGGGTCTCCTCCAAGACCCTAGAGAGCGTGGTTGTTCTTGGGGTCATCTGAGCCGATGCTTCTGCAAAGGGTCTGGAGATGTTCACATCTGACCCGAGCCGCGCAACGGTGGCGAGGCTAGGGTACAGCTCGCTCGTGCCGTACCTGACGGAGTGCTCAAGCCATCCAAAGACGCCAACAGGATCGTCCATCAAACCTGTACTGACGCTCACAGAGGGATGAAATTTGACAAAAGCCCATGCGTTCTCATTTGCGCCCTCCAAGGCGTAGTAGGTACCCGCTGCTTGACTCCAGGTGTCACGTCCGAGCCACTGTCCCAGCTGCGCAATGACGGGCGCAAGACGACTTGGTTGCTCAACAAGAAGCGAGTTGAGCTTCTGCTCTTCATACCAGATGTGGAGACCTAGCATGAGCCTCCGTGCTGCATCGAGGCTGTCGATACCTTGGTGGACCTCTTTGACTTCTTTGTAAAGATCATTCGCAATATCGTCAGCTAGAGAGGCAGCAATGAGCAGCATGCGATCTGCTGGTGACCCGGATTTTGGTGATCTCGGTGCATTTGAGGATGCTTGCTGCCGCGCAGTCATCCACGACCAGGCAGGCTGCGCGAGCAATGCAGTTTCAAGCAGTTGCTTCTTTGATGTTGACTTGACTCTAGTTTGTGACTTAGTCCCGGCCGCTACCTTGCTCACTTGCAGCGATGCTTTGGCTTTGGCATCCAAGAGATCCAAAGCAAAGAACAGAACGGTTGCAGCGAGAGCCACCCATTCCGAGCTGCTTGTAGTCCCAGATAGTCGATCAGGCTGCTCAACAATTGCGGCGTGTGCTCTGCACCATGTTGCCTTCAAGAGGTGAGAAGCTGTTGTGGGCAAGACCAGCTGGCAAACACGAAGCACATCAGCAATGAAGGGCTCATGCGGGCTTAGCTTGATTTGCCTTCGATGAGGAGTTCCGTCGGAATCGACCTCGTCAATCACATTGCTTGCTCCCGGATGCTCTAGCTTAGGCGGACCGTCGGGCAGGTGATATGTTCGATTTCTCCCAACATCATTGTTTGATCGTTGCATGTCAGGGATAACGTCTAATGTGCTCGAATTCCTGTAAGGCGAAGTAGTCGGCAAGGGACAACAGGTCGTGTCCGTGGGGGATAAAATCAAGCCATTTCCGCTCAGCAGGATCGCGTCTCCGGCGTCATCATACAGTTTGTGCATGTCTCTGCAAGATGGAAAGGTGTTAGTCCCTAGTACTATCGGTATGCTAGCACGCGGGCTTTCCGCCATGTCAGGCCAGAACGGTCTGTCTCTGATTTCAAGGAGCAGACTGAGCACCTCTTCAGACGTCTGCTCGTGCACGTAAACGGTGATTTTCTGATTGTCCGACTCCACTGATGGCAGGCTTTCGCATAATGTCGCGACCTTGATAGTAAGTCTTGCACCTGAAGGACTTTCCGGGAATGGCTGTGGTCCGATCGAGAAGGAATGAAGCTTTCGTAAAACCAGCTCGTTTTTGCTCCCCTCGTCCAGACTGCCGAGAACATTGTCAAGCCCGGCAACATCGTACGTGTTTCTAACGTGACGCAAGATAGACTCGACGCTTTCTCTGCCATTGATCAAGTCGTTATCAAGGTCCATGGTATCATCGTCAAGACCAATGCTTTTGCTAAAGACGCTCCCTGGCGTTGAACCTCGGCTCCGACGATGACCAAAACTTCGTCGCTCACTATGTGGGCCAAAAGAAGTGTGGCGGCGACCGGCGCCAGTGCCAAAGCTGCCATTCAATGTGCCGGCCTGGCTACGATTATCCGCTGCTGACAGCTCCCCACGAGAGACAAGCGAGCTGATTCTTCGACTTTCTCGGGCCGTTTGCTGAGAGCCAGCAGGCTGGAAGTCCGGATCCATCTGAGATGCCATGGCAGCTTCGTCGTCTTGTCTCTTCGTTTTGCGGGATGCAGACCTGGTGAGGCGCTTGTTAGATGGCTCTCCCGGAACGTGCAAAGAGGCACCGGGCGCAAAACTCTCACGGCCTCCGTCTCGATGACGAGCGACGGGTGTAGCACCGCCAGGTCCAAAACTGTTACCGAGAAAAGAGCTTCTCCTCCTTGCCTTCTCTGCTTTGTGCTCAGCACGCTTCTTCATGAGTGAAGCGAGAGATTGGTCTTCAATATACCAAGCATGCCAAATCGTGACCAACCGCATGTCCTGATTGATCGTCGCGATCAACATGAGCTGTCCATGAGGGCGGCTCCCTGACTGCGGCAATTCATCCGTGTTCGACACATACACAATCTCTTCTGCGGGATCAAGAGAATCAAACTCAACGGTGACGCCCGCTGCTGTCTTGCTTGAGCCTCGATGTTTCGCTGTCTGAATGGACTCGGTCACCACACCAACCTCCGAGAAGGGACTGGTGATTGTGTATATTCGGGCGACGTTCGGCTCGTCTGATCGATCAGGCCTTTCGCAAATTGTGCTGAATAGTCCGTTTAGCCAGTCATTTGTGCCTGCATTGCCGCCCAGTGGAGATGGACGGACAGGCTGCGTGCTGCCCAAGAAGCTTTTCGAAAATGTCGGAGACGGCTGGGAGAGAGACGAGAGCTGATTTTGGGATGAGAAAAAAGAGTTATGAGGCACTCGGGGAAGCTTGGGAGACGTCTCGTTCGATGAGGACTTGGACGCTGTTCTCTTTTGAAGAACCAAGCCACGCGGAGCCGCAAAAGCCGTCTCGATTTCAAATGGGAGATCAACAATGTGGTGCGAGCCAGAGAGAAAGTAAATATGTGCCTTAGTCTTCAGAAGCACGACTAACGCGCGAGATGTCTCGTCCTCGGATATTTGTGATTCTCTGCTGTTGTCGTCCTTGCTTGTGACCAACAATGGCGCGATGCTTCTTCTAGAAGACTTGCCGAAGCTCTCTACAGGCTTCCTAGGCTTGCCGGAGCTCTTGTTTGTGTAAAGTCTGCCATTCTCTTTAGGAAACCTCGTCAAGAGCGCTTGTCGAACGCCTTCTCCCTCCAGCTCGAAGCGATATGCTGCGCGAACCACGCCATTCTGTGACCAGACCACGCAGTCTTTCGTTGCTATTACTTCCTCTTCGACGCTTCCATACTGTCCTGAGAATGCGTATGTTTCCCAAGTGTAGAGGCCTTTCTTCGGTTCGGCGGGCAATATGCCTTCGTTGATCAGGTAGGGAAGGCCCGTGGGCGTATGAACGCCAAGTGAGGTGACATCCGCCATGTCTCCTTGTCGCAAATGAAGGCTCTCAAGGCCACTCGCATCTTGTGTCGAGTGCGCGCGACGAACACTTGACAATGGACGGCATTGTTGGTGGAAGACGCGACTGACGTGGGGTCCAACGCGTTTTCCAGCTTCACAGCTCCCTCAACTTTGCGAACCACAAACACTGAATCGCATTCACATTTAGCAGACCAGTCGCACCTCACGCAATTGATTATATTCATCACAGACCTTCACTTGGGAGTTCGAAGTCACGGACGCACATCTTCGCCTGCGTCTCACCCTCTGTCTCATCGTCTCACATGCCATGGAGCCTCGAGTGCTGAAGAGAGAGCGCAAGCTCCAGCTCAACTACGACCTGCCTCATCGCGTGCGCTGCGCACTGGTGTATCCTGTCGCTGCGCCAAACGGAAGCAGCCTGGTTCTGCTTGGTCACAACAACGGTGTGACACTGTTTTTCCGAGGCGGAAGACGTGTCAAGCAGCGCACCGCTCAGCAGCCAACATCTTCCCAATCAAACTCGAAGGATGTGGTAATGATCGATGAGAGTGAAGAAGAGGATACCCAACCAAATGGATCAAGCCGGGTGGAATATGAGGAAGAGGAGGACGAAACTGACCCGGAGACACCGTATTCCTCCATCATCCAGGACCTCGAACTCGATCTCGGCAGCGCTGTTCTGCATCTTGCGGCGCCAACTCTGGCGCAGCAGGCCTCTCAAAGACCCGCGATAGTGAAACACCATGCCATTGTAGCAGTCCATACGGCTGATGGCAAAGTCAGCCTTCTGCAAATCCCGCTCTCTCCACCTTATCCACCCACCACCAGAGATGCCGTAGAAGCCATTTTGAACGACAGGATCGAGTTGCCCGCCGGAAAAGCTGCGCTGAAGGACATCTCGGTCAAGGTGCAGACACGGTTTCCCAAAGAGCTTTCCCAACTGCGGACGAGCGAGCCCGAGACCAGCATCTGTGTTGCTGCCGTTTCTGATGCCTTGCGAATCTGGCGGTTACCCACGAGTGCGGATGAAATTATCGTAGAGGAAACTACACTTCAGAGACTTCCGCTTCTATCGAATGCAACCAAAGTCTCATTCCATCCCTCTTCAGGATCCGCGCAGGCATTGATCGTAGACTCGCAAAGCGCTGTTCGCATCTACGATCCTACGGCACTAAAGGACCCCAATGCCAGACCTTCATCCAGCGATTACATCCCTGCGCATCCCGACGAAACCGGCAAATGGATCATGACTTTCCAAGCACCATATCATGTGCTGCCTCGAGACCACCCAGCTGTTCCAGCCCGCAAGAAAATTCTTGATGCCAAGTGGATCCTGGGTGGCCGCGCAATTATCGCTCTCCTCGAGGACGGCGAATGGGTCATCTGGGGCGTCAGCTCATCTGTGCAAAACAATACATCTGGGGCGCAAACGATTTTCCATGGCTTCCTCGGATCAGCAGGCGCAGCCGCGCCCGCGGACTCCGGCAATCAGAGCAAGGGCTCTTCCAAACTCGCCCCGATGACTCCAAACACACGCAAAACAAAATCCCAAAATTTCTTCAGTGGTGCACCCAAAGCACCAGGCGCCGTCTCCCGCGGGGGTATCTCTGTCGCTGGCACTGACAACCTACACGGAGATGCAGATGGAAGCGTCATGTTGTGGTATGACAGCGATATTTATGCCATCCCGAATTTCCAGCTCTTTTGGCAACGCATTTCCAATGTCTCCAGCAATGGACTCTACACGCCGGGCCTCTCGCACATATCAGACATCAATCTCATGAACGAGAACATCACATCCATCTCCCAATTCAGTGCGAAATCCAGCGCTTCAGGGCTCGGGCAGATGAACACAGCCCGCGATTTCCTCGTGTCGACCGAGCACCGCTTCATCATCCACCAATCCACCAGGCCTCCTGTGCCGCCAAAGGGATTATTTGACAAGTTTACTACAACTACGTCTGCGCCTTCCGACCGAGACCAGAGAATGCTGGACGCCGGCGAGCTCGATATTGGCGGCATGGATCGTTTACTCGACTCAATGGCCAACGGCGGCGCAAATCGCCCGAGGAAAGTTGGTTTCGCTGCGTCCTAGACCTTCGAAGCCTGGCAGCCTGCCCTCTGCTTCTATTGTTTCAAGATACCCTTCAGTTACTCGCCTGACTGTACAAAAATAACAGCCTTTCACTCCTCGTCCCCAATTCATTTCGATTCAAAGTCCATTGCCCAGCCTAGTGTCAAATCCTTCAATACCACGCCGCGCGGCAAGGTAGAGCATTTCTTCAAGGCCAATGAAACCTGCTCAGTATTACGCGCGGTACATCGACCGATCTCCTCCATGTTCAGCGAGAAGCTCTGGGGTCCGCTCCGGAGTGTAAGCAGGGCAACTCGGCTTTGTCGACCTGTCTTGCACCACCTCTACGAAGTTTTCCCTAAGGGATGTAAAACGTGCACAGGGACAAGGTCGAGGGAGGAGACGACCCGTATGCTCATTGACTAGCATGCACGCGCACCCCTTTTGGGGATTAGGGAGCGTGCATGCTTGTTGAGAGAATGGGTACATTCTCGTATCGTAAGTTCAAGGTGATGTATGTTCTATCATCTTTTTACTATGTTCATCTATAGGCGTTTTGCTTCGCGTAGCATGCCTCCAACTTTTCATATATCACTTAGAAAGAGAAGTCATCGCCGACCTCCTCGATCGCCTTGACAAGGCCTTCGACGGTTCCCTTGGTCGTCTGTCCGTTGACCACAACCCTGAAGAACTTGCCATCCTCACCAGGAGCGTAGTCCACCATGAAGCCCCTCGGGATCAGCTTCTTGGACACCTCAGCCGTCAACTGACTGTTGCGGTTCCGGTGACCAGCACCGCTCTGCTTGTTAAAGTAAAAGCACACTTGCAGACACGGCGGCGGGTTCTCTGACACGAGCTCGAACTTCGGGTTCTGCTTGACCAGATGAGCGAGGTTTGCCGCCTGCTCGAAAGCAGAGTCGATGTAGGCCTCGAAGCCCGCGCTGCCGTGGTAGATCCAGCTCAGCGCAACCTTGAGCGAGTCACCGCGGCGTCCGCACTGCGGCGTGATGTCCGCCAGGTCCCAGTAGTCATCCGCTGGCTGCTCGACGGCGCCGACGTGCTCGTCGAGTGCTTGCGTATCGACCGCGCTGCCGTCTTTGGCGTCGCCATTGGGCTGCTCGGGCTGGTGGAAGAGGTAGCCGGCGGGCAGCGTCATGCCCTTGTGGAATTGGCGGAGGTCCTGGCCGAGGAGGAAGGTGCACGTCAGCGGGACGCCCATCATCTTGTGCGGGCAAAGGGCGATGGTGTTCGCGCGCTCGACGCCTGAGAGCTTGTGCTTTTGCTTTGCGCTGAAGACGACCGGCGCACCCCACGAGCCGTCCACGTGCATCCACAGCTTGTGCTTCTGGCAGATGTCTGCGATGGCGTGCAGGGGATCGAAGGAGCCAAGCACGGTCGTGCCGGCCGTGGCGTTAACGTAGAAGGGCGTCTTGCCATTCTTCTTTGCCTGCTCGATGGCGGCCTCGAGCGCGCTGGGCTGCATGCAGCCGCGCTCGTCGACAGGAATGCCGATGACCGAGTTGGAACCGAAGCCCATTATCTGCGCGGCCTTTTCCAAGCTGTAATGGCCGTGTGCGGAGGTGAAGAGCACGAACTTCTTGTCGCCGTAACCGTCGGACTTAGTCTCAGGGAAGAGATTGTTGCGAGCGATGACGATGGAGCTCTGGTTTGCGGCGCTGCCACCGGGCTGGCTCACGCCACCGGCATAGGTGCCTTTGAAGCCGAACAGCTCGGCCATCTTGCGGGTGGTGTGCTTCTCGATCAGAGTGAGGGCGGGCGAGACTTGATAGACGTGTAGGTTCGAGTTGAGGGAAGACAGGAGCAAGTCCGCAGCCAGGCCTACTGGCGTTGTCGCGGCATAGAGCTTGTCGAGGAATCCTTGGTCCCAGGTGTTGACGCTGTAGTGCAAGACCTTCTGGACGGCTTCGAGAAGGCCATCCTTGCCGCGGCCTTGGTCGGGAAGCGACACGTTGAGCAGGGGAATCAGGCTCCTAGGAGGGTGATGTTCAACGAGTACACTTCGAGGACCCTTGCCATCTTGCTGCAATCCTCGGCCTTCGGGCTGGGCTGTGGCGTTGTCGTCTGCTGCTCGCACAAAAGGAACAACAAGGTCTTTGACTGCCGTAAGAAGCTTTGCAAACAGTAAGCCTAAAACCTGACCCCTTGGGGAGATGTATTCTTACATCGTCAACTTCGTCTGCACGGTATAGACCCTTGTTTTGGGCTGCCGCTGGTCGTGACGGCACCGAGGATCCGTTTGCAGACATCGTGATATTTAACTTGAGGAAAGGAAGAGATGAAGATGCTATGTAATGTATACTCAGAATAATAAACCGGATACTTTTTGACCCGTGGCAGAAAAATCTCAAAATTGCTCGAGGAAAGCTGGTATGAGTATTACGGCAAAGGATCTCTCACGTTGACGAAGCGACTTCACGAAGTTGTCCTCCATTGGATGATGCAATCTGGGGCAAAACCTACAGATCCACAAAACATGCGGCTCTTCTTGACTGCCATCATCCACATGTTGGTACGTACAGCATGGGTCTCTTCCCCGTTCAACCGAGTCAGCACCATATACCAGTATATTTCCATTGAAATGGCGGGGCAGAGCGACATACAGTGTTCGTTGGCAGCAACCCCCTTTCAAATCAGCTACGAACCGTCTCTGGCTGATCGACGTAACCCTCGCGCGCAACCCCATCATCATCTCGCTAAGAAACTATTGTTGCGATGCATCAATGGTAGTCACAAGAAGTCGGGCTGTCAAAATCATCATGTGGCTGCTGCAGTCGGACATCACTAGCGAGCCACTGACATCACGTCACACCATCCCACCAGCTGGCGCCTGGGCGGCAAGGAGACTTAGGAGATTCGTCTCTTCGTCACCCCAACTTCAACAATACAATATCGCAGATTTCATCGACTTATGAGTGGAGTGATACAGTCTGGATGCCACGGATTCTTCCGACTTCGTCCGCAACTTCGCCTGCCACGATGAGAATTCAGGATTGTCACGACACAGCACCGCGGCAGGGTCTTCTCTGAACCACCTAGAAATAGTAGGTGTCTTCCATTTTCAGTAACAGATCCTGCACCTCGTTCGTATCGAAAGCGGCACCATGCAAGGCTGGATGCAAGTGTTCCCGAACTACCGGGATCGACCACTTACTCAGTTTTACCCGGATTTATTGTGGCTTGAAGAGGTCGCTTCGCAACGGCTCGACAATTGCGGATATAACACCAGATTCTGCGATGAAAGTTAGAAAGCCATGCTTGGGGCCAGGTCGTGAAGATACATGGACCATCCCGTAACAGACCAAGGACTATGTGGACCCAATCAGCGTCTTTCAGACCTGGCATAGACTGGTTTTCGGCTCGGCCTATCCACAACTACAATCATTTCCTGGGTATTGGGGCCTTGCCGCTCGGTTATCTGCGAAGGTACTGTAGATTTTCCTCATTTGTACCATCCTCCATGCCACCTCCGTGTTGCTCTTAAGGTACGTTGCCGAGGAGAGAGTTGACGCTTCAGCATCTGCCATAGCTATAAATAAAGCATACCGAACGACCATTTGGCTCTATTACATTTATCAAACCGCTTCTGCATGATAACTTACACTGTTGTCATTATGCTCAAATCCATCATCTTCACCTTGGCCACCTTGGCGGCCGGCATAGCTGCAGCCCCAACCTTCGGGCCATTTGAGCAGGATGATACTGATCTCATAAAGCGGCAGCACCGATTTGCCACACAGTACTGGGCGAACGACAAGGCCGACCTAGACTGGGTCAGCGGTCCTGCCGGCGCATACTCCGTCAACTGGACTAACCCAAGTGGCGGCAACTTCGTCGTAGGCAAAGGCTATTTCGGCCAGGGCATGTGAGTCAGCTCATGCATTTCCCTAAGCTAACCAGTCAACCCCTCTGACAGCCCTCTCAAAGGCTATTCAACTACACCGGCACCTTCAGCACAACCGGCAACGCCTACCTCGGCCTCTACGGCTGGACTACTGACCCGCTGGTCGAATACTACGTGATCGAGAACTTCGGCGACAAGCACAACCCGACCGACAACTCGAACCACACCTGTTACGGCACCTTCAATAGCGACGGCGGCACCTACGAGGTCTGGATGAAGTGGCGCGTCAACGCGCCATCTATTATCGGCACGGCTACGTTTCCGCAGTTCTGGGTGCGTCTACTGTAAATCTCCAACGAACCTCATTTGACTAACATGTCCAGTCCGTCCGCACCAAGCGCCACGTTGGCGGCACGATCAACACGACCGCGCACTTCGCGGCTTGGGCGCGCGCGGGGCTGAAGCTAGGCAAGCAACGCGATGGCATGGTGATTGGTATCGAAGGACAGATGGGCACGGGCGCGGCCGCCATCACGGCGGGGGTGAGACCTACGACTACGGTTAGGGAGACGACGACGCTGGTCAATCATTCTGAAAGACCGAGGGCGACGAACACCTGTACGCGGAAGTTGTGAGGAGTTTGTGGTCTGTTGTCGAGCGATTCCTTGGGAAAATGAGTGAGGGGTTACGGACAGTCAGTTGCTGTGTGGGTGGTGTTAGTGCGATTGTCACTCGTTCAATCGCTTTTGTCTTCAGCTGCTTGACCGCGTTCTAACATATCTGCTTTATTTTGTTATCGAATGGAGAGCATCAGATCGTCGCACACTGACTTTTCAGTCAGCAGGCGGACACGTTCTTTCTGAACAATATCGAGTTCAGACAGTTGATCGCCCTCGTGTGACATCGCAGCGACAAGTGCAATGGGTACCTGGGATGTGAGGCGGTGAAGTCCAAAACTCTTATCACTGAACAGTTCCATTTCCAATTCTTGAGCATACTATATCCAATCATAAAAGTCATGACCGTTACAATCGCATGCTTTTCCGTCTTATGCAGAACCGTTAGACATCCCGCCTTCGACCTGGTGCTTATCACGGTACCAAGACGCCTAGCAGCTTTCTTATCTCTGCAAATCACAACGGCCTATAGTCGCTCAGTACTCCTGGATACCCTTGATCAAGCAATGGCAGCACGCCTCGGCCTCTGCCATGTCGCTTGGCGATGCAGTTCTGCCTATTTTTGTCGTTTGTGTACCTGCTCGAGATGTGTATCGCTGACGAGCGTTTGGGGCTGTGATAAGCTTGTATTTGAGCGCATCGACAAGTGATACCACTGTATGACCCACAGCTCCATGAAATATCACCCCGTCTCCCCAGACTCTCAGATAACTACCCTCGCCGCATGGATCTGCGGTCAACAGGGCCATTCCGGGTCGTCGGCAAGAGACCGAAGGCTTGGGATGGTCTCCGCGGCTCTCTGGTTGGTCAATCACACTTCGTTATCTACAACACTCATCCTCGCCCAACATCAAGGGTGAACTATTCGCGATTCCTACGAGGATCATCTCTTCGGTCGGCCGGAGAAGGACAGTAATGACCTGTGAAGTCGAGCGGCCTGGCTGCTACACGGCTCGTCGTTGGTCATGCTGGTAGGGTATAACTTGAAGCGAGTCGCACGATACACTTTTCCTTCTATGCTTGCAGTCCACGCGTCAGTCTCTCCAGCCATCTCTCCCCTGTGACACCAGCAAGACGAGCCTCGCGAATTCCATTTCCATTTCTCTCCCCATCCCTTTCTCTTCTCTCGCAAACCTCATCAACCGCCCAACATGTCCCCTCCACCCCCGACAAACGCCTACACGCCCCAGCAAACGACCGAACTCTGCTCTCGCGCCGGGCACGCCAAAGCCCGCATGCGCCCGGACAAGATCCTGCTCAGCTCTTTCCTGGCCGGCGCCATTCTGGCCTTCGCCTGCGCCAGCACGCTGTCCGTCACCGTCGCGCCGTGGTACCAGGAGAACGCGCCGGGCGTCATCACCCTGCTGGGAGCGGCGATCTTCCCGTTTGGCTTGACGATCATCCTGACGACGGGCGCGGACCTGTGCACGGGGAGTTTCATGGTTCGCCTTGCCTCCCTCGTCGACTCACCCGCTCGATCCGCAAGACGCAGACACAACTAACCTCCATCTCTACCAGCTAACGACAATCTCCACCCTCCACAACCGCACCCACCCCCTCCGCGCCCTCGCCCACTGGACCCTCACCTTCCTCGGCAACCTGGCCGGCAGCCTCTTCGTCATGGCGCTCCTGATCGGCTACACGACGACCTTCAGCTCACCCGCCGCGCACGCGCGCGCCGCCTCCTTCGCGACCGCCAAAGCGCTCTCGCCCGCCTGGCACGTCGTCTTCCTGCGCGGCATCGGCGCCAACTGGCTCGTGTGCCTCGCGGCCTGGCTGTCGTTCATGGCGCGGGACTTCGCGGGCAAGGTGGCTGCGATCTGGGGGCCGACGTTCGCGTTCGTCATGCTGGGGTTCGACCACGTCGTGGCGAACATGCTGTACGTGCCGCTGGGGATTTGGGTGGGCGCGGAGGGGTTGACGGTCGGGAGGTATGTTGCGGATTCGATGATTCCGGCGCTGCTGGGGAATATTGTGGGCGGGGGGTTGATGGTCGGGGTGGTTTATTGGTATCTGGTGAGTTTTCCTTGTTTTCTTGGAGGGCATTTTGGGCTGAGGGGGAGTGCTGACTGTGGTTGGGTTTTAAGTATCTTTGTGGCAACGAGACGCCCGTTGTTGTTGATGGGGAGGTGTGGGAAGGGGAGAAGGTGGAGGAGGAGATTGTGGGTCAGGTGCGTGAGAGGGATTATTCCGAGGGTCAGAGGTCTGGGGAGCAGACGCCGAGGAGGAAGGAGAGTAAGGGTGCGGAGGATATGGTTTGATGGGGAGAATGGGCGGTCGAATCAGTCGTGCAGGCACGATAGGCTTGGCTTCGCATTAGGACAGACGAGAGCGTTAACGATACACTTGATCAATACTTGTGTTGAACCGTGCTGATGACTGGTGAAAATAGCCAAGCCTGACTGATATGACAGTCCGGCGAAAGACAACTCATTGATTATGCGACAGTTGGAGATACCCTATCGAGCTTGCGTATTGCAGCATTCGCTTGGCCAGACGAGACATACGTCCGAGCAGGGTTTGGAATCCGGACTGATCTTTGGAACAGGTAGCATACGTACGATAAGGTTGGCTCAGATGCGGAATGGCAAGAGCATCATTGAGACGCCCCGTCAATTTTCGCCTTGCGCGTTGACGTCGATTTCATCGTTGCGTAGACACTGGAGCTTGCAATGCGTACAGCGTTTGTAGCACCGCGTTCGGCCGCATACAAGATGCCTGCACGAGTTTTGGCGCATCGCAGCAGACCCTTGTCCAGCACCCTCAAACAGCACGGTGGACGTATCTCGTCGCAGGGCCATGCCTGCCACATACCTAATCAGGCATCACCTCCGATGAATATGAAAGAAGCATCATTGTTATCATTCAAGGACAAACTCACATGAGCAACAATAACGTCTTATAAGGCAAACGACGTGAAAGTGAACGTAATGAACTCCATGACGTTCGATTCCTGCCCCAGGCATCCTCAGCGCGGCGTTCGCCTAAGGAACTCCACTGGAAGCCCTACTCCAAGCCCTACCTGTTCGCAACGCAATGCACCCAAGCCGATGCGCGCGTGAGCGCGTAGGCGAAGCTGCGGGTCTGCAAGCAAGCAAGCATCGGGGCCGCTCAACAATGCTCCGACGGGCTTGACGGCGCCCCAGCCAGCACGCACGTCATGACGCCGAAACCGAAAGCCCCAATCGACACTCTTCGCCGCTCTTCTGGACCTCTCTCGCCGCCGCGCGGATGCGCCGGAGTCGCGTACGCGCATGGTGGAGAGCTGATGAGGCGCGGATGGCGCCGTTGCTTTTCCGCTCGGGAAGGAAGCGCTGGATGCGCGGGTCCCTGCAGCGTCTCTTGCGGCGTGAGGTCTGATGAGGCGAAGGGGTGAGGGGAGCGAGGGAGGGAGGGCGCCACGTTGTTGTGCAGATCTGGTGGGCTGACCTATGTATGTATGCAGCGAAGCTGGTGTCGCTTGCCTGCTGCAGCGGCGATCGGGACGGGTTTATTGGACGCTGCAGGGGATGGATGGGGGGATGCAGAGGCGCGGATGCGCGGATGGAGTACGTGGTTGATGCAAGCCGGGCAGCAGTGTAGCCGTGGTAGCAGCCTGCGGATGCGCGCTGCCTGGACGCTCCTCGTATCCCGTATCGCGGCCAATGGAGCCTGTGCCAGGCGGGAGGTGGTGGTTTCGGACGATCGCGCGCGACACAGCAGTGCCACGTAGGGCGACGCGGTCGGATGTCAGCTGCGGCGTTGACTATTGCATGGACGCTGTGTGCTGGAACACAGGGGATGGAGTTGGTCGGAGAGGACGGATGGCCTGTCGCGGTGGATGCATGACTAGAAAGCAGCAAACATGCCGGGTGCGCCGCTGCAGTCGCACCCTATCGTGTCACATGGGCGGAGGCAAGCAGAGGACATGGTCGTATTGCGGGTGTGCGAGACAGCGCTGCATATGCCAATCTGAGACTGCTCGCGGTGATGGGACGGATGGGAGTGCGATCTTGAGTGCAATCTCAACGAGGGCGTAACACTGCATGTGCCAATCTGGGACGCGAGCAGGGCGATGTGGGCGATGTGGGTGACTACAGCGTGCTACTGCATCTCTCCCAATCTGGCCCATGCTGCTGGAAGGCGTGTGCCAATAATCTGGCGCATCTGCCAATCTGACCCGCCTATCTGACATCTGCCATCTGCCATCTGCCATCGGAGCGCATCTGCCATCGGAGCGCATCTGCCATCGGAGCGCATCTCGAGATCTCCGCCGCCGTCAGCCTCGCCGACCGCCGCCTCAGGCCGCCCACCTCTCGCGGAAGGCCGCCTCAGGCCACTCACTCCACCGATTGCCCACGCGAAGGTCCGTCGGCTCGCCGATTATCGTTTGTTGTACCTTACAGTGTCTTATGATCATCGGAGCTGCCTACCTCGCCTGCACTCCCCG
Organism: Septoriella neoarundinis; assembly: GCA_022813125.1. Classification (NCBI taxonomy): domain Eukaryota; kingdom Fungi; phylum Ascomycota; class Dothideomycetes; order Pleosporales; family Phaeosphaeriaceae; genus Septoriella; species Septoriella neoarundinis. Next base: position 124,477 of record JAKLND010000038.1, read on the forward strand.
GCAGGCCCGGCGCGTTGACGGCGGGCGGCGGCGGGCGGGCATGGGGGCTACGTCGATGGCTCGTTCGGCGCGCGCCTGCATCAGCTGGAGGGCATCTAGTCATCTACGATAGCCCGATCGATCTCTGCAGCGAGCGATCGGCAGCCGCCGCGCGCTCGTCCCGGGCACCACCATCACCAGCACACTACAGACCTAGTGCACACTACCGCTGCTTGCTCTCCAACACCCCGGCTGCCGACTCTGCTCGCTCGCCTCTCGCTTGCACAACCTGCAACGACTCTGCGCCCCGTCGCCGCCTCTGCCTATATCCACCGCTGCCCTGCCCTGCCCCGCCCCGCCCACCCTCCGCCTCTGCGACAAAGCCCGCCGTCTGCGCTCCCGGAGAATTTTTGAAAACCGCTGCGCAACGGCCGCGCCACACACGACGTCATGCCGAAAGAGAACAAGAAGCGCGGTCGCCGCATGGAAGGCACGAAGAGGAAGCACGAGGAAGCCGACGACGAACAGTCTTCCGCTCAGCATATCAAGCGACAAAAGTCGACCGACGATGTCGATGACGACGGACGCCCGATCGAGAACGGGCTTGACTACGTCCCGTTCAAGCACGAGGATGGCGACGAGAACATGGACGGCGCCTATCCTCCCATGGAAGACAAGCCGTTCTTCGGCATGCTCGACGAAGAGGAGCAGGAATACTTCAAGCACGCCGACGAGATGCTGGAGACGAATTCCTTCGACGATGCCGAGCAGCGTCAGCTGTTTCTCGCCAATGTCTGGCGCGAGGCCGACGGCAAAGAGTTGAAGATCGCCAACAGCCAGTCTTGCTCCCGTCTCATGGAGCGTTTGATTCAGTTGTCCACGCCTGCGCAACTCAAAGGACTATTCCAAAAGTTTTACGGAAAGTATGTCGGCTCTCCAATCCGCTTGATCTTACCAATGTTTCGGTCAGGTCGGCTAACTGATTCGCTAGCTTTGTTCATTTGATGACCCACCGCTTTGCATCCCACTGTTGCGAAGCCCTCTTCACACACTCGGCACCCGTCGTCACAACCGAGCTGCTGTCCCGGTCGAAAAAGTCCAAGAAGGACGGCGATGACGTCGATGGAGAGAGCAAAGAGCCCGAACAGCCAATGGAGCAGTATTTCCTCGACACTATGGCAGAGATCGAAGGCAGCATCGGCTTCCTCATGACCGATCGATTTGCTTCCCACGTCCTTCGTGTACTTTTGATCGTCCTGTCCGGCGAACCATTAGAATCATCAGCGAACAAGCAACTCATGCAGAGCAAAAAGAAGGAGTCGATCAAGGTCGATGGCAAGGAGAAATCAGAAGAGAAGAAGAACAACCGCACAGTGCCTGAATCGTTCTCTAAGGCATTGGAGAAACTTTTGAGCGAGAGTATCGCAGGTCTCGACACGGAAAAGCTTCGCGCCCTCGCCACGACTCCCAACGGAAACCCTACATTGCAGCTTCTCTTGAGACTAGAGCTTTCACATTTCGGCAAGCAGCGCGCGAAGGAAGGATCGTCTGTCATTCGCACTTTGCTCCCCGACGATCCAATCACGGAAGACTGTGGAAGCGCAGCCTTTATCAACGCCATGATATACGACGCGACTGGCTCCCGTCTGATCGAAACGCTCGTCGAGAGTGCGCCCGCGAAGCTATTCAAGAACATCTACGCCACCATCTTCAAGGAACGCCTCCCCTCATACGCCCGCAACGACATCGCCAGCTTCGTCGCCTGCCGCATCCTCGAGCGCCTGGGCAAAGACGAGCTCTTCGCCGCACACGAACTCATCGTTCCCAAAATCCCCAGCCTGCTCGAGCGCAACCGCACCAACATCGTCCGCACTCTCATCGAGCGCTGCACCGTCCGCGGCATCGACACCAAAGCCATCGCCGTCAACGTCCAAGCTACCTGGGACACGCCGGACGGCTTCGAGATCAAAAAGCTCCTCAAAATCGACTCCGCTCCGGATTCGCAACAACCTTCCGACAACACCACCACCGCCCAACCCCCATCAAAACCTTCCCAAGCGGCCCCCGAACCCACAAAAACCCACTTCAACCTCCTCGCGCAAGCCATGCTCCTCGTCCCCGGCGCCCTCAGCGCCCTCGTCCTCGACTCCCTCACCCTCCTCGACGGGCCCACGCTCGTCCACACCGCGAAAGACCCTATCGCCTCCCGCACCCTCCAGCACGCCCTCACCACCCCGAACGCCTCCATCATCGCCATCCGCAAGCTCGTCCAGCGCTTCTACGGCCGCGTGGCGGAGCTCGCGCTCGACAAGGCGGCGTCCCACGTCATCGACTGCGTGTGGGCGGGCACGCACGGGCTCGCTTTCATCCGCGAGCGTATTGCGGAGGAGCTGGCGGAGGAGGAGGCGCTGCTGCGCGAGAGCGTTTGCGGGCGCGCGGTTTGGCGGAACTGGAAGATGGATATTTACAAGAGGCGCAGAGCGGAGTGGGTGCACATGAGTCGCGTCAAGGCGTCGAACGATGGCTTCCAGAGCTTCAGTGAGCTGGAGGATGCGAAGAGGAGGGGCAGGAGGGAGGAGGAGAGGGATGCGAAGGAGGCTGGGAAGGAAGGGGGCAGGAAGAAGAGCGCGCTGGAGTTGGCGCGCGAGAGGCACGTGAAAAATAAGGCGGCGAAGGCTAAGCAGATGTCAGGTGGGGAGAAGGCGTGAGGACTTCTTGGTTTTGAGATGGTGTGGATGGGTGGTGTGGTTTGGGATGGGAGGTCCGCTGTAATCGATTCTTCTATGTATGCTAAGCGACGGAGTGGAATGTCATGATCGGGACGGTTACTTGGCCTCTCGTGTTTGGAATATCTTGTCGTCATCGTGGATGACTACCTGGGTCGTGATCGATGCTGGACGTAGGGCAACAGTGCATGATTCGCGCTTGTTCTTCGCTGCATTGGGCGCCTGACGAAACACGCTCGTCTCGTCTGGTTTGCGATGTGCGCACAGTAGTCTACACTTTCGTCCAACCGACGGACTTCGGACCGGCCTCTTCTTTGGCACCATAGCCCGTTGCAGCAGAGACTGGACGACTTCTCCAGGGAGTGGCAGACACATTTTATATCTTTTCCGTGATAGTGAGCATGTGGCTTGCTGTCCTCTCCCTCAACGTATCTCTCACAATCCACCCTGCCCTGTCTTCCTTCAAGAGCAAAACTTCGGCGAATTGTGGCGGACTCGTCCGTGCAGGTCTCGGTCCCCCGAACGTCGGCGCAGGTGCAGACCCTGATGGACGGCGTGGCTCGACTTCGCAGCGGGATCGCCCACAAAAAAGTCTGGTGGGGTGACTGGGCGTGCTGCCCGCCAGCAGGTCCTGCTCCCTCTTGTACGCCGTGCAATCCTGTCTCTCTCGTGTCTTCCCACCTCAACCTCACCTCCTCTCAATTTCTCCCTCCCACCCTCTCTCTCTCCACCACACATCCACAGCCATGTCTTCCTACGCCCTCTCCCAGTCCCACAAGGACCTCATGGAGAAGTCTCTCAAGGAGACTGATCCTGAGATCGCCGACATCATGAAGGACGAGGTCCAGCGCCAGCGCGAGTCCATCCTGCTCATTGCCTCCGAGAACGTCACCTCGCGCGCCGTCTTCGATGCCCTGGGCAGCGCCATGTGCAACAAGTACTCCGAGGGATACCCCGGCGCCCGCTACTACGGTGGCAACGAGCACATCGACCGCGTCGAGCTCACCTGCCAGAGGCGCGCTCTCGAGACCTTCCGCCTCGACTCTGAGAAGTGGGGTGTCAACGTCCAGTGCCTTTCTGGCTCCCCTGCCAACCTCCAGGTCTACCAGGCCGTCATGAGGCCTCACGAGCGCATCATGGGTCTCGACCTCCCCCACGGTGGCCACTTGAGCCACGGCTACCAGACTCCCACCAAGAAGATCTCCGCCGTTTCCACCTACTTCGAGACCTTCCCCTACCGCGTCAACCTCGAGACCGGCATCATCGACTACGACCAGCTCGAGCAGAACGCCATGATGTACCGCCCCAAGGTCCTCGTGGCTGGCACCTCCGCCTACTGCCGCGAGATCGACTACGCGCGCATGCGCAAGATCGCCGACGCCGTCGGCTGCTACCTCATGGTCGACATGGCCCACATCTCCGGCCTGATCGCCGCCGGCGTCAACAAGTCTCCCTTCGAGTACGCCGACATCGTCACCACCACCACCCACAAGTCCCTCCGCGGCCCCCGCGGCGCCATGATCTTCTTCCGCAAGGGCGTGCGCAAGACTGAGATGAAGCAGGGCAAGGAGGTCCAGACCCTCTACGACCTCGAGGGCCCCATCAACTTCTCCGTCTTCCCCGGCCACCAGGGCGGCCCGCACAACCACACCATCACCGCGCTCGCCGTCGCCCTCAAGCAGGCCCAGAGCCCTGAGTTCCTCGCCTACCAGCAGCAGGTCATCAAGAACGCCAAGCAGCTGGAGGTGAGCTTCAAGGAGAAGGGCTACCGCCTCGTCACCGACGGCACGGACAACCACATGGTGCTGCTCGACCTCAAGCCCATCACCAACCCCACCCTCGACGGCGCCCGCGTCGAGTTCGTCCTCGAGAACGTCAACATCGCCTGCAACAAGAACACCACCCCCGGCGACAAGTCCGCCCTGACGCCCATGGGCATCCGCATCGGCGCCCCCGCCATGACCTCCCGCGGCCTCGGTGAGGCCGACTTCGACCGCATCGCCGGCTACATCGACCGCTGCATCAAGCTCGCCCAGAAGGTCCAGAGCGAGCTGCCCAAGGAGGCCAACAAGCAAAAGGACTTCAAGGCCAAGATCGCCTCCGGCGAGGTCGAGGAGATCAAGACCCTCAAGGCCGAGATCGCCGCTTGGGCCGGCACTTTCCCCCTGCCCATCTAAGTGTCTTCTTGAAAGAGTCTGAAAGAGCTTAGGGCTTAGAGGAAAAGCATTTTGGGATTCGGCGTTGATTACATCGGGCATGAGACATGGGAGAACGAAGGGATTGAAAAAGAGGTCATTCAACAACGACTGGTTTTTTGTGTAAGCGACGGTGTTTTTGTGGGAATTTACAAAATGGGGAAAAGAGAAAAATGGTTGCCACAAGAGAGGCGAGAGATCCGTCTCTTCTCGCGGAAGTATGCTTTACGCATTTATTCTTCATGTATCAGAAATACAAAACGAAACCAAGGGGGAGGGCGTGCGTCAACCTGCCGCTCTTCTTTTATTATTCAATAATCTCCATGCGTCTTCGGCTTTGTTCGTTTCTTGTTCTTCTGGGTTCTGGATTGAGACTGGGACTCATGTTCTCCACTTCAACCCCATTAACAGCCTCATCGTCCATGGAATAGAGCCGAATGTCTGTCTCTTTCGCTTGATTGCCCCTGTCTATCGGCTCAACGTCCAGGCGGAGTCGTCTACTGCGTGCTCTCGATCCTGCCCCGAGGCCACGGATGCGATGGGGCTGCGTCCTTGGAGTAGCATCTTGTCCTTGATCCCCTTCCCACACCTAACATGGACACCAAAACGGCTGCTCCTGCCAGCTCGCTCTCCCCTTCAGCATAGTGTGTGACCCACGCAGCTCCCCGACCGATGCGCGGGAAGGTTCGCGGCGGGAACCCACATCGTTGCATCCGCCCATCGCAACCGCATGGCGAAACCGCCCTAACCACGCTGGCATCCCCTTGCTTGCTTTCCAGCCACAGCAGAGTCGCCGGGCTCCCTCCTACTTCGTCGATCGCGAGGGCCTTTTCTTTCTTCCTTCCTTCCCTCCTTTTCTCCGCTCCTCCCCTCCCCCCCTCAATCATCCCCCCTGCTCCCCCTCCTCGCCGCCTTCTTCCTGCTAACCGCCTCCTTCAGCCGCCTCCGCCCCGCCGCCTCCGCCTTCTGCAGCCTCTCCACGCGCTCCTTCTGCCCCGCCGCCGTCTCGTTCGGCACGCTCTCCTTCCCCGCCTCGAGCAGCAGCGCGTGCAGCTTGCGGAAGCACGCGTTCGCGTTGTCGGCCTGCTTGCGCGCGTCGTCCGCCTGGATGATCAGGCTGTTGGTTTTGGGCGCCGCGTGGCGGCTCGCGAGCACGGCGGCGTGCAGGGGCGGCGGGAGCAGGGGGAGGAGAGACGGGAGCGGGAGGCGGAGGGTGGCTTTGGAGGAGACTCTGTGGTTTTTTGTTGGTTGGCGGTTGGTCTTTTTCTTACGGGGGACGAGGGGGTGGGACGCACTTGTTGACGTTTTGGCCGCCGGGCCCGGAGGACCGCGAGAAGGTGATTTCGCACAGCGAGTGGGGGATTGTGTCGGGGTTGAGCTCGGAGAGCCATTTGCGCGCGGCGGAGAGGTCTTCGTCCGAGTATTCGGGCGAGCCGCGTTTGGAGGCGTAGGTTCGGAGGGGTGGTGGGTTGCGGACGAGGAAGGGTGTTGTTCTTATCGAGGCGATGTTGAAGAAGGGTTTGCGCTGCATGTTGGCGGCTGGTGTCAGGTGTGTTGTTTGGGCTTGAGTGGTACCTCACAGACGGATGGTACCTCACAGACGGACGAGCTTGACATGTGAAAGCGTAAGCTTGAGGCGCCCGCTTTTTGACAGGGAGCTTTGCTGCAGAGCCTCATGACGGAATCGCAAGGATTACCGCAATCGATGTTCCTACATGCATGCGCCGACGTTATTGAAACGGTCAAAAAGTGTTTTTGCAACGAGGAATGGGCGTATTGGCAGAAGAAATAGCATTCAGCATCCTCAAAAAGGGCGAAAAAGAATGAAAAACATCTGTTACAAACCCCCGGAATCGAACCGGGAACCTTCTGTGCTGCCATCAGCTTGCAAGTTGCAATTGTTGTTAGACAGAAATCATAACCGCTAGACCAGGCTTGCTAGTAACAACTCGTCGTTGAATTGATGGTTACGGCTAGCTTGCTATTGATCATATCCTCTTTGCTTATTGGAGATCGAGCAGCCACAAGCTCAACGTCAATCGCTGGAGCGCTGTCACATCAAATTCCGAAGGCATGCATGCGTCCGGAAACGGGCTCGATACAACACCACGACCACAGCCCGAAACCAACATGACAGAACAAATAAAGCTCGGGTAATTGCTGTCCACCGCAATTCAGATCGGGACAACTAAGCTAACTCCAACCTTCACAGCAAAGACGCCGCGACCAACGCCCGTGGCATCCCGTATGCGCCCTTCGTAGAGCGGGTGGAAGACTATGTGACAACTCGCGCGGATGTCGAGAAAACATTGCAGAGTTTCTCGGAAATGATTTCGTATGTTGTTTTCGCTGCTCTGGGTTCGCCATGAAGAAGCATTTGGCAGAACGCTGACCTTTCCACTTAGAAAATACCAATTCATGGAGTCGAGCACACAGAAGCGCGCGCTAGGCCTCAAAGACAAGATTCCGGACATTGAGAAGACACTGGAGACTGTGCAATTCCTTGCTTCGAGAGATGTATATCTTTCTACCCATTTTACCCTAAGACGCGCCGAAGACTAACGCCACCGACTCTCCCTAGGACGACGCCGAACCCCTCGAGACCTCCTTCGAGCTAAACGACACGCTCTACGCCAAAGCCAACATCGCCAAAGTCGACGAGGTCTACCTCTGGCTCGGTGTATGTTCACACTCCTCCCCTTGCTCTCCGATAATTCGACGAGACTGATCCTAGTTCTCAATCCAGGCCAACGTCATGCTTTCCTACCCGATCCCCGAAGCGACCGAGCTGCTGACAGGCAAGCTGGGCGCCGCGCGCCAGAGCCTGAGCAACTGCGAGGAGGACTTGGACTTCCTGCGCGAGCAGATCACCGTACGTCTTGATTTTCCTCTTTGTCAATTTCCTCCGTGGGGCTTCTTGGTGCAACGAGGCCTCGTCTTCCCTTTTTTGCTTTCTTTTGCTTCCTACACGTGGGAACTTGGCCTGACGAGTATACACCACAGACAATGGAAGTCGCCACGGCGCGCGTGTACAACTGGGACGTCGGGCAGAAGCGGAAGGAGAAGGAGGCGGAGGGCAGCTGAGCGCATTCTCTTATTCACCTCGAAACATTACCTAGTGATGGCAGGTCATCCAAAATTCGAAAAGCCAACTTCACGCTACCAGCAACCATCTCACGAAAACAAATGCACGAGGCCACTGGGGGTTAAGTGTCTGTATTTGATTTGTTCGTTTTTTGCTTTCTTCCTTTCTGTCTGCGCCGCTTATTATCGCCTTTGACCATGTCCTCCGCTTCCCACGCTCCAGCGCCATCTCGCGAGCTCTCAAAAGCACGAGCGACGCTTCTTTGGTATATGTACATCCAGCGAACCCGACAATCGCAACGAGAGAACAGGTGAGAAACAAAACCCAAGAGGAAGAGCCCGCACGAATGACCAAACGCAGAACTAAAACACCCTCTTGGTATCCAACATCGCGAAGCACATACACTTGCACCCCTCAAACCAGCAAGAAAGAAAAAGAAACCCAACTATCTCCGCCTCGACTCAACTCCTAATCAAGCGCAATAACCTCCTGCCCTCCTCCCCCGGCTTCCTTCTTCTCCACTCCTTCCCCACTTCCACTTGAACCCTTCCCCTCAAACCCCCTGACAACCCCATCAATCCTCTCCAGCGCCCTCCCAACCCCAACTGCATCCGCCGCGATCCCACTGCCCAGCCCCAGAAAGTGCTCGTCCCCCGGATCGCTCCAGATCTCCCGCAGAGCCTTCAGCAGCTCCTCTGGCAGGCTCTCGGCGTTGGCGCGCGTGCGCTCCTGCTCGACGTGCCAGCGCACGGCGCGGCGGGCGCCCGAGGCGGCGGGGTCTGCGCGGGCGCGCGCGCGCAGGCTGAAGGTGATCTGTGGGTGGGGCGGCTTGTACTTCAGGCTGTACCAGCAGACGTTGCGGATGTGGAGGAGCGGGGAGGCGCGGGTTGGGTGGGCTTTTTGGAGGGTTTCGATGGTTTGGAGCACGGGCAGGCTGAGGTGGAGCGTGTGCATTGTGGGTGTCAACGCGGCGGGGGGGGGCGGGGCGGGGCGGTTGAAGTTTTGCTCGAGCATGGCTCGGATGAGGAGGTGCGGGTTGGAGTTGGGTGGGGAGAGGCGGAGTTTGATGGTGCCGGAGGGTTCGGTTGGGAAGATGAGTCGAGCGCTGAGGGAGGCGTTGGGGCCGTAGGTGAAGTTGAGGCGGTGGAGGGTTGCGGTCGAGCAGGTGTCGCCGCAGGATTTAAGGACGGTTAGGCAGTGGTCTAGGCGCTTGATGGCGGAGAGCTTTGCGCGGATTTCGTCCATGAAGGGCTTGCCGAAGGGTGTGCGGAATTTGACGGCCAGGCCTCCGGTTTCGTTCATGGCGAGGTCCTGGTCGTGACTGTTGTTGATGAGATGTTTTCGGAGCTCCTTGAAAGACTTGTCGTGTAGTGCTAATCGTAAGTCGTGCCGTACCAGTAAGCGGTCAGACGTCCCATTGGGCAGCTTGCTGTCATCGCCGTGGTGTGTTAGCCGGACGAGCTCTCGAGCCCAAGGCTTCCAGTTCTTCTCCCGTGTATGATTCATCAGCCTTGAGAAGTTGATGAACATCGCCGGGGGAGGATGTTGAGCATCGCTATCGTCACTCGAGATTAGCCAAGGCTTCTCAAATTGATACGGGACGCGGGCGTGATCGAGTTCCATCGCGAGCGATGTGTAAGATACCTCTGCGAGAGCAGCCTTCTCGATCTGCAGCAACAACCTCCGCGACACTATCGCGTTAGATGTTGCGGGTGTTAGAAGCTTTCTCGCATTGACGATGACTCTGTACTTTGTGCCATCGACTTCCTTGAGCTGAACAATCCACCAACAACTGCCTGACAGGCCGACTGTAAGGCAGATAGCCCACTCTTTACCCCAGGTCTCAGCAGGAACGAAGATTTCTCTCTGCCAGAGATCTTCGCCGAAGAACACGCGAAGATTGTCCTGTCGCGCAAGGTCTATAACTGGGCTCCATCCCAGTGAGTGTACTGAATTGTCGACCGACTCCAACACAAGTGAGGACATCATCGAAGCGAGTCGTCTTGGGATGTCGGTAGTCGGATCAGTGTTGAGACGTTGCTGCGCTTTCCGGGTAGCTGGCGTAGACGGCGATATTGAGAACTGTCCAGTTATAGGCTCGACGATAACACGAACGGGAGATCGTAACGATGGGAGACTCATGACTAATGCGCAATCATCTGGGTTGTCGTCTGAAGTGCTCAATTCCGCTGAGAACTTCGATTGTGGAGGGACAAATCTCATCAGATCGTCTTTGACGTGGCGCAAGAGGGATGACGAGTGTTTGGCAATAGCTTGCAGCAGGATCGCTTCAAGATCGATGTGGCCCCAGTCAATGTCCAGTTTGGCGTCCGGGACCTGAACACCGCGTTGAAACCATCTTACGGAGATTTCAGGCGTCGGGTTCAGTACTGTTTTCCCATCCTTGGTCCTGCCACTGCCAATGCCCAGCTCTATCCAGGATTTCTTCCCGGGCCTCCCAGTCCAGTAGGTTACGACAACTATTCGGCGGATCTTTTGAACGCCGATTGCGTCGAACCACTTGCCGCGCAGGAGATCAAACACTTGACTGTGGAGTACAGTCAATTTGTGCGTCAAGACGTAATTGTGCAAGACGTCGTAGCAGCCCTGTAGGCCTTTCGCTGCGATGGCCTTGTTGACTTCCATTTCGCAGAAGTTTTGGATAAAGTCGTTCAGCTGTTCAGGTGCCGGAGAGTACAAGAAACGTAACTCAATAAAGAAGAACGGACTTTGAGGATCCTCGTCCGCTACTGCTAGATCGACAGCGAATTCCCCAGGTACTGTGAATGTTGCGCGTCCGTCGGCTACTGTGTACTCGTTGAGGTGATATGGGAGTTCTTCGTTCAGTGTCAACCTCGTGGCTAGCGTGACATTCATATCCTTGAGGGTCCGTAGTAGTTCCTTGCCTGTCATTTTTGGAGGAGTGATGTAACCAAGATCCGTCAGCGTAGACTTTCCCGTTGCCAGAAGTTCCAGTGCACCTTCGATGTTCGGGTTGGGCATTTTCGCTTGGCTCATGGCTAGCTTCATCTCGCCCACTGCAGTCGTCGCCTGGATGTGACAGAAATTCGACCGTCCAAGGTGTGCGTTCACGTCTATTATCCCGGCAAACGCCTCGGCATCTTTGCTCCAGTCGTTGATCACCAGCGCCTTGATGAAGCGTTCTCGTTGCTCCTGAGCAAATTTCATCAACCTGTCTTTCTTCTTCAAACTCACAGCATCCGTGTCCTGTTCGGATGTCACGCCGTTGGGCTGAGCTGCTTGCTGTGAAACCTTCTCGTTTGCCATTTGCGCGATGAGGTCGTTCAAGTCCGTGAAGCACTTCTCCGCAGTGCGGATCATGAGCTTTCCCAGCGACTTGTTCTCCACGCCCTCGCGCCATGATTGATCCAAGGGCGGCGGTGTCAGGGGATTCGCAGAAGACGACTGTGCTCCGCTTCCTCCGTTTTCCTGCAATATCCCATTGGAAACAACTCCATTGGGCCCGCTCGCGACAGCGCCATTGCTCTGGGGCTGCCCAACCCCCTGGGCTTCACTTGCTTCTGACACGTGGGCGCGATCCTTCTTAAAGCCTTGCGACCCTGCGGCGTTCGCTTGTTCTTCCATCATCAGCCTGCCGGGCATCTCCTCACCATGCCCGGCGCGCTCGTCTCCCGCCGGCGTTCCGCCTTGCGCCGTGCCTCCGGCAGCCTGGCCTGATCCGGGCACGCTTGACGACTGTATGGTGGCTTAGGGTCCCGAGGTCATGTCCTCTTGTCGCTGTGGCCAGGCGAACTGTGCAAGCGGTGCAAGTTCGGATGGTCGAGGTGCAGACGGGATGTCCAAGAATTGCAGAAGAGTATCGCGCAGTGAGGATAGTCGTGGTTTTGGGCTCGCGTGCAGTGCGGCGCAATCAACAGCACCGCTGCGGGCGCGGTTGTGAGGCGGCGATTGGGCGAGACGTCGCGCGACGAAGTTTGTACGTAGTATGAACGCGAGCGGTTTCGACCGGAGTGTGTGCGATGATCGGAGCTGTGAGGTGGTGGTGGTGGAGGTGGAGGTGGTCGGCGAGGGTTGCGGGTGCAGGTGCAGTTGCGGTTGCAGAGTCGCGGCGATTGCGCAGATCTCACTGCAACAAGCGCTGAGGAGGAATGCGCTGGACTCTGTCTGGAGCAAGCAGCAACCTCCAAGGTTCGGGATTGCCCGCACCGCGCGCCATCGCCCGCGATGATGGATGCCAACCCCACGCCAGCTCCGGTTGATGGGCCGAGGAACCTTGTCTTTGCCTCTGTTTTCTAACACATTGGATATCGCAACTTCTTCGACTGCTCGTTATTGAATTGCTAGTTGGAAGTGTTTCGACTCTGGTCAATACAAACGGCCATGCTCTACTAACCTATGGATTGCTCTAGGGTGGCTCCCGCAACGGTCGCATCCACAGCCGGTTGCGCCCGACCGAACCGCGTTCACTCGCTACAGGAAGATCGAGGGGTTTCGCCTCCTGCTGTCGAACGTGAGATACCCGCGAAAGGAGTCCCTGGAGATCTCCTGAAACGTCTGAGAATGGCAGCTATTCGATGCTATTTGAGTGCCTGTCAGCGTTCGAGTCTCGGCAAGCATCAGAAGCGTAGTCACCAGGCGCCTCGCACTCAGGTCATGCAACGGCTCGGCATATGCGATCGACATGAAGGCAAGGGTGATCGGTCGCTGCATGCAATGTTTATTTCCTGAGAGCACAGAAAGTATCGTGCACATGTCACGATACTCTTGCATCCTCATGCTCCTTCTCAGCGTGACGATAGTATCCAAAACCCGTCTAATCAGGAGACGATAGCCCCAGACAATATCCACACTATAGGGCCATACCAGCTAGCAGCGGTAGGTCACGCGTGCTAACCTCCATGTCGTTAATGGCCTCGCGCACGCTATCTCTTATCTGCAACGTCTCCTCAAGGACAATGCGCGTGCCGTGCCCAGTTGTGAACTCGCTACCGCACATAAGCAAATTACCTGCGCACCTCCTGTTGCATCCCCGTGGGAGTCCGCGGCCTGCCACTCGCCGTATTGAAATGGCGGCGCGCCCTTGAACGCCGGGCACGCGCAGGGTCTCGCTGCGGGCGCTGATGGATCGGCGTCGCCTCCAGCCACTGCTCTCCCTGCGCCAGCAAGCATCCTGCGGCCAGTTCTCCTCGCGCAGCAACGAGGCCGACGACGAGCGCTCCGACATTTCCTCCATCACATCATCCATGGGTCCTGCAGATACAAGCGCTTCGGAGGACCGGCCTCCTCCCGCCTACGAGGGCGAGGACACCCGCCCCACTTCCCGGAAGGAGCTCCTAGGCTTCTACGCCTACTCCTTTGCCGCCGAGGTCTTCGTCGTCTGCGGACTCGGCGCGTTCATCCCTATTACTCTGGAAGATCTCGCGCGAGGTTCGCCAAGTGCTGTTTTGGTCAGCGATCGGACGAAGTCATGCAAGACCAAAGTCGGCATCCCGGAAGTAGCGTCGACGATCCTCAACCACGGCCACAATGGCGGCAAGCATGCCAACAACCAGTGCATCTTCGACTTCCTGGGCCTCGAGATCAACACGGCCAGCTTCGCCATGTACACCTTCAGCTTGAGCGTCCTACTTCAGGCTCTGGTCGTCGTGACCATGTCTGGAGCCGCGGATCACGGCAGGTTCCGAAAGACCTTGTTGCTGGTGTTCGCGGTTGTTGGCGCGATCGCTACGATGTTGTTCTTGCCGGTCACGCCTAATGCTTACATGCTTGGAAGTCTGTGGGCTATTATAGGGAACGTTTGTTTCGGAGCTAGTTTTGTACTCTTGAACTCGTTCTTGCCGCTGCTTGTTAGGCATCATCCGAGAGTTTCACACAGACGGAGGAGCAGAGGGTCGAATGCACGGAGTCATGACGAGGTGAGTGATCTACTACTTTCAATATATTCTCTGATTGCGGTCTGTCGAGAAATTCGAGCATTTGCGTATGGCGAAAGGCCACTTAAAAAGACCTGCAAACATATCCACTTACACACGCACGATGTCACATTTGCTTACCAGTACACAGATCCCTAATAATAATGAACACGATTCCCGAAATCCCAACAGAACAGACGAAGCGGATGCCACTACTCCCCTCCTCCCGCACGTCGAGCAGATAGAGCCATATCCCCGATCCGCAGCAACACCCCTCGACGACATGCAACTCTCCACCAAGATCTCCTCCTACGGCATCGGCATCGGCTATTCCGCCGCAGTCATCGTACAAATGCTCTCCATCGTCATCCTCAAATCCACCGGCGCCAACCTCTTCTCCCTCCGCCTCGTCCTCTTCGTCATCGGCCTCTGGTGGCTCGCCTTCACCATCCCCGCCGCCATCTTCCTCCGCCCCCGCCCCGGCCCACCCCTCTTCTACGGCTCCCCCGACTCCAAGCAAACCTGGGCCGGCTACCTGACCTACTCCTGGACCAACCTCGGCGCCACCATCCTCCGCGCCCGCCGCCTCAAGGACGTCCTCCTCTTCCTCGCCGCCTGGTTCATGGTCTCGGACGCCGTCGCCACCGTCTCCGGCACCGCCATCCTCTTCGCCAAGACCTCCCTCGGCATGGACTCCGCCGCCCTCGCCCTCATCAACGTCATCGTCACCCTCTCCGGCATCGCGGGCGCCTTCACCTGGTCCAAAGCCTCCCGCATGGCCCGCCTGTCGCCTTCCCAGACCATCCTCGCCTGCATTTGCCTCTTCGAGCTCATCCCCCTCTACGGCCTGCTCGGCTACGTGCCCGCCATCCAGCGCCTGGGCTCCTTCGGCCTGCAGCAGCAGTGGGAGATGTACCCCGTCGGCGCCGTCTACGGGCTGGTGCTGGGCGGGTTGGGCGCGTACTGCCGCGCGCTGTACGGCGAGCTGGTGCCGCCGGGCAGCGAGGCGGCCTTCTACGCGCTGTACGCCATCACGGACAAGGGGAGCAGTGTTTTCGGGCCCGCGGTCGTGGGCGCCATCACGGATGCGACGGGCGATATCCGGCCGGCGTTTTGGTTCTTGGCTGTGTTGATTGGGGCGCCGATTCCGTTGTTGATGATGGTTGATGTCAGGAGGGGGAAGAGGGAGGGCGAGGCGTTGGCGAGGGAGATGGTGGGGGTTGCTTGTGGGGTCGTTGGGGAGGACGATGATGAGGGAGAGGAGGTGGAGACGCCGAGGGACGAGGGGAGGCGGTTGTTGGAGTAATCAGAGGGTTGTAGTATTGTAATCACAGCGCACGATTCCATAGGACGGAGTCCTCATGAATGACCTTATAACGTCCATGCAGCGACGCAGCGAAGACGAAGGGAGGCGGTTGTGTCAGTAGCGAGGGGCCCTTAATGCTGCGACTTTCGCGCAGTAACGTTTGAGGAAGTTCTCACGAGAGACGATCTGCCGTCCATGCAGCGATGTAAGAAAGACGAGGCAAAGTGCACTCTCAGCTCAAAGTCATCTCGTCAATTGTCAGAAAAGGTCTACACATAAACAAGGCTATTTACAGGACCCCCTGCACCTCGCATCTCAGCATTCTCCCTCCTTCTCGCTCGCGAGGAAGTCCTCCGTCAAATGCACACCATCCACCTTCACCCGCTTGGAAATCAAGAGACCAGCATGACTTTGAAACAAAACCCGGAACGCCCAGCTCCTCCTCGTCGTCAGATAAGAGAACATCATCGTTCCATCATGCCATGCCCGTCCGCATTCTGCGCGATGAACCAGAATCTAACAAGCGTAGCATAGTAAATGAAAACAAGCGATAAAAGCAAAAAGATCAAGCGGGGTATCTGACAAGAGATCTAAGAAGCCAAAACGGCAAAAACGGCAAATGGGGATGGCAGAGAAGAGAGAGCGCGCGGGACTTGCCAAGTTCCACGAGCAACCAAGGAATAGTTCTCGAGAGGCATGGGCTCTCTCAAGCCTCCGGCTCGACGCCTTCGTCAATCTTGTCCGGCACGCCCGACGCGCCCTCCATGTGCGCCGCGTGGCTGGCGGACGCGGTCTTGGGGCTCTCGCGGGTCGGCGGCGCCGCGCTCGTCGGGTTCGGAGGGTGGTTGGGCGACTCGCTCTTGACGATGCCCTGCTGAGGCGTTGCGTGGCCGCCGGGGTGGGGGGTGTTGCGGGGCGAGGCAGAGGCGTTGGAGCCGCGGGCGGAGGCGCCGCCGCCCGAGTGGATGGACTGGGCGGAGTTGGTGCGAGGCGAGACGCGGCCGTTGAGCTTGGCCCAGCGCAGGCCGCAGGAGTTGCAGAGGTCGCGCTGACCGGAAGGCCCGCGGCGCCACTCGGGCGTGACGCGCGTGTGGCAGTTTGCGCAGTCCTTCTGCTGATTGCCGGCGCCCTTTCTACGCTTGCGCTTCTTTTTGGCCGCGATGAGGGATTGGACTTCTTCGGCGAGCATGCGGTTTCGCTTCTCCAGCTGGCGGATTTCGTATTGCCAGGAGCTGGACTTGGTGGTCTTGAGCTCGTCGAAGAGGTTGTCTTCTGATGCGAGAAAATCGTCCTGGTGGCCAAGTTGGAGGCCGTTTTGGCCGGAGTAGGTGATGGCGGAGTGGTTGGTATTTTGGAACTTGCTGGCGGAGAGTGCGGAGTTGGGTGTGTCGCCGGCCCCAGAAGCAGTCTGGGTAAGCTTGGCTGAACTCTTCGACTGCAGGGAATCCTCCGAGCTCCTCTCTTTGGTGAGACTTGGCCGTGACATTTGCGAGGCGCGCGAGAACTTGATGAGCCTGGTCTGCGCGACGATGAAGGTCGGCTTCAGACCTTCGCTTGCGTCTCCGGGGTACAGCGTAGTGAAAGCCGAGAGGACTTGGCCTCGTCGGTTGATCATCTCGTGCTTCACAGATGCCTTGCTGCCAGTCCTCGCGTGTTCCAGGATTCTTCCAAACTCTGACTTGGATTCGGCGCGCATCAACGACTGAATGCTCACCCCCACAAGCTCATCGGGTTGACGATCGAGCAGCTGTCGGACGTTGGACGACACGTAGAGGAACATGCCTGACGTTGACATCTTTGTCCAAAGCTCGTTCTCTCCCACCCCACCAGCGCTAGCGATATCGTGCTTGCTGAGGGTGTACACCGGGCGTTCGCGGCCGACCATAATGATTGACTTCCGGCCCTTTCCCTGTTCCGTGTGAAGAGAGCCATGGCCTTCAAACCACATGTACCCGCTGTTCTTGCGACGGATGCGGAAGACAATGTTGACCGAAGCGCCGGAAGAAGTATCCTTGAGCTCTCTTGTGACCGGCACAATGTCACTGGGGTGACAGACAGAGCTGAGGGCGGTACCGATGATTTCGCTCGGCTCGTACTCAAGGACACGTTGAGCAGAAGGTGAGATCCACTGGAAAAGACCCTTCAGTGACAGGACGTGCACGACGTCGTCCGTGTTCTCTAATAGAACCTTGTCCCACATGCGCTTCGCGTACTCGGACTCTCCGGTGCCGATGGTGCTCAAGATCGTGGATACGTCGTCGCGCGGAACAGTTTGTCCCAGGTCGGGTCTGGATGTTGACTCCGGCGCACTCATGGTGTACGCCGGCATGGCCATGCCACGCTGGTAATTGATTGCGTACGAGCCGTCTGTGCACGTTCAGTCAGTTTCCCGGCCAAGCAATTCATACCTTCGGAGCCCTCGGCTTGGTGATCGGAGTCCATCGGCAAACAGATCGGGCGATGAACATACCTGGATTTTTGTTCGTAACCGCATTCGGCTGTTCCACTAGGTCAACCTGAAACCCCACGAAGAATTTCACCTGCTCCGTATCCCATGTGATAGGAATCATCGTGAGTAAATTCATAAAAGGCTGACCGCCGCGGCGGTAGTTAATGAGCGAGATCTGCGACTCTCGCCGGAGGTTCACCATGTTCTTCAGATACAGCACAGAGTCATCGTCAACATATTTTCGGCGAACTCCGGCTGCCACGTTGCCGTCCGGAGATTGCAAGAAGCGACAGTTGCGCCCCAGAATCATGTGTTTGGTGTATCCGGTCAGACGCTCGAAGTTGTCCGAACAGTACACAATAGGGAAGTCGTCTAGCTCTGCGTCGCACACCACGAAAGCACACGACAAGTCAACAGAGCCAATGTTAATTTCGGGGTTCGGTCTTGTCGCAACGCGCATCTGAGAGTCTATCAGTCTGTGCTCGACGAGCGCCCATTATAGCCCACATACCAAAACGCCAAGCATGTCGAATCCAGTCGATGAATACGCGTTCTTGTAGGCAGACTGCATATGAGGTTTGTTGACCATCGTCGAAGGCCAACTGCCGCCTACAGGCTCCCATGGGAAGTTCTGATTGTTGGGATTGTAAGCAGCCGGTTTCACGGGCAGTGGGCCGTTCAGACCATTGTAATCATTTCCCGTGCGTCCAACGCCACGATCCTGCATTGAACCAGGCAAAGGGTTCTGCGGTTGCCCCTGAAATCCGGGAGTGTTGCTGTGCTGATTAGATTGGTGCATTGATGGGTTTTGCGACGCTTCATTTCCCGCAGCTGGTGTGTCGGGCTGTTGAGGGCTGGCCGCCGAGGATACGTGGTTGCTTTGGCTCCTTGACAGCTGGTGGGGCACCGACGGTCGCTGATTTTTCCGGCCATACTGCGAGCTACCGCCACTTAGAGCACTCGCATCTTGGGACGAAACGCGCGTAGATCCAACGGATGGGTCTTGCGGTGTACCTTGGTGAATGGGCGAAGCGACGACGTTCTGATTATACTGTGGTTGGCTGTACATGGGCATCTGGATGTCGTCCGTGTTGGATCCTAGGTTGCCACCCATGTTGCCTGACATGTTGCCGGCCAAAGTATTGTTGGCGCTGCTTCCCATACCGCTCATGCCACCGCCCATACCATTTAAATTGCCGCCCATGTTGTTCCCCATGTTGCCGCTCATACCAGGGTCTAAGCCGGTCCCCATGTTGTTGCCCAAGCCTACGGCCATATTGTTGCCCATGTTGCCAACATTGCTTCCCATAGCGTTGTTTCCCATAGCGTTCTGATCCAGACTGAAGTCCATATTCATCGCCAGATTTGGGTCCAGATAGGGACTGTTCATGTCAATGTCTAGAGTTGACTGGTGGGCTGGCGAAGCGTAGGCCGAGTTTTGGTTCATCATGGCGCCATAATTCTGTGGCGTGTTTGAGAAATTGGTGTTGAGATTGAGCTCGTGCATTCCGGATTGCCGTCGACTCTGAATGGGCGCCTGGCCGCTTTGCGTGGAAGGGGTGTTTCCAGACATGGTTCCAGTCTGGTTCATATTCATTCCAGCGTTAAAAGAATACGAGTTCATGGCCTCTGCTGGGGACCTGTTGCCGTTGAAGTCCATCATACTGTTGATGCGACGCACTCCCGGGTTGTAGGCGTTACCCTGCGTTGGCGTGGTGTTTGCGAAGCCCTGCGGCATGCTTTGGCGCCGGATGATCTTGGAGTTGAGGCCTGAGCTGAGGTTGCCCATGTTCACCATCCCATCAAGCGACTGTCCGCCAGCGGCATTCTCGTCCGAACCTCCATCGCCATTCAGGCCAGCCTGGCCCATCATCATCATGTTCTGCATATCATGCCGGCCGTCCTGCGGCATGCCACTTCCATCGTATCCCGTATTGTCGCCGTATTGGAAGCCATTCATCGCGGGCGACGTAGCGCCTGCCTAAGAGCAAGCCAGCTAGTCGCTTCCTTACAAGAGGCCTGCCGTGGCGGGCAGGTGGTCTGCCGCTGGGGCAGCGCAACTACGCTCCGATAGTCGCAGCGGTATGCAGTTCAGCATAGGGCCAGGGCCAGCGGCGTCGCTGCACGGCGTGGTGCTGTCGCGGTCGGATAGGCCAGCGGTGTGGTGCCAGGTGCCAGAAAGCCGGGTCCACGAGATATCAAGCCTCGTTCCGACGGCTGCGCGTCCAAGCGGGAGAAGGATCCGGGGCGCGGCGAGTGACAGGCGTGGCGAGGCGAGTGCTGTCGCAAGGGCAATGGTCAGGCGTGTGATCGCGATCGAAGTGTGTCGCTAGAGTGCTCAGGCACTGCGGCTCTCCTGTGCAGGCGCTGCAGTGCGGTGCCGTGTGGCTCGCAAGGGTAGGTCGACGCCTCTCAGCAAGGAAGACAGCCGAGACGGGGGGCGCCAACCAGCGTGCAGCGGCAGAGACGGGAGGCGCTGATTTTGCCCATACGCGATCTCCACACCGCGCCCGAAACATCGAGCAGATCCCCCGGTGATGTCACTACAACGGCACGCCTCAAGCGGCAGCTTCTAGAGCGCTGGGAGGTAATCCATAGATCATAAGCTACAGTGCCTGCCTTTGGCCTTGGTGGAGAACTGCTGCTATACAGTCGTGTTTGCTTTCTAGGTAGGGTAGAAACAGCTGCCTGACGCTCAGGACGCGCGCGCGAAGTCGTTCTTCTCTCCACTGCGGCGGCCGCGCTTTGCGTCTATGCTTCCCGAAATCGATCGATACCAGCCGCTTCCCCGATTCCTATGCAGAAAGCAGATGGTCTTCATGGTCTGCGCTTTCGTCTCCCTGCGCTAGCAGCGCTGCAACTCGCACTTCTATTTCTACAGCGCCATCAGCCCTCAAATTGTTGAGGGCTGCGCGTGGCCCCCGCCGCTATGTCATTGCGCCCAAAGACGCCGCTCCTCGACGCCACCGACGCTTGCTGTGCAGCTTCAAGCAGCCCTTGCGATGTCGGGGAGTGAGACACCAAAACCGTTGGACGTATATCAGGATTGCGCAAGTCATAGTTGCGATTCGTCCGTGCGGCGATTCAGCCATGTCTCACAGAGACCTGAAAGTTGTCTCGCTATGGCGCATTTCGCAAGTTTTGTAAACACGCAAAGTCGTCCAATCACAGAACCGCCGTTTTCGTGTGCCGATAAATGTCAAGTGGTAAGTTGCGAGTAAACATCGCGTGTGATTAAGCCTTGCGTGGGGTCGAGATAAGCTTATTCTGCGACTTCCTCATTGCGGAAGCATGATATATTCTTGACATAAGCCATAAGCTACCGGCGATCTTCAAGTTTATACGAACTCCATTCTTCATGCTTCATACAGTGTCGCGCGCGAAGGACACGCCTCGAAACTCCTAAAACGTGACTTGTTCTCCAGACTAAACAATCCGCCATCCAGGCCATGGGTATCATATCATGTCACAAGCATAAACTCCTCGCTCCCATCCTTAAGCATAAAACTTCAAGCACCTGTCGGCGACATGGACCGCCTCGCATTCCACACTACATGTCCTTTCGCCGCACTTCAAGCATTTGAACCTCCCCCAATACCCACAGGTCTGACAAAAGACCCTCGCAGGCGGCGCAGATGCGGGTCCAGGTGCAGAGCGTGCAGCATTGTAGGTCAAGGGCGGCGCGTCCACGAGGGCCTGCATTTCCTCCAGCGTAGGCAGTCGCGGCACGGCGTCGAAGTCGTGTTCCTCATCTCCCGAGCCAGCTCCTGGCTCGAAGGGTAATGCCAGGCCTTGCGCAAGAGTAGTAGGTCCAGGACTACCACTCATGCTGCTTTGCTCACGCTGTACTCTCCTTGCAATCGGCATCTTGGTGGCCCGTTGCACGGGCTGCACGACGGCAGAATCAGGATCCCTCTCCAGTCCATCAATCTTGCCCGTCCGCGCTAGCTCTGCTTCTTCGTCATCCAAGTAATGCTTGAATTCTTTCCCGCTGCTCAAGATTTTCTTCGTGTTTGATGTCTTGCCGGCTTTCCCTCCACCAGATCCACCGTTTGTCTGCTTGGGTATGGGAATGTTGACATCTCTTGCGTTGTCCGAATTCAGATCGCGGATTCTGCGCTCGATTTCGCGCTGTTGTCGCGCACTCAAAGCCTCGCGCTGTGCTTCTGTCTGGCCCAAGCCGGTTGTCCTCGCCCGCTTTTTTCCCGCAACCTCCAAGGCAGCCTTTGACGGATCGGCGGCATCTTTCTTGACCGCTACCCAAGCGAAGCCCGGCTGGTGCTTTGAGTGTGTCGTAGGGATCTCCTCGATGTGAGGAGTGCGGAAGCGTAGGGGTCCCTCAGCCATGATCGTGCAGATGGCGTGGCAGGTCGTGGAGGCTCTCGCGCGCACGAGATGGGCATGTGAAAGCGCCGCCAAAGAGGCCGACGCCCGCTCAGGCAACCTGGGGCTCCGGGGAAATCCCGCACGCTTGCCGCAGCGGCCGCCGCCTGCGGCAGATCATGCACCTGCATGCCCTCAGAATTACGTTCCACTTGACCGAAACACTACTGCGCGAGAGCTTACTCCCTCTTGCAGACCCCGACAGACGACCGAAGAGGCTCCACGTCCTCTCGCAATTTTATCAGAGCGTTCCGAGATGCTCCGGAGACCCTCAGGCTCCGCTAGACACACGACCGCCTCGGTAAGTGGACGGGACTTATTCACGGTGGGGCCTGAGTTTGTTTGGACAATTGGCTGCGTCACAGAGGCGACTGTAACCGCCGTGAGGACTGAGGCGCCGGTTTTTAGAAGAAGTCATTCCCCGTAGGTACCTGTAGCTCCAAAACTTCCTCCTTTGCCCCGGATCCTCTTGCCATTCCCTACCACAAACTCTTACGCCGCAGAACGACATCATTCAGTCTTCAGTAGCACTCGCATACCGCGGAGCCACTCCCACAAACACAGCAACAATGACTAGACCAAGGACCATGACCCTTCCTACTACTCCGGGCAGGACGCCCGCCATATACAAGCCCGCCGCTGCCCCTCCCATAGACCCGGCTCACGGTGCTGCCTTCATCTTCCTTCACGGTCTCGGTGACAGCGCTGAGGGTCTGGAGAGTAAGAAAATCAATTGATTTCTGCAAAGAAGAAAGCTGAAGGCTGACACTTTCCAGACATTGCCGACCAATTCCAGCAGAACAGCAAACTGCCTTGGATGCACTGGATTTTCCCCAACGCCAAAGAGAACCTCGACGCGCGAGCCACAGCCTGGTACCATCCTACAAAACTTTCCGATCGACCTGAGCTTCAAGATGCTGAGGACGAGGATGGCATGCTCGAGTCTGTCGCCTACGTCGAGTCGCTCATCGACGCATGCGTGAGCAAAGGTATCCCTCCTCAGCGCATCGTGCTCGGTGGCTTCAGCCAGGGATGCGCCATGTCTCTGCTTACCGACCTTACGAGCTCAAAATATGCTGGCCACCTGGCGGGCATTGTCGGCTTGATGGGATACCTGCCTTTGTGCAACCGCCTGCCCGAACTGCGCGCCAAGTCGGGTTTGCCTGCTCAGCACGGCGAAGTGCCTGTCTTCATGGCGCGAGGAAAGCAAGATCAGATGATCCCGAAGAGCGTATACGATCAGAGCATCAAGGCGCTGCGCATGGTTGGCTTGTCTGAAACGTCATTGGAGAGCAAGGAGTATGACGGCGTTGGACACCAGATCAGCGGCGCGGTGCTCAAGGACCTCAATGACTTCCTGCACAAGGTCGTGCCGGATCTCGGGTCGTTCTAGGTTGGCTGTTGCCGTCTGAGCTTTCGGTTTGCATTGCATTCTATAGTATGATATCCACTCTGAAACCAGTCAATAAACAATGGATTGAACAAAACACGATTAGCGAGAATCCTTTGCTCGGTGCAGATTTGCCGTGCCAATCATCGATGGTCTTGAGAGTTGACCTTGCGATGATGCTTGAGTCCCTTGAGTTCAGTGCGGGGCTGAGGGGCAGTTTGGATCATCGGCGACACGCGACTGATGAGAGAGAGCCGCCCGCGCCGAAGCAGTGGTACGACTCTGCTTCCTTTCACATCGGCCTTCTGCTATATTCGTCTCGTGTCACTCTGAACTGAGATATAGCTGAATTACAATCGAAGCTGTCACGCGAATATTCCAAATCGCCGAGTACTCTCGCGCCTAACAAGTTGGCCAGTGGCCGTGCACACCCATCACAGGCTAAGGCTCTTTGACCGAAACTCTCACCTTCTACAGACCAGGTCTCAATGGCAGCAGCTGCGGTACCCATGTCTGAGCAGCAGGGTGAGCAGCTCACTACAAGTGAGGCGTTCTTCAAACACTTCCAGCAAGAAGCCACAGGTAATGTTGTGACACCTCAGCTACCAGACAGCGATTTCTCACATCTTCACAGCCATACAAGAGGAGATAGCAAAGATTGAAGACTTCAGTAGCTCCGGCGGAGAACGTGCAGATGCCGTCGACCATTGTCTTGCAGAGATTGCACGTTTGTCGAATGAGGTGAAGGACGCTTCTTCCTCCATCCCTGCCTACGACAAGCGGACCTACTCGGACGCTATCAAGGGGTTGTCGAGCAAATTGCAAGATGCCAGAGCGAAGGTAGCGCCGAGACAGAAGTTCTCGTTCAAGTCATCTTTCACTACACGCAAGAACGAGTCTGCCATCAGCTTGAATGATGCAACCGCACTGCTGAACGAGAAGCGTCTCAACATCCCCAGCAACGCATCAGACGCATCTGCCGCTTCAAGCTTCGTCACCACGCCATACGAAACCCAGTCTCCTGCACCGGAACAAGCAGACGCAGTCGGGACCCTGCCCAGTGCCGGCGACTCCTCATCACAGATGGCGCAAGCAGCACGCCTCCGAATGTCCTTTTCTCAAAGCACATCCGTCAGCATCAACGACCACACTGACCAGCACATCATCCTGCCAGCCTCAGCGGCCCACGCCACGAGCTCCGGCACACTCTCGGACCTGCACCGCTGCGTCGTCGATATGTCGTCGCCCACCGCCACCGGCCAGCCATTCGCAACCTTGACGCTCAAGAACATCAGCCAAAGCCTCATCGTCTGCGGTCACGTCAGCGGTGCCGCCCACCTAACGAACATCACGGACTCGATCATCGTCGTCGCCTGCCGGCAGTTCCGCATGCACGAGAGCAAGGGCTGCAAGGTGTACTTGCACGCTTCCGGCCGGCCGATTATCGAGGACTGCTCTGGCGTGCAATTCGCCCCGCTGCCCGAGACGTACCTCAAGGAGGCGGACCGCGCTGTCGAGAACCAGTGGCGCGAGGTGGACGATTTCAAGTGGCTGCGTGCTGAGGCGAGTCCGAATTGGAGCTTGCTGGAGGAGTCGAGCCGGTTGCCTGAGCAGGTTTGGCGGGATGTTGTGCCGGGTGGTCCGAGTTTGGGCGCGGAAGACGTGCTGAGGGCGGCGGGTGTGTTGAAGTGATCATTTGGCTGGTTTGGGCGCTCCAATTCGAAAGTGCTGGTTTATCTGCAGGCGTTGGTATGCGGTGCGGAGCTCACGATTGGAAAGTTTTCGGTTTTCTAGAAACTCGGCTGCCGCGGTCGATAAAACGTAAACGATTGCAATCAAGAAAAGATTTTCCTTTGCTTATGCCAAAGCTGCCTTTGCTCTTACGGTGGCGCCACATCAATCGCGTGCGCACCACAGGACGTTTACAGAGCATATGTATCGTGAGTTTGAACGAACATTTGATACTTTCGCCGGCCGGTGGCTGCCGACATGAGAAAACGCCCCGAACCCCGTAATATGTACATCGATCATTTCCCTCTCCATCCTCCAACCATTCCCTCCTCGCTCGCCGTCTATTTGGTGGTCTCGCCGGGGGTGACTGCGTATGTGGGGCGCACGAAACTGCTGCCGTGTGAGCTCTCGCTGCGCGGACTCCTGCGAGTTTGATATTCTTGGAGAGACCACAACATACCGGTCGTTGTTGTAGATCTTGGACTCGGCGCCCATGAGCTCCTTCTCTCGCGCCTTCTCAGCCCAGTGTCTCCTCACGAGATCACGGTCCTCCTCGGCCTGGAGCACGGGGATCAGGTGGATGCGCGACCACATCTTCTCGCGTGCGAGTTCGCTGGAGCACATTCCGTCAGCATTTCCATTCTTCAATCCTTTCATGTCCACCGCGTGCTGTCTCTCGGGTCCTGCCTCGCGTCTCCGCTTTCCGCCTCTTTCTCCTTCTCTGCGCCTGCTCTCTTCCGGGTTGTGCTCACTTCTGTTCCCTGATTCCCTTTCCGACCTTGTAGAAACCGTACGTGCAAATGCCAGCGACGGCGACCAGGTAGTACGCAGGGCGGAACCCGCGCACGGGCAGGTTGCGGCGGTACTGGACGGGCTCGTAGCCGCCGGTCGGCGGCATGTCCTGGGGCATTCTGGCGGCGGGAGAGCTCGGCGGAGCTCTGGCGTATCGAGTGGAGAGTGTGGTGAGGGCGGGCGAGCGCAATGGCTTGGGTTGGTTATGACGCTGGCGCTGTGAGGTTGCTACTCGTTCAATGCTGACCGCGCCGGGCTGAACTTCGGCCGAGCGCGGGCTTGGCGGCTGCTGGGAGGCGGACGCGGGCGCTGGCGCTGGGTTCAATTAGAGTTTTGGAATTTATTTGGACTTCAGCATTGATATTCGAGCTAGGCTATACCAGTTCAGCGTTTAGGAGCTGCACAATAACTCAGTATGGAGGGCGATGAGAGACCACAGAAAATGCGCAAGCTGAGCAATGATCAGCGGGAGGCGGTTCAGAGCGGCAGCGATGCGGCTAAGAACGCTTCGACTGTCACTGAGACTCAATCGGTCAATGAGGTTGACGCTCCTTATGCCAACAATAGCGAAACCGTGATGGGAAACGAGTCTGCAGAGACTTCGAATGCTGCTAACGCCAGTGATGCACCCCCAGCCGAATCGGCAGCTGTGGACAGCAATGGGAAACCTTTGTCAAAGAACCAACTGAAGAAGCTCCGCAAAAAGCAAGAATGGGAAGCAGGACGTGAGGAGCGCAAAATCATTCGCAAGGAGAAGGTCGTCGCTAAGCGCGAACGTAAACGCGAGGCTAGGGAGCAGGCCAAATCTGAGGGTGGCGACGACAAGCAGACGACCGAAGAGAAGAGAATCCGGCACGTCACGCGTCCTGTTCAACTACCTGTGACGTTCATCCTGGACTGCAATTTTGACAATCTGATGCGCGACAACGAGCGCATTTCTCTCGCCTCGCAAATCACTCGATGCTACTCGGACAACAAGAACAGCAAGTTCCGGTCTCACCTTACCGTTTCGTCTTTCGGGGGTCACCTCAGAGAACGCTTCGAAGGCCTTCTCAACGGTGTCTACAAATCATGGAAAGGCATGCGCTTCTTCGACGAGGACTTCGTCGAGACGGCGGAGAAGGCCAAGGAATGGATGGCAGCAGATACCAACGGCAAGCCATTTAAGGGCGCATTCGCTAAATACGCCAATCTGGAACCCGCGAACGTCGAGGAGCTGAAACAGCAAGGCGAGATCGTCTATCTTTCGTCGGAATCCGACGACACCCTGACCGAGCTCAAGCCCTTCAGCACGTACATCATCGGCGGCCTGGTCGACAAGAACCGCGAGAAGGGAATCTGTCACAAACGCGCCGTGCAGCGCAATGTGCGCACGGCTAAGCTTCCAATTGGAGACTATCTGGAGATGTCTAGCCGCAAGGTGCTCGCGACCAACCACGTCAACGAGATCATGGTTCATTGGCTGGAGTGCGGGGATTGGGGTGAGGCGTTTATGAAGGTCATGCCAAAGCGCAAGGGTGGCAAATTGAGAGAAGCGAGCGCTTCAAGAGGGTCGGGGGAGAAGGCTGACGACGATGCCGCCGAGGCGGAAGAAGATGCCGCAGAAGCGGGCGCAGAGGATGAAGAGGCGCTCAAGGGCGAGGTTGAGAACGTTGCTGAAGTTGGGACGGAGGAGCAGACGGTGAAGAGCTCAGAAGTCGCGGCTTCGTGACAGACCGCCCACTCCAGCGAAGCGATCGGATGGAAGCCTAGGCTTTCGAACATGAGACTGAAGGAGCCGGTCAAGCGCGTTGAATCAATAATTCCCATGCTGCATCTTCCATTGATCCGTGGGCAGAGCTGGCAGGCTGCATCCCAACTCCGCCGCACAGCCTTTGGGTTCGGCATGCAAGGCGCATTTAGCCGGCTGCCTTGGATGCGGCAATTAGGCACGATGTTAGCCACACCTCTCGTTCTCGTTGCTGCCTTAGAATCCTACGCGGTTTGGCGCAGATCAAGGGCGGTCAGATATTTAGACGCGCGCTGGTGAGCTTGCCGCATCCCTAAGCGCCGTGACACCTCAAAACATTAGGTAGTTTGCCTCGCCTGCATAATAGCAATGCTTGGCGCAAATCACTCTGTCGCTCTTGCCTGTACACAGCCTTGAGAACATAGCGGCTATTTCACTGTCTGTGAGAGTCTTGTCCTGTAAGCTTGGTCCCCCTCGCATTGCCATCATCACATCGATGGGATGCTTGACATCATCCCATTTGCGCATAATTGCAACATGTTGTGAAAAATAAAGGGTCGATGGTGAGGTGGCAGCATGAGAATCGGTCCAGCATCAGACGTTCAATGCAGTTGGCCAACTGCTACTTCCAATTGCAGAGCTCTTGGACTGGCCACAGCTGACAGCTTATCAACTGTCACAATCGGTCTACTATGTAGCACCATGCTCGCTCGCTCAAACCTTCCGCTGCTCATCGCAGGATACAGTCCACATGGGACAAGGAGCTCTTGATCTCGTCGATCGGCCTGTACATAAGCCGTGCTACCTCTTGGACAGAGGTTCCCCCCATCATTTCTGACTCTGGGATTATTCTGGCAAGTTGCGGAATGTAGAGAGAACACATCCACATGTATGTCAGCCAGCAATGAAACGAGCAACGGTTTATGTGATGGAGGGTTTAGAGGATTGGGGGGTCCCCGATCAGATCCGATTGACATCGAATGCTTGTGCGACAGCGCGGTTTTCGCATATTGATCATGAACGGATCACGCCAGCCCTTCAGCCTCCAAGAGTCGCGACATTCTCATGCAAACCTCGATCTCAGGTCATTGAACTTGCACGTGGCGCTTGGCAGCGTGCTTGGTATTTGTTGGCGCGATGACCGTACGTAAGCGCATAGCGATTGTGCGCACACATTCCTCTCACTCGAATGACGGTCATCTGAGCTTCGACTTTCTTGAAGTTTATATACATTGAGAGTATTCACCGGAGCTCGGGCCGAGCTCACGTGCTTGCCGAGTGCGGCGTGATGACATGGCACCATGATGGCCGAATACTTTACATTTTAGCCTTGATCTCCTCGAGCAGCTGCTGTAGCTTGTCTTTGTTCACACTTTGAGACGGCCATCCGACGCCCAGACCTTCGGTCTCGTTCGGCTTCGGGATCATGTGCACTGGCATCGGGTCAGCAACGGGTGCGAGCCCTCTTCACGGCCGATAGGGCATACCGTGAACGTGGTCGACGACCTGGTGAGCAATCCTGCCGTTGTTCTGCAGGATGTTGAAGTTCTCGGCCCCGGCAGCGAGGGCAATCTTCTTGGCTACCGGAAGGAGCTCGACCAGAGAGTCATCCGGGATGTCCGTGAGCTTCTCGCCGTGGTGCTTGGGGATGACGAGCTGGAAAAAAGGACATCGTCAATGACAAGCCGATCACGGCTACAGACAGAAGATTCACTAACAGCGTGGCCCTTGCTCAAAGGGCTGATGTCGAGGAAGGCGAAGGTCTTGTCGCTCTCAAACAGCTTCATGGAGGGGATCTCCCCTGCGGCAACGGTCAGGATTCCGGTGGCTTGCAGCAGGATAAGTGGCTCATAGCGCGGAACGCACCCTTGATGATTTTGCAGAATATGCACGCGGCTGCCATGTTGAGGAGGGTGGCGCTGGGATGGAATGGTGTCTGATCGTGCGCGCCACTGGCTGCTGGCCTTCAACTGTGAAGCAGCCCGTGTGTCTGATGATGAGTGACGCAGCTGTGCCGAGCTGCGGACAGGCGGGCAGCGGGGTCGTCGCACATGGCAAGGCATGGTGGCAGCGACGCCCGCGTGTGTGCATGCAGCACGCTACTACCCTGAGGCACTATAATGAGGCTGCATGTCTGCCTCCGCGCAACCCATGTCGCCCTCCTTCACGCTGCACGCAACGCTCACCTTGCGAACCGTGTGCTCGTCCGCGACGTGATGCCGCTTCGCACCCTGCATTGCAATTGCCGTGCCGCCACGCAGCCGTCTCGCGCCCCCTGGTGCCTCCCTGGGCCCAGCTTCAGACCTCACCATCCGTCTCATCTCTACAGCCGACGTCTGTATCCCATGTCCAGCCTCGACTTGCCGCCTCCCACATGAGGTTACACGAACATCTCCAGCGCCCTTTGCGGCCGAGTGGCGCTGCTGATCAGACACCGGGGACCGCGGCCGAGCCACGTGCCTTCTGTCATTCCACGTTGGCGAACGATAGCGTGACTGTTCCGTTGTCAGGCACGGGTCAGATACTGCCTCTGATCGCCTGTATTGGCCCCGGGGCCATGGCACGAATCATCTCAGCGAAGATCCTGCCGCCGGATTAGGTCAATTGACGGACGCAGACCGGAAACTCCCCGGTTTGGCGAGGTGATAGATATTTCTATGCCCTGCCTCTCATGTCTGAGGCACATCGAGCACTGAACGCCGCAGGGCTTCCGCAGCATCTCTGGGGTGATCTTGAGGGGGGCCAGGCTCTGCGGCCAGTCTGCACTAGTCAAGTCACGCACCCACTCTTTGGTGCAGCAGCGAGCCATCCACGGACATGTCCGCTGCTACAATGCAGAGACGTGCCGGGATCTTTCCCACTTCAAGCCTTTTCCGTGACGATAGCAGCCAGCGTTCTGGCCTGAGTCTTGACAGATCACGCGCTGACGGTCTATCAAGGCCCCAGAGGTCTTCAGATAAGTTCGCGGCAGACCCTCCACGAGGTTTCACCAACTGCTCTCACATGATTCACATATGTCTTTTTTCGAAATCAATCTATACTGCGATCAATCTTCCTCTCCTGCCGGCATAAGTCCGTAACACCATTGGGTTCGGGCTTTCCAATCCCAGCTTTGTGTTTTGGGAGGGATGCTTTTGCCTTGCGCTCATGTCTTCTACCGCGTCACAAAGCCCGATCCAGCATCGCGGATCAACAGCAAATGGATCTTATTATTTCTGCATCGAAGGCGTATGTATCTGCACCTGGTCCCAGGGTTAAGACACGCTGACGTCCCACATAAAGCTACCGAAACGATACACCTGGCAAGATCTCAAAGATTTGGTGCGCCGAGAGGCGGCTCACGGAATATGGACGGAAATGGCATACTATCGAAACGGCCAGAGCGGGGAGACTGGTTGGGCAAGATTGCAGCGCAGGGATGAGGCTGCCAGATTATACAGTAAGACTATATCCGGATTTTGCAGCTTCCACTATGGTACTGATCGGTTCTGCAGGGTTCCTGACAAGCAATGCTGTGGAGGGCCGACGGCTTCGCGTTCATCTTTTCGATACGAGTGTTTCGCCGCCGCAACTCATAGCGCATACTTGCGGTACCGCTCCATGTGTTACCAATGGCAGACCAATTGAGTCGTCTCGTCCTCCAGCTACATCCGCTTCGCAGACGGCTGCGCCCTACTCTGCTTACGTCGGCCAAAATGAATCGACGTATGCCGTCCAGCCAGCTTCAGCCTATGCCGTCTCTCCAGCTGTGATGCTCGCTCCGCCTCCAGCGCAAGTGACTTCGGTTTATTCTATGCAAGTTCTCCAGGCGAAAATGCAAAGTATGGGGATGAACACAGTAGACCCAGCTGTGATTGCGGCAAGCCGCGCGAGACTTGCACAAGCATATTCGACACAGCAGCAGCCTGTGCCACTTCAGGGGCAGAACCCAGCGCAGGCTCCTGTCTATATCCCAACATCAGCTGGCACTTATGTCAATGTCGGCCAAGGCGCGGTCAAAACGGAGATCCGTGGAATCTTCATCAGCAACATTGACTACAAAGCCAGCTCTAAGGATCTTCAGGCTTTCTTTGGCAAAGCCGGAGAAATCGTCAAATGCCAGTTACTCAAAGATCCCGCGACTGGCAAATCCAAGGGCAATGCGACTGTGCAGTACGCATTTGCAAAAGATGCAAAAAAGGCAGTTGGAATGTTCAATAACGAGAAGTGGATGTCAATGCGCCTCAAAGTCCGACTCGACAAAGAGCCCATTGCCGTAGGCACTTCGTCCTCGAGCAAAGCCAGTACGAGCGCCAGCAATGGACGCTTATCTCAGAGTCGGAACAGCACGGAGCCGATCATCGTCAATGGCAGTGTTTGCTCCAAATGATCGTGGCCGCGTCTCTGTCTACGGCAATTGGGGTGTTACCGAGTTACATTGCATGCTAAAATCCTGCTTCTAAGGGGCGATGCGGAAGGTGAATGCCTCAGGCTCTCGTTCGTTTTCTCAACATCTGTCTCGGCTCGGCGGAAAGAAGGGAATGGGCGTTGCGGGCGTCACAGACAATGCATGGGCACGCGAATGCAGAGGGGCAACTTTCGATGAATCACGCCCTAGGCCCAGGAAACCGGCGTCCCTTCACACCTGCATAAGGCACGGGAGCCTTGCATCGTGTCACTCGTGGTTGGTTCGCTGTCTTCAACGCCAATCTGTTGCACGGCGCCACGGGGAACCGGGAGCTCTTACATCCGCGCAAACGATCGACCTCCATGGCCAATTATCATCACATCCGCGCAATCGACCTTGCGGTAGGCCTCGTGTGCCCCGCTCTTCGACGTCTCGATTTAGCCTACGCCTCCTAAGCTACTGTACTCTGGAAGGCCGCCTGTTCGAATCGCTGTTCGTGGAGCATCTCCGACGCCCTTGAGCGGAATACACGTTGAGAACACGGTGTGCAAGGCGTAATCTCACATGCCAAAGGAGGAACCACCGGGCGCCACTTCGCTTATAGCCTTCTGCGGTGTCTGGCATATCGTTCTTTGGTCTTGTGTAGCGTGTCGGCGATGCATCCGATCGATGTGAGACGAAATCCTCCTTGCGGATCTCCTGTTGTACTCACTTTCAAGATTGCGCCATCGCTCATGTGGTCGCCGAGCTTAATCGCTGTACTGGCCCAGCGCTCAAAGCTTCTTCGGACTGTGTAACCACAGGTTCCTCCAGGTGGCAGCCAAGCGAGCACATCCACGTGTGCTGCCGAGACGGGTTAAGGCGAGCTGTTCGGCCCCTTCTTACCGGCCGCCAAGGTTCTTCAGGTAGACATTGCAGCTCTCCAACGCAGCCGCGATGCGCAGTCCTAGATTGCCTCATCCCTGAACGGCGTGTCGACGTGCGTCTCTGCAGCAATCGAAGGGAACCAATCGACATCCCGTGCGCTGTATGAATTTTGCTTTTGCCGAACGGCCAGGGGGAATAGGAATCCTGCAATACCGATCCGGCTGTTCACCGCTTGGCCGATCTGGCATATCAGTTTCCGATGGGCCGAAAGACGGTATACCATTGATTCGTTGCATTGGCTTGAAGTATCTTGCACCCTGTCCCAAAATTAAACCAATGTCAAATATTCAGAGCTTACAGCGTCGTCAATCGGAGGCTCGACCGCTGGCACAAGGGTACTTTGAACATGTGCAACTTGCACTTACGACGACCCAGAGGTCAGGACGGTCCATTGGAATGGCGCATGTCGTTTGCGACGAGCCGAGATATGAGGACATCCACTCACAGCTCATCCAAGTTCCAACCAATCTTGCGCCGCATCGTAGCTTCCGTCCATCTGGCTTCCAGATACAAATGAAGCGTGCCAATTTGCGAAGTGCAAAGCCTTGCCACGTCTTGGAACTACACCTCTTGGAACTACACCTCCTGCATCCCAGCCATTGACAATCCCTTCACCCTTTGCGTGTTGATCCAACAGTTTCACAGCATGTACACGGAGCCAAGTCCGCCTCAAGCCTTTGAACGAGGACGTACAAAATCAGCAAGTCGTCGCAAGCTCTTTGATCCCTCACGTGTTCTTCGATCGCGCAACCCTTAGCCTCTGACTCCACATTCCAACCACAAGCACATACGAGCTCCACTAGCGCCGCATAGGGCTCCCACATGCATGTGCGAATGAGCAGCAGGTCGAAAATGCCTCGACCGGTGTCTATCACGGGCTTCGAGGTCGGTTGTCCGCCCGTCGGTCGGCCGCCCGGCCGGCCACTGCTCACGAACCACCATCATTCGACGCCGCTGCCGAAAAACCAACCACCTCGCCCTGCCCTCCATACATGCCGTCGAGCCCTCAAGCGTGCGTCCCATGCATGCACGCCCTGTCCTTCTCTGTCTCTCGCCGTCTGTCTAGAAGCAAAGCACGCTACTGCAGCCCCTCGCACCAAGCCTTGTCTTCGCTCCCTTGCTTGCCATGCTGCTTGCTCGCTCCCCGCCCGGTGTGACAGATAATGCAGCTCTGCGAGCCGGCCGCAGCCAGCCTGCATTGCTGAGCCAGCCCAGACCGCACGCCCTCCGTCCCGCCGCCACCACGTGTGGTGTGGGCCCGTGGGCGTCTATCTCGCATATGGGCGGTCCGGGGTGCGATTCTGCGTCGCTAGCTAGCGGGCGCGGGTTCTGGGAGGGGTGATGGGGTGTGACGGTGGGCGTGATTGGGGCGGTTGGGACGCGGTTGGGTGCACGGATTGAGGTGTTGGTGGGGGCTGTGATTATGTAAAGCGTGATTTTCATCGCATGTGTCTTGGACTCTTGGGTATGGGTTTGCGACGATCATTCCTTCTTTAGATGTTGGTTGTACAGGTCGAGCGGGTTGGCGGAGAGTGGGCTTTTGCTTGAACGCGATGATTACGAATTCCAAGGGGATCATCATGCAAACAAGCAATGCGTCGTGTCTATCGTTCAACATGTCCCTGGTCATTCATGCACCAATGGTCAGTGATCGATAATAAACGCTTGACAGGAATGCAGGTTAGAGGATCGCCAACGCTGGGCGAGTCCTCTAGGGTTAGGGTTGGGGCAACTTGGGGTTACCACAGTTGATCGACTGCGATTTTTGTCGCTGTATTTTCAGGCGGCCTCACCTTGATCTATTTGCAAAGAACGTTCGTAGTTCAGCGTAGCAATAATATCGAGATACTACTGAGCTGGCATGGTTTCGATAAGCCACGGCAGATGAACGCGTGTAGAAGCAACGTCGGTGTCATCAGGCCAGAACAATAGCGATATCACGTCTCCAGCACGCGTGGCAATGGAGCATTCCACTTTTTCATACACGGCGCAAGTCTGTGAGGTAACGAGCGGTCCACGTGGCATGTGATACATTCATATCATTGTCGGCGGGCTTCGAGTTCACCGATCTGCCATGTGTATACTAAGTAGGTGGTTGCCAACCCAAGCGATACTGATCGATAGGACACATCATGCTCTCTTGCCAACATCGTTCCACACCTGGATCGCGAATCGCTTGAGAAAGCCGCTCGTCTCCAATATTGGCAAGGCACAGCTGATGAAGGTGGAAGCAAAAACCCAGATGAAGGAGATGACAACCCATGCTGTGAAGAGGCCTTTCGAGAAAACATAGTGCGAGAGGAACATTGGGATGGGTACCTATAGCAGCGCATTAGTAGGGATCTTCTAGTTTGAGGGAACTAGCTGGCTCACTAGAAAGTCCATTATGAAAGTCAGTAGGCACGCTGAGATGTACGCCGTGATGAGGGCGCGGCGGAGCTTGGATGGATGCTCTTCGAGGTCAGCGTCGGCTTGTGCCTCATTGTCGCTTGCGATTCGTGCAGGTAGAGGTGCGCTCGGAAGCGGCGTTTCGTCTCCGCTCAGATGTTTCTCATCGCCTTGGACTGTGGTTGCAGCATCAGGCTTCACTTCCACAGACGTCTCGCTTAACTCTTCAGGCGCCGATGCCAGTGCATTCACTGGGGGCGAATTGATAGACCTCGTAATCTCCCAATCGAAGTTCTGCGGTTTCACGATCGATACAAGGACCGTGACGATGAGCCCAGTGAAGACTGCAGCCATGTTTCCTGCCAGTGTTGAATATTCATGGCCCGTACTCGCAATCGTCAACTCGCCGAAAAGCGAGGTTGCTGTCACCAACCAAGCAGTGATGCCTGCACACAGGCCTGCCACCGGTCCAGCAATGGCCCCAGCCGTAGACTGTCCGGGCCAAGTGATAGCGAATGCTGCCGGGAACACAGCACCTCCGATTAAGAGACCCATGACGAGGAATAGCCAGCCGAGATCAACGCCAATGGCGTTCCAGATGACAGCGAAGATCGACATCGTCAAGCCAAAGATGCAGATGCATATTTTGCTGGCGAAGATCAGGCGGCCAGGAGGTGCTTCTGGTTTGAAGTACGTCTTGTAAAGGTCGAATGTGAGGATTGAAGAGACGGCGATCAGCTCAGCACTGGCGCATGAAGTGACGGCCAGGAACAAGGATAGCAGCAGAGCTACTGCACCATGAGTTCCTAACAAGGCGCTCGCCGAGAAAGCAGATGCCAGACCTGCCGAGATGTCACTCTCAGTGGGCAAATTCGGGAACGTCGGAAACTGCGGGTGGTCCGCCAGCGCTACTGCGGCCAACCCCAGTGTTGTTGCGAAGCCAAACGGGATAGCAAACCACGCCAAACCGCCCATAACGTACGCTTTTACCGCTGTCGTCGGTCTGGACGCTATAGCTCTCTGCCAGTAGGCCTGGTCAAGGAAGACCGTACCCGCCCCTGAACATAATTGAATAACGCCGAATATTAAAGCAAAGTTGCTTTTCAGTGTCATGTATGAGCCCTCAGTGTTGCCCCGGACGGGCCGCGTTACCGCAGCCTTCTCCAGGAGGTCATACATTGCTGAGGGGCTGCCGATCGTCGGATTGCTTGTGTAGGCGTCGAACATGAAATACAGGATGATGATCATCAGGACGAGTCCATGGCTGTAGTCGCAGAGGAATGTTGCTCGAAGGCCGCCGAGCACGACATACGTGCAGACACCGGTCGCTGGCGTCACTTGTTAGTGAAGTCTGTGTGAGACGAAGAAGAAAGTGATGCCTACGGATGAGGAAAATGGCGGCGTAAACGTTCATCCCAGTCAAGGCAGTCACAACTGCACTGCCGCCAAGTAGCAACTGCGAGCCAACTAAGATGTTGGTGACGAGAGCGAAGAAGAGAAAGACCTGGCTATGTCAGTCTCAACTCCGCTTTCGAGATCGCGGCATCTAGGAACCGCGCATCCAGCCTCAAGGTTCACATACCATGTGTGCGGCTTTCCCATACCGAACATATATGATTTCCAGGTAAGTGTGACATCGTGGAGCATTCATTTTAGTTTTGCAGGCCAGAATAGCGAACATTAGGATCTGGACCGTTGCTCCAGCGGCGTACCAGAACGGACCTGCGACCCCGTACCTAGAAAACGGTCAAACGAGTCTTATGCCCAAAGCCAGCAAGAACATTACAAACCTGTATCCCACAGTGGCGCTTTGCAACAGAGTAGCGGCCCAT
Source organism: Septoriella neoarundinis (assembly GCA_022813125.1). Classification (NCBI taxonomy): domain Eukaryota; kingdom Fungi; phylum Ascomycota; class Dothideomycetes; order Pleosporales; family Phaeosphaeriaceae; genus Septoriella; species Septoriella neoarundinis. The sequence goes on from JAKLND010000038.1 coordinate 161,670, forward strand.
GTCCATGCTGAAACTATACCGGCGGCGATGAGACCAGGCTTGACGCTTCTCGACGCGGTGTTGAACTCTTCGGAGGTCTTGGTATCAAATCTGGAATACCGATTCTGGATCCAGGTGAGGCCCATCATGACCAGAGTGAAGAAGAATCCCACTCCAATGACGACACCATAGCCCGCGCCTTGCGGGAGCATTGTGCTACTCATTGTGGGCCAGATGAGATGATGTGATGTTTCGCTGGATGGACAACGAGAAGAAACGCGAGAACATACTTGCCGTGTATATGTACTTCTCGACATACCTTGCTTTGCATACAACAGATTGACGACTGATATGAGTCTCATGGCATCACTTCGATAGCTTGTGTAAAGATAGGAGATGCTATGACCCGTCGAAACATGGGCATATCATCCAGCTCACGTCGTCAAGAGAAGCCGCGTCACCCACAAATCGGGAAGGCATATCGCTGGGATGTCGAAAAGACTTGATAGAGAAGCCCCTCGCGAATGACATGGCCTGCCACCTGCCGGTAGTGGCTAGGTGCATGGCTTTGATAGGCCAACATGATAACGCCGCCGGCGCTCGTGGCCGGTGATCAGCATCAGCCCGCGGCGCAAACGGGGGTCGTTGGTGTCTCTGGCCGATGATTAGAGGCGGCAGGATCTTATGCGCGGACCACCGTTTGGCGGAGATGGGGAAACGTGGGAGAGTAGTGTGAGGATGTCCAGTAGTGCCGTTTCATGCTGCCCGGCAGTGCGGCAGTCGTCTGAAGTCGTCCGTGTCCGCGCGTGGAGACCCGACGGGCGGGGAAACAGAGAGGCGGCACGCGCGACCTGGTGCCGCGAAACGCCTCAGGCACCCGAGCATCGTAGGGCTGAACCGCGTCCGCCGCCATCCATCCATGCGGCTGGTCTTGGGCATGCGTGCTATGGATTGTCTCGAGCTTTATCCACGCCAGATGACCATATAGCGTAAGGCCGTGGAGCTGACACGCATCACCAACCGGACCTCCGCGACTTATCTGGCTGCGCACTGCCCAACACCGCCCGGACCGCAGCGGCGGACGGCTGGGAGAGACGACTTGGACTCGCTTAACCACGCGAACAAGAATTGCTCGTTTGCTTGCAAGATTCCACTCCGAGACTCCGTCACCTGGAAACACCTGGCAATCTGGGGCCTTCTCTTGCTATCCTTTGGCCAGAACAAAGAGCTTGGCATTTACGCGAGTGTCGCGGCTGTCGACGGCGAGGGCGTACATTGTGAGATGACGTGAGGACTGGCACAACCGTCCCACGTCGCAGTCTGGCGAGGCGAGGAGGACTACGAAGCTATGCACGCTGGGTCGCGACAACGGTCTGCCAGCAATCGAAGCGCCGCAACCGGCGACCAGCGACGAGACTATCTCCAAACACCCCCACCAGGCTCGTACTTAGGCCAGAACCTCGGAGTGCCCGCGGGTGTCATATTGAGTGACGTGCCCGGGTACGGCGACGCGAACGGCTTGCTTTATCCACCGTCAGGATCGAATTCACCCTACCCTACCATTACGGCTTCATCGCCGCATTCCGCGTCTCTTAGGCCGCGTGCGCAAACATATGCCGATCCCGCCGTGACCCAACAACAGGCAGCACACTACCAAGAGACGTTCAATCGAGGAATTCCATCAGAAACTGGAGGAATGGCGTCGTCGAATCCATACCAGGCGAGTGGAACCCAACGGGCAGCGCCCGGCTGGGTGCCGCCTCCACCTCCTCCGCCAGCCGTACAGACGCCCGGCCCAGGGGGTGTGCATCTTCCTCCACCGCCTCCTAGACCCCCTGCGAGTACATCGCAACAACATGGAGCCTGGATGCCTCCCCCGCAACAGCCTGCCCAATACTGGAATGCAGCCAGACAACCCGCTTACCACCAGCCTCCCTCCAACTCTCAGCATCCTGGCCGTGAACCTCGAGCATACGATCCAATGGCATATTCAGAATACATGTCTTTTGCGCCTTTACAGGAGAACCAGCCCTTGACATCCGCGACTTACATCCCAGGTGGAGAAAGTTTCGGACCTGGTGTTGGCATTCCTCCGCTGCATAGTAACAACGAGACGCTGCAACCTTCGGGGTCTAGACCACCGATACCACAGCAGCCCAGTTTCTATCGCGGTGGGTCTGGTGAATTCACATCTGTGAACGATCCAACGAGCTACAGTATGCAGCAGAGACCTGGATTCGGAGGACAAGCGGGACAACAAGACTATGGCCAAACTTGGTCGGCAGCGAACCAACCTTTACCCTATCAGCAAATCCAGCCCACGCCTCCTCCTCAATCGATGTCCCAACCGCCGCCCCAGCCGAGCGCTTATCACCCTCCAACGCCGACCTCACGCCACAGATTGATTTTGCCTGCGAAGGAGACACAAGAGCATTACTCGCCCGCGCATGAGACTATGCGTATGCCCTTCAGCCAGAGTAATCAGGCATACCACAGCGATGTCTCTAGTAATCGCGACCATTCGTCTTCTGGTGAGCATCCTGGTAGCCCTCAAGATCTCAACTGGCCAAAAGAACGCGTGCAAACTTGGCTGGCGGCTCATTCCTTCTCGAAAGAGTGGCAAGCAGCCTTCGAGCACCTGGACGTCCATGGCGCTCATTTCCTGGATCTTGGCAGAGGCGGTGGGCGTAATCGTGACATCGGGTTCATGGCCCAGAAGCTCTTACCCCAGGTGACTCGCGAGTGTGAGCATGCTGGTCTCATACCTGAGCAGAGCAGAGAGCGTGAAGAAAGCAAGAGGCTCCGGAAGCTCGTCAAAGAGGTCATTCACAGCGGTGGAGCAGCCACGACTCCGGCCACGGCAGGAACTAATGGAAGTAACACAAGCCTTCCGCTCCACAACGTCCGTCGCGAGAGCAGACAGTTCCAGGGTGCTGGCACGGACGGCAATGTGGAGAACAGCCCAAGTACTTCGAGACAAGACGTCAACCTACTCGGAACCACGCCCTCAACCACCGGGGACGACTCTCCAGGGCGTGCCATGCCTCCACCGGTAGGTATACCACGAAACAATGGTCAAAGGTCTGTCACATTGGACTCGTATACCACTGCCAATGCGAATGCTCGAAGTAGCTACACTCAACAAGCGCTTAGCTCAGTGGGAGACATCATGCGGCGGCATTCCCCGGGCGCATCAGGCGATCCTTCCAGAGGACATCCAACTTCGCCAGCTCAGAGCCCGGGGCTTTCAAGCGCAAAGCCTGCGGCCGCCGCTAACAGCAGATATTACAGCCATTCTCGCGGAATTAGCTCGGAAACGAATACATCTGGTCACGGGCCTAGTATGTCGCCGGGTCCAAACAGACTGTCATCGACGCCAAGCAATCGCGACAGTGATGGCTTATTCCAGAAACCGATCCCGCAAGACGCGCAACATCGTCGTCACGCCCAGGAAAGCTCCAGGCCACTGAATGTGGAGGGTGCTGGCCGTCATGCGCAAGAAACGCCAGTCTCAGCTAAGGAGCACAAGGGACTGTGGTCTAAATTCAGGAGGGAGAAGAAAATCCACGAAAGCCATCCCAGTCCGGATGATGAGCATTCCCCTGCTTCCCCCCACGGCTCGAAATACGCCCCGTACTCTCGGCATGGTCTAGAGTCCTCTGACACGAGTCTTCCAGATCGTCGACCATCAAGTCGCAGGAATATCAGCATGGACAGCAATGATATGATTCCAGCGATCCCTCGTGGGAGACATTCCGCCATGAATGCTGACAAGAAATTTATTTTCGTCACACCGGACGGCTGGAACTATCGACTCATTGACATCACCGAGGTCGAGACTGCGGAGCACATGCGTACGGTCATTTGCTACAACCTTGGCGTGCAAGAGACCACGGATGTGACTATGCATTTGACAAGTCCCGGGCAAATCGATCACGACGAACCGCTTAATGACGAGCTTCTCATGAGAGCCAAAACGCGCATCGCTGACCAGCCTGGAAGTCTGAAGCTGTTCATTCGCGTTCCCGGCCTCGCTCCTCCTCTGGGAGGCTCCCGACCCAGCGTACAAATGTCGAGCAGCCCGTTCGAAATGGCGCAAGCGAAGAACCAGCCTTTGGACGATGCTACATATGCGCAGCTGAATGGAGGAAGCTACAACTCGCCTTCTACTTCGACTATTAGGTCCGGCGAAAGCACACTAGTACCAGACAAGTTCCATGCATTGCGTAATCTGCCAAAGACTGGGGATACATACAGTGAGCAGCATGCCAATCGCAGTGAAACAGATCATTTGCAGCAACAGGATGCGAAGGATGCGACCCCCATGTCGGAGCATGAACGACTTGCTATCCTCGAAGCCAAAGCTGAAGAACATAGACGAGAGACGGAACGGAAGCAGAATGCGTACCTGACCCAGAGGCGCAACCAAATTGCTCAAGTCGGCCGCTTCCACGATTTTGACCAGCCTCGGAACTCGCCATACGATACTGCTGCACCGCCTTTGACGAGGGAATACTTCGAACCAGAAAAGAAACCTGACCCGCTCGTGCCAATGCGAAAGGCACCGCCAGTGCCTGAACCTACCAGTACCCTTGCTAAAGCAAATTCTCTCACTAGGAAGCAGGTTCCCACTGGACGTTCTAGCTGGCCAAGAAAGGAAGAGCCGTGGAAGCGTATCTCAGGTGAAAGCATCCCCGAAGAAGAGCCCAAGCGTTCGTCCGGACGAGGCATTGCGGCTGCTATTGCAGGAGCCGGCAAGTTTGCTGGACTGGTAGGTGCTCCGACTGGGGCTCCCTCTGGGCTTCAAAAGTCTTCGACCTTGCCGGATCTGCGTGAGCAAGCTGCTCAACAGGCTCAGCATGGCCAGAAGGCAATGGCAACCGTGGATTTCAATCGCGTGGCAAACGGACGGGTAAGTCCTAGCTCGCCGCGCAGTCCATTCACCATGTCTAAAGGAGGACAGAGCTTCAAAATTCCGGAGTACGTCGAGGGCAATGAAGACGAGAAGAGTGAAGACACGCTCCGTGCCAGGCCCAATCTCACGCTTCGGACTCCGTCGAACCCGGCGGTTCACAAGCTCAAAGGCGACACGTCATATCAGAGTCCTGATGTCAGCCCAAGTACCGCGCATCCTTCCACAAGCCTCAGCCGCAGCTCAACTCGCAGGAGTTACGGACCTAGCTTCCATCTGCCGGAGAAGCCAGTCGACTTCCATCCGTCTCCAGCTATCGGGTCTACTCAGGAAGACTCCGACGAGGATTCTGACGACGGCTTGTTCGCGATCCCGTTGGCTAAGCAGAAGACAGCCTCGATCTCGCCCACCACTAGCAGGAAAGCTCAGCAGATTCTAGGCATTGAAGACAGCTCATCTAAAGCTGCGAACATGGGCAATCCTCGGCCTGATCTCAAGCTAAAGACCAGCAAAGCCAATGTCCGCTTCGATGCGCAACCTCAAGCGGACCGTCAACCGACACAGGAAGGCACCGCTGGTGAGGTCCTGGAGCCGGAAAGACCTGTGCCGGCATCAGCTGCCAGCACTCATTGGTCTGCCGACTCGCCCGATGATTTCGCAAGATTTGGCAGAAGAGAGAGTTTCGCATCAGAGATCTGGGCCAACCGTCCCCCTGCCGAGGCACTCGTTGAGCACCTTGACGAGTTCTTCCCGAACGTCGATCTCGATCAGCCGATGGAGGACGAAGCAGATGGGAACGGCGATAGCCCGCAAGCAGGGGACAAAGCGGGCCTGGCACAGAAGACGTCTTCTGGCGACCTACACTCTGCGACACGAAATGCACAGCTGCCTTACGGCATGGACAATCCCGATGTCCTTGGAGCCAACATGAGCACGCACAAGAGAAACGATCAATATCCATCAGTCGCCCAGCGAAGCATCCGAAAGAGCGGCGGCCTGGGCAGGACGAAGAGCATTCGTGATGTAGTCAAGAACGCCTACCAGATGGAAGGTTCCTCGCATCACCCCTCAACCTCGTCCTACGCTTCCAGCCGTGGTAGCCTTGCCGGTCAAATGAACAACCCACTCACCAGTCGTGTCAACACCTTGCGTGCTGGCGGTGATATGCAGCGCCGCAAGAGTACCAAGATGTTTGGCGCCAGGATTGAACAAGTCAAGCCAAGCCGTGGGAGCCGACTAATCAATCTCGAGACGATCCCGCAGGATTCCCTGCCGACCAATTCAAAACACCAGCCAGAGCGTCAGCCAACCTTCAAATGGATGCGTGGTCAACTCATCGGTAAAGGTACTTTTGGCCGCGTCTATCTTGGTATGAACACAACGACTGGTGAGCTTTTGGCTGTCAAGCAGGTCGAGGTCAACCACAAGGCGCCCAACACCGATCCATCCAAGATTCGCGAGATGGTCAAGGCTCTCGATCTAGAAATCGACACCATGCAGCACCTTGATCACGTCAATATCGTGCAATATCTCGGTTGCGAGAAGAAGGAATTCAGCATCTCCATCTTCCTCGAGTACATTTCTGGTGGAAGTGTCGGCTCCTGCCTCCGAAAACACGGAAAATTCGAAGAAGCCGTCGTCTCTTCGCTGACCCGCCAGACACTTCTTGGTCTTGCCTACCTCCACCGCGAGGGCATTCTGCATCGTGACCTGAAAGCGGACAACATCCTCCTCGATCTCGACGGTACCTGCAAGATCTCCGACTTCGGCATCTCTAAGCGCTCCGCAGACCCGTACATCAACGACATCACCAACAGCATGCAGGGCTCCGTCTTTTGGATGGCGCCAGAGGTCATCCGCGCCCAGAGTCAAGCTATGAGCTACCCGACCGCAGGAACGACTGTGGACGCCAGCCAGGCCTTGAACCAGGGCTACAGCGCCAAGGTCGACATCTGGTCTCTCGGTTGCGTCGTGCTCGAGATGTTCGCCGGCCGCAGACCGTGGAGCAAGGAGGAAGCCATCGGCGCCATCTACAAACTCGGCTCCCTCAACCAGGCCCCGCCCATCCCGGAAGACGTAAGCACAGTCGTTGGCCCCGCCGCGCTGAGCTTCATGTACGACTGCTTCACGATGTAAGTTGCTCCCAAATCAGCCTGCTCCAAGACCCTACGAAGAGAAGAAGACTAACAACACCCTCTAGCGACCCCGCCGACCGCCCGACGGCCGAAACTCTCCTGCGCGCCCCCTTCTGCTTCTCCGACCCGCACTACAACTTCCTCGACACTGAGCTCTACGCCAAAATCCGCGGCGCGTTCTAGGCGAGCGCTCCCGCGGGTTCGCGTTTTGACCTCGTCGCGGGCCGGAGTGACCGGTCGCTGCCGCCGTTGCATTTTCTTGCGCGCGCGAGGAGCGTGGCGGAACTCACTTTCAGGCGGCGCAGGTCGTTGCCTGATGTTGCTGCTGGGGTTAGGAAGGCGCGGTCTTTTTCTTGGTTTGGTATGTGGGGGTGTGGGGAGGAGGCGGCGGACGTGTATTTGCGGGAGATGGGATGCGGAATGAGGCTGTTGTTCTTTGACGGTCTGGGGGTTTTGCGTTGTTGTTGGGGCCATTTTTGCCTCTCTACTGAGTTTTTTCTTCTTTTTCGCTTCGATTTCTTTGACCGCGATGGTTATGCTCGATACCCGTCATAGCGTTCTGGCTTTTTTTTTGTATTGATTCATGCAATCCTTTGATCATCCCGTTACAATGCTGGTATGACCGCTTTGCTTCTTAGCATGCGATGCTGCTACTCTTTTCTAGACGAAGACTGTCTTCCTGCACGGAGAAAATCTGCCTCCTGGCGCGTGAATCTTTCGATGATTTGTCGTCGTACAACAGTACATAACCCAAACATGAACACCGCTTAAATCAATGGAGCCACGCTTATGCGATTGACAAAAACCACTACCCTCCGCTCACGCCCGCTTGAAGAAATGCGCCTCCGTGTTCAGCACCCAGTCGTCCAGACTCCACTTGTCCGGCTCGTCGAACAGCAGGTAGAAATACTTCAGCGTCTCCGCCAGCCAGAACGACTCTTCGGAATCCTGTTCGTACACCTCATCAGTAACGAGCTCCCAGAACAGACCTTACACGGTGGAAAACATACCTTCGCCTCCGGCGCCGCCTTCGTCACATCGTCTATCCCGCTGTTGCCGTACACCGCCCCCGTGTGGTCCTGGATCGCCGTGAACATCTCCCACCCGCGGTCGCGCCAGTATTGCTCGCCCGTGATGCGGTAGAGGTAGAAGACGGACTCGATCGCTTCGGGCCGCAGGATGTATTCGTTGCTGTTGATCGCCGTGAAGCCCGGCGGGAGGCGCTCGTCGGCGATCTTTTGGGCCACGTATTCTTCGTGCGAGAGCGGTGGGGGTGGCGTGTAGACGGAGTGCAGGGCGGGGAGTTTGGGGAGGGGTGGGTCGATTTGGGTTTTGGTCGGGGAGGGGGAGGGGTCGGAGGCTTCGGGTTTGCTGTCGGCGTCGGTGTCGGGGGAGAGCTGGCGCTTGTGCTGGAGTTCGTAGTCGGTGTTTTCGAGCTTGGAGGGCGCTTTGTGGCCGTAGGTTACGGCGGTGGGCGTTTTGCTGCGGTGCGCGCGGTAGGGGTCGAGCTCCTCGAAGTATTTCGTTTCGTTCCACTCGCAGCTCGTCTTGCTCTCGCACTTACTAAGCATGAAGTCCTCGGGCATGATGCCGGTTGCGGTCACGTTGTATGCCCAAATGCAGCCGTCCGTCAGTTTCCTGCCGACCTCGAGGTCTTCGGGCCGGTCGAAAATGACGCCGCCGAGAGCGAACATGCCGCCGGCGAAACAGACTAGGTGTGAGCTGACAGGCCTGAAGGTCTCGATCATTTCATTGGATGTCATGTTGGGGGCGAGCCTCAAGTCTCCCGATGCGAGGATGTCGCGGCCATCCTTTGTCATGGGCTTGTAAATGAGCTTCTCGATGGCGGCGTCGGCGCTCTTGAGGTACATTTCCTTGTACTGGTCGATTCGGCCTCCGAGCAGGAGATGCATCTTAGGGAGGTATTCGTACGTGCTGTCACTCATACCAGCGAGAGTGAAGACTTCGCTTCCGTGCTTGTTAGGTGAGCCCAAGCCCTGCGGTATACAGACGTCAGCCCCGGTCTGAGGCTTCTGGCCCACGACATTGTTAGGGCGCTGAAAGAGCGGTTCGCCTCCAGCATCTGCCGTTCGACCATGGCCGGCGGCGGCATTGTTGCTTCCCGAGTGATCACCGCCTGCCTGCGTAGAACCCGTGCCGGCGTCGAGCTGCCTCTTTTGATTCTTCTTATCCGTCCAGCGATCCTCCTCGCTCGGGTTCTCGAAGGCTTTGGTTTCGTCAATATTCTGACTCTTCTGCTGCTCCTCCGCCTCTTTGACGATTTCATTGACAGCCTTGCCCGCAGCGACAGCCGTCCCAGCGTCAGCATTGCTCTTCCCCTGTACAGGCTCATCCGCGATAATCAAGTCGCCACTCCCGTCCGGGTGTTCTATGTGCGTCCCGTACAGAGGGCGGTTCATCTGCGCTGGCTTCGCGCACCCGCTCGCGTCGACATACGTCGGCCACATGCCAGGCAAACGAGTGTTGTTCTGGAACTCATCCAGAGCGTCGGTCACGCGAGCGATCGCATCATAGTACTTGGGCTCTTTCGTCAACTGCGCGAGACGTGTGAATTCCATGCTCAGACTTCCGATCTCCGCTAGCACCGCCCGGGTCGAGGCGCGGTGCGGTTGCGACGAAAACGTCGGCTTCCAGCGGTAGTAAGTTTCCGGCATGCGGTTGGGGGTGTCGAACGCGCTGTAGAGCACCTCTGCGAGCTCCACGGCCTTGTCCAGTAGAACCCGGTACTTCGCGCCAGAGACTTCGTACGCGGCGACGAGACCGCCGAGGTAGCGGATCGTAGTTTCGAACAACGGGATGTCGTTGCGCGGAGTGGTCGTAAAGTCGATCGTCTCGACGTATTTGACGGCCTCCTCGAACTCGGCCTTCATCCCCATGATCCACAGCGTGTCCATACCGTCGACCAGCGTCGCGCCCCATCCGTTAAACGGGTCGGCGTGCTTGCCGGAGATCGGCTTGACTTCGTCGTGGCCCCATGCTTTCTCTTTGTACCCCCTCCACGCGTGAGCCGCAACGGATTGGATCACGGCAAGGCGGTTGGCATCTGCTCCACCAGATTTCTTGAATTTGTGCTGGACTTTGGGAATTGCGCTGGGCTTGCTCGTCGGGATTTGGATCGTCGAGGTGATGGGGAAATGCTCGGGCTGCTTCGTCCAGTGGATGTCGCTGTGCTTGGGAGGGGATCCGTCGACTTCGTAGCGACCCTGTCCGATTTCGATCGGGATCTCGTCTTCGTTCGCAACGAGCTGCGGTTCCTGGTAGTCCAGTGGCAGCGGTTGCGTGGGCGCGAGCGTGGGAGTCGTCTCCGCAGCCTCGCTGCCCTTGGTAGCCTGACCAACGATCTCTACCAATCTCGCACTAGTGGTCACCTCGGGCTCAGGCTCAGGCGCAGGCTCAGGCGCAGGTGCCGGGGCAGGCACATCTTCCTCCTTGGGCGGGCCAGCCGCCTGATCGATCTCTTGTTTGGCCTTCTCTCCCTCCTCCGGCCGCAGGACCGACCCTCCTCCTACCGCATTTTCATACTTTTGCTCGGCATACGCCTTGTAATTCTCGTACGTCGACGTGGAGCGCGTGAACAGGAACAAAGCGATGGAGACGAAGACGGCGATGGCCAGGAATCGGACGCGGCGGACGGGCATGGCGGGCGCGCAAAGATTATCGGCGGGAGGGACAGTTGCGCATTTCACTTCCTCAGTCTACCCTATCGTACAAGAAAGGAGCGTGGGGGACGTAAAGTGAGGGATGTCGGCTGGAATGGAGGATGCAGGTAGTAAGGAGGTCCCGCGACAGGTGGACGGGTGTTGTCGTTGCTTGGCTTGATACTTGGCAGGGTTATGGGGGGGTTGCTGTTGCAGCTAGGGGTTTGCTCGATGCGGGATAAATGGACGTTGAATGTGTTAAACATGTAACAAGCAATCTTGTTCGTCTGAGGCGTTCATTTTCGCTTAACAGGCGAGCTGTGGCATTGCCTCTTGCACATGATCAGATTCCCGATCGGCTAGGTCGGGGCGTAAGGCGCACGCTAGAGCCGATCCAACGGGCATCGCTGCAGGGTTCATCAATCATCAATTGCGGGGTCGTCTGCTTCGTGACTGTGAAGGGTCGCTTGGGAATCTTCAATGTCTCCAGAACACGGTAAAAGGTGGTCATGAGAACAAAACCATACTTATAATATGTCATTCGAGTGATCAAGCTCCATGGGTCAATGCTTTCGAACGCTTATCTATTACAGCTACTCAGCAGTCTTGCTTCTCGGGACCAAATGTCAAACCTTCTTCAGGAGCTTGGGCGAAGCCTATCCCGATTGCCTTGAAGCATCTTCTCATATCGACATATCCAACCAAGTCCTGAGAATTTTTCAGCCGCGTCACGCGAGAACGGGACTTTGTATAACGCCATAACGAGCGGTCCTGTGTGATCATCAAACTCCTTCGCGCACGAATGCGCCGAGGGTCCACTTTCAATCTTCCGATTCTGCTGTCCCCTGATTGCGAAAACCTTTGGAGAATGACACATTGACTGGATGATGACTGGCTATTCCTGTGCAGCTTCTGTGCCCAAGGTTCTACCCTTGACATTGCAGTTCACATATAGAAGCGAGAGGCTGCGGACCTTTATGCCTGGCCAGTGGCAATTGTAGTGTTTCGCGAGGGGTGCCTTATTGCAGAGCGGACTGGGCATAAGTTGCGAATGTGCTGATGTTGATGTCCACCGATCCGAGAGCTCGTAATAAGCAGTGGTGGTTAGTCTCAAAATGATTTTACTGTACATAAGTATAATACAATGCTCGCTAGCATATGCCGCCACAAGCTACCTCGGCCATGCAATGTAGATTTGCTGGCCTTCACCACAGCATCTCCGACCCAAGCTCTTTCATGTACATCACTTCCCTGAAAGTGCAGCAGCGCCAGCGCCACCAGCATTCGAGCTGTCCATGGCCGTCGCTCCCTCGGCGTTCAGCTTCTTCAGCGTTTGATCACGCTGGTACTCCATCACTCTCCTCTTCTTGAAGTATGTAACCTATCCGTTGCATCAGCCCTCAACTCCGCATCACGCCTCACATCACACCTCAGAATTTGTACATACCCAGCTACTCGCGCAAGCGCTCTCGAATTCCCTCAGCTCCGGCGCACACAGCTTCTTTGCCTTCTCGTCTTCTCGCACGCTGTCGATGATGTTGTTGCGGTCCAGGCACTTGAAGAAGCTGTCTCGTCCGTCCCAGCATTGCGCGCGGGCACTGCGGTCGGGCGCGATGAAACCGCCGTCTTGCGAGGGTGCGGGCGGCGGAGGCGAGGGTTGTGAGTTGGAGGTGCCGAACCAGCCCATAGTGGAGAAAGTGTGTGCTGTGTGCTGTGTGCTGTGTGTCTGGGAAGGTAGAGATCGGGTCGGGGGCGAAGTCGGTGGTTGTTATGGGAGCGACAAATATTCTGGCCGCTATGCAATGATTTCCAGATGGATGGTCGGCGGTATTGGATGATCTCATGCAACCCAAGTCTCGCCGGATGCTGCTTGCTCGGCGGCACCCCACAGGCGGCTACGCGGCACTCCCCTTCCGCAAGCATCGCCGGCCCGAAGCCAAACGCCTGTCCCTGCGCCAGCGAGCCAGCGCCAGCCGTCATCATCGTCGACGGCCTGCCGAAGCTGTTAGCTGTCACCAAACCAACAACCACGCTCCTTTTTTTCCTTTTTCCTTTTCCACATACACAACACAAATATCTCATGGCGCGCCGCCGTCGCCCGCCTCGGCCCGGGGCACTCGCCGACCTTTCGCCTTCGCGCATCCTCAAGCAAATGGCCCTCCTACAATTCTTCTACTACGGCACCGCCATCATCCTGATCGTCTTCACAACTTTTGTCGCCGGTCGACACCCCGACACAAAAGCCATCCTGGACTGGCGCGAACTGCGCGGCGACGTGACCACCGGTTGGACTCTGGCGCTCTGCTGGTTGCTGGGTAGTCTATTAACGTGAGTCGGGCCATCCCATCCCTTTCCATGCGCGTCCGATTGATCCGTCCACTGACTGAAGATGGATTGTATAGTGTGATTCCAATCCTCCTCCTGATCGCCCGCTCCAAACTCGTGCCGGACTTCGCCCTCACTATCCACTTTATCCACCTGATCATCACATCCCTCTACGCCCACGCAATCCCGGACACGCTGTACTGGTGGCTCGTGCAGGCCGCGTCGGCCGCGCTCATGGTTTCGCTCGGCATGTGGGCGTGTCAGTGGCGCGAGTTGCAGCCTATGGCATTTGGTGGGAAGCCGAGCGCGCAGGATAAGGGCAAACAACGAGACGAGGGAGAGGGATACGAGATGGGCAGTATTAGGGGAGCAGGCAGGGATGGAGCGGGGAGTTATGAGGCTCTTGGGGCCGGACAGTCGAGCAAAGAGCCTGTATGAGAGGCCTGAGATTACACGTGGTCATATCGATTTCCACCAAGGTTCGCCGGACGCCAATTTATTATAGCCTCCTTCTCGAGGCACCGACAAGCCCGATCCAGATCCCCAGAACGCCGCGCGCAAATCCCAGGACGAACGAAGTCATCCTCAACAAAGAAACCCTCCCAGGACACGCCGCCCAGACCCACCACCACTCGCCGCCCCTACCGACACTCATAAGCAACAACCTCCCTCCCGCCCAGCCAAAACTTCGACTCCGCATCCGCAAACCTCACCAACCCATCCCCCCTCCTCACCCTCACGCTTCCCTTCTCCCTCCTCCTCCGCCTTCCCTTGCGCACCCCAAACCGCGCCTCCCACTTTCTCTCCGCCTCCGCTTCCGTCCCGTTCACCCGCAGGAACAGCTCGCACTCCACTTCCGCCAGCCGCTCGGGCGTCGCTTGCGCCGGCGAGCTGCGGATCAGCGTCGTGATGCGCGCCGAGTGCGGGTGCGGAGGGAGCGTGGGGGAGTCGCCTGTCGCCACACAAGGAGTCAGCTAAGGAAGCAGAGAGGGGAGGGGGAGGGGAGACGACGAACGGGTCTCTACGCGCTGCCCGAGAGGGAGCCAGGCGTGCGTCACTCCGCGGGCGGACGAAGGGGTCGTGAGCAGGAGGCCGACGGAGTTGGGGGCTGCGTCGAAGTGTGGGGAGGGGTTGGGCCTGGGCCGGGACGCGGGCGCGGGAGGTTGGAGGATGTTTTGCGGGTCCAGAGATGAGGCCAGCGCGAGCGCGAGCGTGAGGAGAGAGGCGATGCTGAGGCGGAGAGCCATTGCGGCGCGCGAAGCCGACGCGCTTTCTTGCTGCTGCTGCTGCGACGTGCTCTGATGAGTCTGGCAATCCGATGCGCTTCCTTGCCAGAGTATCGTATGCTCCCGACCAGATGCAGGGGATAGATATCTCTGCTACCGCTGTCGCGCATCGAGGTTGAGAATGGAACAATGGCCGGGTGGTGGTCCGCAGGCGTTCGCAGCGTCGCTTCGCTTGGATCTGGGAGGAATGCACTCTATCGACCGTCGCGTCCGCGTCCCGGCGCCTGGAATGAAGGCCCCTGCTCGACCGGGAGCGGTTGCAGTGGCGATGCCCGTTGCCGAGCAGAAAGAGCCGTGGAGCTGGGAGGGGAGGTGCCTACCGGGTAGGCAGAGGTGTGAGACGGATGCCCCTGCAAGACCTGTATCGTATAGCGATAATTTAAGCCTCAGTCTGCAAGAAACGAATAGACATGATAGACAGCGCGTTCCTTAACAATTTTTTCATTATCAGCCGTTAATTCATATATTCCCATTTCGCTGGCGCACACGCAGTATGTACATATTTCGCTCGCGAGCGTTGCAGGGCTTTAAGCAGTATTTACACTTTCGATTGTGCAATGATCTCATTTCATCTCTCAAATGTCCCAAACGTCTAGTACGCGAACGTGTTGATGGACTCGTCGGGGTTCTGGCGGATCTTCTTGTTCGTGCGGATGAGCCAGAACTTCATGACCCAGGCGGCCGTCGCGCAAGCGGCGGAGAAGGCGGCGCTGGAGCTGAGGGCGATGGTGTAGCGCGGCGCGTCGGAGTCCATCCAGAGGTACTGTTGGGGATCGAGTCAGCTTTTGATTTGTGGTCAATAATTTCAAATACGTGTTACTCACAGGAGTCCAGATGAAGGATGCGTTGGCGATGGTGTTGACGATGGCGAGAGCTGACGCCTTCTTCTCCTTGGTTTGACCGCAAGTGCCCGCGACCCAACCGAGAATGATGGAGTTGACAGCGTAGGTGCCGATGGCGAAGACGACCATGGCGAAGTATTTTGCGCCGGTGTTGAGGGTGGCGAAGGCCAGGATGAAACCGAAGATGGCGAAGGCCTTCGCGGCGGTGATGTGGTAGGTACGCTCGTTGAACTTGCCGGAGCTCCAGGAGTAGGCGATGGAGATGAAGCCGGCAATGAGGTAGGGCGGGCAGGTGAGGGCGAGAGTGATGGTCTGGTTGAATCCGAGGGTCTCGACAGCGGTCGGGAAGAAGTTCTTGAAGCCGTTGGCTGCAAGATGCATGTGCTGCATGAAGGCAAAGAGCCAAAGCTTGGGATCAGAAGCGGCGGATTTGAGACCAGCATACGGGCTGACGATGCCCTTCTCGCCGACGGTGTCGAGGAGAATGCGGCTGTTGGCCAGCTGGCGCTCCTCGGGCGTCAGCCACTTCGTGTTGAGAGGGTCGTCGGGGAGGACGAAGACGGCTGCGACGGCGACGACGAAAGTGGCGAGACCCTGAATGATGAACAGCCACTGCCAGCCGGAGAGGCCAGAAGCTCCGTCAAGCTTGAAGATTCCGATCGCAATGAGGCCGGCGAAAGCAGTTGCGAGAATGTTGCCGGTGTACAGAATGGAGATACGTGTGGCGATCTCCTTGCGAGTGTAGAAGATACTGAGCATGTAAAGAGCACCAGGGTACTGCGGAATGGTCAGCCATTGATGAGTAGAAGAAAAGAGTACTGCGGAACATACGTAAGGAGCCTCAGTGATACCGAGGAAAAAGCGAGTCAGGAAGAGGCCCTTGAAGTCTTTGGCGATGGCGGTCAAAGTGCTGACAATAGCCCAGAGAGCCATGGCAGAGGACATGTACCACGAAGGTCGCAGGCGAGTAAGTGCCATGTTTGACGGAATCTGCCCAAGGATGTATCCAACAAAGAGGATGGAAACACATGTTTGATATTGTGTTCCTGACAGGTTCAGATCTGCTTGGATACCGTTGATCTTTGCAAGAGCGATGGCGTTACGGTCAAGATAGTTCAGCCAGTACATCAGCCAGAGCCTTTGGAACGAATTAGCGACGACATCAGTATGCGGTGAGCTGGTTACTTACATTGGCATGATCCAGCGATCGAGCTTTCTCACAAGAGCAATCTCTTTGGGGTCTGTCTTCTCTTTGGCACCGGAGTAATCACCAAGCACGGCCTTCTCCTTGAGAATCTCCTCATCGTAGATGCTGGTTTGTCTGACGGTGGCTTTCTCGTTGCCGATGTCATCGGTGTTGTCGATGTGCTGAGCACTGGTGTACTTGTCGGTCGCCATGTTGTTATTGATTGCTTATCGATCTCAATGAACAAGGAGATGTCACAGTCGAGAGTGCGATGTCTCTTGAAAATGCTTCGATTTGGGGAGGTGATGAGAGGTGCTTTATAGTGGGCCTTCCTCGCCTTCAGTGTCTTGCTGCAGCTCCAACGACACAAGGTCTCTGCTCCATCGTCAGAGACGCTAGGCTCCGCATTATTGTCGGACGGTAATGCTCCACTGGTGGCCCTGGAGCTGAACGCCCAATCGAAAGCATCGTGGCTGACCGGGACGGTCGACGCATTCTCGCCCAGCTCTCGCCCGAGCCTCCTCTGCACGCCATCACGTCTCCGTGTCCAAGCCACTAGCTCCCTTCCCCAGACCTCCCCAGGCTTGCCAAGGGACGTGGGGAGCAAAGATCGCGTCGTGCACAGATGGAAGATGCCAATGTGGTCGAGCTTTTCCAAGACTAGTCTCCGCTCTCGCCAAGCTTAGGCGCAAAAACCTGGGGTGCCGGTACTTGCCTGGACTGGCCTGCCGACTGGTTCACGCGTCAACCCCATGGAGAAAACGACTAGCGTCTCGTGTGCGCTCCACTCCCCAGACGCTGATCAAGAGCGCCACGTGAAGGACGTGCGTGCAGGTCCAGCTCACACCCGCGACGCCTACCAATCGCGCAAGGCCGCTTTGTCGCTCAAGGCATGAGCCAAGTGTGCCAATGTACGCCTCCGACTATCGAAGAGCGGCAAGCCTGCTTGGTCAACGCAGTGTAACGAAGTCCCTCAAACTCTTGTTACCGCCCACAGACCTGGCGAGGGGCAACTCAATCACGGCTGAAGCTTTGATCTCAACATTGGCGATATTAAGTCGGAGATGTAGAAAGCGTGAGTGTCCGGTATGTTCTCACGATTAGCCGGACGGAAGTCCAGCTACAGTACACGGGAGCCCATGTGTGCCGGGCTTCAACCGGCATGGGCTAGATTGCAGTGGCAAGCAATAGCGCCTTGTGAGAGGAAGAGGGGGTTTCCCTTGCGCGTAGACCCACTGACGAGCAGCTCATGGCGCATATGGGTCCTCTCGAGGGTAAGAAAGCGTTCGCGCCAGCGGTAGAGATCGTGGAAAACCGATGTCACTTGGGCCAGTGTTCCGGGCGACCAGCCGGATGCGAGCTGCGGCCCGTCTGGTCGGCTACAAACCTTGGTTGATATGATGCTGCGCCTCCTGATTATTCCGAAACATTGATCGAAGGTTCGGCCAGAGAACCGGAATGCGCGATTTCAGCCTTACGCAGGATCTCAAGGTCTAGTCGCTGATGGAGGTGGCTGACCTTGATGTATTTGTGGTGGCCGGCAGGCGTTGCTTGATGAAAGAGTGGATGAGAACACGCGCCGGACGGTGGACAGTTTGCCCCAGGCAGACCCGACGTTTTCTGGGGAACGCACGTGGGAATTTATCAGACCGGCTCGCTGATCGTGCCTTGCTTGGCCCACTTATCCCACGCGCCTTGCCGACTACACTCATCATCCAGCGCCCAGCACGCCCTGCGAGTACATACAATTCCACCTCTGATGACTGCGAAGTATATAACCAGAAAATGCCAAAAACCTGCCGGATTGCTTTCAACATTATTGCTCAGCGCCTCTTCCTGCATCTATCTAACGCCCCCTCGCGTGCGTGCTGACTGCCATAGCTCACCCTCATAAAGCCTTCCTTGGCTCCCCTTGGGATCGCGATGGTCGACTAATGTATCGAAGATGATGCTTCGACACCGTTATGGCTCCTGAAGATGCACATGGCTTGCCGAAACTTTTGGACCTGTCACTACAATCGCGATGCTGATCACACGATGTCTGCCATAAGGCGACGATAGACTCTGCGGCAACGAGGAATTACCTGCTTTTCTCGCACGATCGATCATAGAGCGTGGCGTCTGCCATTATGCGAAACTTACCTGCAGCTTTGGAAGAAAGTCAAAAAGCACAAGCATACGGGGCCAGAAAGTCACGGCGTCACCCGGCCTCCGCATCTTCTTCTCTCCCCTCAAGGACAATCGAAAGGCCGACAGCTCAAGCTTACGCCACCATGTGCGGGAAATTACCCTGCGCTCCGGCTTCCTGAAAATCCCGGGTACTGGACTGGGCGTTCGATATCCGTGTCGACGTTCTAGATCCTGGACAAAAGAATGTCCAGACTCGAGAAAGCGAAAAGATACAAAGGCGCATGCATCACAGTACGCCTCTTTTCTCCTGAAGCTGGCTCACTAGACAAACACCATGCTCCCCCTCCCTGAGCTCGGCTGGCGTATCCATCACACAAAAAAGCAAAGGAGTTATGGATCGTACTTCGATAGTCCGATCGGACATGATACGATTTGATCCCGGCGCCACCCTTCGTCCGGCTCTCACCATGCCTCAGGCAAGAACAAACAAGCCTACATGACCAATCCCCGGCACGCGACTGCACTCTCATGCTTGTTCAAACAATCTGTCTGGGCGTTGCGCGAGCTAAAGTGCTTAGGATGTCATTCTGTCTACCATCAAGGCTCCCTGGAGACTTGCAAGGTATGCCTCATGACCAACCCGCATCAACGCCTGACCATGAGCACGTGACTTTTACATCTCAAGCGCTCACATGTTCTTGTCTTATGCCAATGTCTACACGAAGGCGGAAGGACAGCGACATGTCGGTAATTCAGGTGCTGGCGAGCTCGGAAATCAGACCGACGGCGGTCATCTGCCCGACATAGAGTTATTCAAATGTCTTCAGCAACGTTCTACCAACGTGAGGAGGTAGGAGAGACGGTTCTATGAGAATAACTCCAAATTTTCTTCGAGATCGTATGCAATCAGCCGACATGCGCTTGCTAGCAGCATTGCTTAACGCCAGATGTCACTCAGATTATGCACACATGCACAGGCAAAACCTCACAAGCGAAGACGTGAAACGAAAGACTGAACGGCAAAGCGAATGAGAATGGACACATCCGTCATTTACAACACTACACTAAATCTGCACAGTAAGCGCGAACGCACAAACTCAACCAACGCACCGACCGAGCACGAAGCAAAATGCCACGGCCCGACCAAAAGGCCGCGTTAGAAGAACTTGCTCAGCACGCGCCTCCACGCCGGCCAGCTGGCCTCGCGAGCGCGCTGCTTGTTGATCACGTCCCAGTCGAACTCGCGGCGGCCGGAGTCGACGTCGATGTCGGCCAGCTTCTTCCAGGTGGAGCGCTTCCAGACCCAGCCGATGACGTAGAAGAGCAGCACGACGAAGAAGGCGAGGTAGGACTTGAAGAAGCCCTCAACAGAAAGGGGTGCGACGGCGGTGTAAAACTGGGAGGGGATGTTAGTGCGAGTCTTTGACGACCTGGGGAGAGGATTGAATAGTACCTGAGCAACAAGGACGAGCACGACGAGGCCAAGACCGAGCCACGAGCCCCAGACACCGAAGATGGCCTTGAAGGGCAGCTCGTCGAGAGTGTGGCCGTGGTAGGCCCAGGCGTTGCGGAAGCGGATGTGCGCGAAGCAGATGCTGCCCCAAGTGAAGAGAGCAGCGAGACCGGACAGAGACTGGAGCCAGTCAAAGGCGACGGTACCGCCGGTGGACAGGGTCATGTAGGCCAACGGGGACCAGGCGATGATCGCGAGGGTGGCCCACAGCGGGCGGCCGGCGCGGTCGACGTACGTGAAAAACTTGGGCGCGTAGCCCTGCTCGGCGAGCGCGGTGAGCGTGCGGGAGCCACCGTACACACCGGAGAGACCGATGGAGACGACCGAGAACATGATGACGACGTTGGTGAAGTGGGCGAAACCGATGATGCCGGCACGCTCGGCGACGATGACGAAGGGAGAGGCGGTCACGTCAATGTAACCGCTACCAAGGAGGCGCTCGTCGTCGTGGGGGATGAGGAGACCGACGAAGGTCAGGGAGAGGATGTAGAAGAGGGTGATACGCCAGAACACCTGCTTGATGGCGGAGGGGAGCGACCTGGTGGGGTTCTCGGACTCGGCGGCGGCGAGACCGACAAGCTCAGTACCGGAGAAGGAGAAGGCCGCAGTGACGAAGACACCGCAGAATCCAACGAAGGTGGTGAACGCGCCAGGGTTTTGCCATGTCTTTCCACCTTGGTAATCGGAGAATCTGCAATCGACGTCAGTGTCTGCGGGATTTGGGGAAAAATTGAAGTGTGCGCTTACTCTCCGTTCGAGGGGCCGCCACCGCAGACGAAGATCACGCCCATGAAAAGGAAGACGATGATCGTGGTCAGCTTCAGCAGGGACACCCAGAACTCTTCTTCAGCGTATCCGAGGACACCGAAAACAGAGATGAGGATAATGACAAGCATGAAGATGGTGATCCAGACGGCAAGGTGCACACCTGATGCACCCTCCCACCATTGGACTGTCAAACCAGCAACGACAAGTTCTAGCGGAAGCACGATAGCCTGGAGAAATCAGCCTCCCGTCCATCATTATCGAGCTCTTCGCGGATACTGACCCATTGGAAGACGTAATTCCAGCCCATTGCGAAACCCCAGGACGGATCGATGAAGCGGACGGAGTAAGTGTAGAAACCACCAGAGATCGGGTACATCATAGCCAGTTCACCGAGAGCGTACACGACGTTGAACATCATCTATCTCCCTGTCAGCACGAATGTTTTGGAGACAATCGCAATTCAACCCGCGACGACTTACGATACCGATGATAGAGAAACAGATCAGGAGAGCAGCGGGACCACCTCTGCTGAGGGCACCACCAGAGCCAACGAAGAGACCAGCGCCGATACTGCCACCAATGGCAATCATGTTCAAGTGTCTGGTCTTCAATGTCTTGTTGAGCTGGTTGTGCTTGTCGGCGAGCGTACGGCGCCTGAAGGAGTCGGGTGTCACACCGAGGCGCGTCAGAAACGGCGGCCTTTCGGTGTCGTAGTATTCGCCATTGGTGTGCGACGGCGACTGCGCAAGAGGGCTATCAAGGCCCTTGACCTCAGCATCGACTGCTTTTTGGCCACCCGTCTCGGGATCGGTATAGGTGTTGTACGTCGCCATGCCAGGCGAATAGGGCAGCTGCCGGAAAAAGTGCTGGACAAGTTATGAACGTCCACGTCGACCCACCATCCGCACGAGGTGCCAAAGGAGTTTATAATGCGTGTCTCTACGCTCCATGACCCTTCTTGGTGTTACCACGCCTGGAACCTGGGTTCCGCCGGCCAAGCAAGTCCGGCTTGACACCAAGGCCTTGGCCCGCGGTCTCTTGAGACCTGACCATGAACTAACTGCCTATCCGCGTTAGGTTTTTCTTGGTACCGCCCGTCGCCATGAGTTCGAGAAGGCACTCCACGCGAGGAGAGAGGCCCGTTCTGCGACGGTCGCCCGCGTGCGCACCACTAACGCTCTCTCTCCAGCCTGCAATTTGTGGAGGCCAAGATCCACATCGCTCGTGCCCTCCAGACGACAGGCCCGAGCGTGTCCCTCTACTGATAAGGCTGTCCAAACACAGCGGCCGTCGCCACCCTCTTCTGATAACACACCATAACCGCCAGCGAGAGTCGTCGTTGCTGCTCGTTGGTATCTCTACCAAGGACCAACGTGGTCTTGGCCACACAGCGAGGCTGCTGATTTCGCCTTGTGCCGACGGCGGATATTCAGGGCCTTGGTAAGAGGCGCTCCCTTTGACTTTCGTTTGTATCGCGAATAGGCGAGTGCCTGTCGTCGTTGCTGCACCCTTTGGAGCCCCCGCACGCGCTGGGCTGATCCGGGGCGGCGGCTGCGGCTCTGTTCATGTGTAAGAAAAACTGCGACACCCGCCATTTGAGTTCATGCGTGACTATCCTCTACCGGCCTACCGTTTCGCCTTGACCGCGCCAGCGTGCTTGTCGCGACTCAAGCCTCTGCATCTTGCTGCATATCACTCACCTCCTCTCCTAATCCCCACCGACACACTGGCACTACCAAGCCTCATCTCGGCTATACATCGCTGTTGAGATACAGGCGATGTCGACGTTGTCAATCCCGTGACTAAAGGGCTGGCAGCGAGCGTGCGCCGCACGCCAGAAGGCGAGCGCCAGAGATTAGAGTGGCGCTCCAGATCACCCCAGTTTCCGCGCGCGATAGCGTTCCCGCCGGCACAGCCGAAGGATCTCTCCGCCAGTGACATAGCGGCGAACCTTCGCTGCCAGCGACCTGCGCCGGGCTGTGCTGCGCTGCTTCGGCAGCCTTCCCCAAACAGGCGTTGCCTCCGTCGCTCTCATGCAACTGCTGCAACTTGCAACCTCCCCCATGCGAGACGATATGCGCTCAGCGTAACATCGACCTCGCGTCTTGTCACGCTTGTCTGACCCTCCCCATTGGCATGCCCGCGTCCAAGACCATGTGGCATGCATATGGCCAAGACCTCTTCGCGACCTTCTGACGGGAGGTCCAAGACTGATGTGCCATTACGCCCAAGACCGATGTGCCATTACGCCCGCCGCCTATCACTCTTCGCGGACGGGTGTAAGAGCCGAGGTGTCGGTTCGTCGCGTGATGTGGCGCGTCTTCAGCAGGACGCAACTCGGGAACGGGACCGAGTCTGTAGAGTGGCCACTCCAAGAATCGCGTACCCCGATGGCGGAACTTGTCCATCAGCCCAGCGAGACCGCACTTCACTCGCACCGTCAACTATCACGTGCTGCGCGCAGGTCCGGTCCGGTATACTTCGCTGCTCGCTTACACCGCCGCACCCGCGCATTCGCAAGTAAGTGAGGCATATAATATCACTTCCATCCATCCTTTACCGCAACGGCGGCTCCAGACGCGCGACCGTTTGGTCACGCCTTGGCTTTCTCACGCGCACGCGGGCCTGGAATCGATAAGTCATGCCCAGACACCCGCAAGAGCTATATACAGCGCGGCCAAGAGGCTTCGCGGCTCGATGCAGAAGGTGGTTGGAGATATGCTCGGATCCTTCATTATTGCTTTCGCTACGCTGGACGAGTTGTAGGATGGCCGGAAGAATGATGTTTCTTCGAGTTTTGCTATCTGACGGCCACGAAGGTGTTTGTCGTGACCGCAACTGACGTTGCGCGTTGGGCCGGGTTTGCCGCTGGCCTACGCGACTCGCTGTATGGCGTATGCATGGAAGGGCGGGAGAGCGCGTTCCACACAGCATCTGCCAGACCGGTTGCTAGCGGCCTGATGGGCGCGGCTAATGCTTGTGCCGATCCGAGATTGGTTGCGTGCAGTATAGGGATTGTGATAAGGGTATGCGGGCTCACGTGCGCAATCGCCATTAGGCTTGCCTGAGACGGGTAGGGGCAAGGTAGGCGGGCTGAATGGAGCCGTGCGGACGCGAAGGTCCGTTCCTTCTTGCGCTATCTGTTGCTGCCATCGTGTCAGTTCTCCTTGATGGAAGGGAAGCATGCAGTCTGTCTCGATTGGGCGCGCTGTTGGCTCTGGCCACTCCGTCGATCGCATGCTAATCTCGACGGTTCACTCTCGCAGCCCCGCCGACACGAACGATAACAGCACAGAAACTTGGTCTTGTATTGCACACTTCTTTGATCAACACTTCGTCCAATGAATATGACTCCCTGTAGTTACCACTGCGAGTACTCCCCAAGCAAGCGCTTTCTCCAATCAATATCCTCGAAGATGCTTCCTTCGCTCGGCCCTCCGTTGACGAGACGTCATGCCTCTCGTCCTCATCTTCGACCTACTACTCTCGCCAGTCGGGATGTTTCGCCCATCTTCCGAAGGAACACGACGGACTTCGCTACCATGGCTCAACTTGACCTTCTTCGCTGATCTCTCTGCCCCTTCTCCATCCTCATCGCGACCCTGTTCATGACACCCCGCCTCCCTTTTCCTTTTCAGTCTCTCGTGCTGGGAGTAGGGTGGTGGAAAGGCCGGTCTTGGCTTTGCATGCACGTGCAGGTGGACCTCGACTTTGCATTGAGCGAGGTCGAAATTTGATCCTCCGCCGAGGACGTTGGCGAGCAGTTGAGATAGTGCTGGTTCGAGGGTTGGCTCCGGAGTTTCGGTGCTTGAGACGACGCTGTCTGGGTATGAGTATGGTTGAAGTGCCGTTGTTGTCCGCTTCGACTCGTGGGTGTGATCTGGTTGATGAGAGGATAATGATGATTTTGCTTCACGGAGCGATACTGCGGTTATCGAGGCTGGAGTCGGAGGTTTATTCAGCCAATTGACTAGAGGTCGAAGGCAGAAGGGTGGTGATGGCATCCGGGTTTGACGGAGGATGTCGGGGCTGAAGTGTTGAGTCGATGGTGGTTGAGGTTGGCACATCTCTGCGCTTTGCGTTTGTTGCCTTCGTAATGATATATCTTTCTGTAATTCTGTCTTCTCTAGATGGGGTGGAAAGTCCCTCGGTCATGTCGTCGTCAAAGCAAGCCACATGATTCTCACGTCCTTCTATCACTCCGCCCGCGCTTGCTTCCGGTCACTAAGTTTCCCTTACAACCTCCCCTCCTTCCCGACCAGCATCCACTTTCCACCTTCCTGTCTGACCTTGCCCTCTCCCTCCAACTTCCTCAACACAAGCTTCAGACCCCCTTCCGCCGGGCCATGCAGACTCTCCGGATACTTGGCGTATATCACCTTCACCATTTCCATACTACCCCAGCCGCCCTCCTTCTCCCTCCCCAGAACCTCCAAAGCCTCCCGCTCCCTCGCCCTCCTATGCTCAATGTACTCTCTGACCTTCGCCCTCCCATCCTCCACCACCTCCCCATGCGCACAGTACAACCTCCCCTTCACCAACCCCTCCATCCTCGCCAGCGACTCCATGTACGCCGCCAAATCCTCAAACACCGCCGTCCCGTGCCCCAGCACATTATCCCCCGCAAACACCGCCCCGTCCTCCTCCCCGCCCTCCACCACAAAAACACAATGGTCGTCCGCGTGGCCCGGCGCATACACCGCCCGCACCCTCGCCCCCTCGACCTCAAACACCTCCCCGTCCCGAATCCCGCCCCACCCTGCGGCTCCCTCCCCCCGCCCAGACGCACTAACGTGCTTCCGCACATCCACCTCCACCCCCGCCTCCCCCATCAGCTCCCTCACCTGCCCGACGCCCCCGACGTGGTCCCCGTGCCAATGCGTCAGCAGCACCGTGCGCACGCCCGCCTTCTGCCCCGCGAGCGCGCGCCGCAGCCTCTCGGCCCACGCGGGCTCGCCCTCGCCCGTGTCGATGAGCAGGCGCGAGGGCCCCGTGCCGAGCAGGTAGGTGTTTGTGCCTTGCAGGGTGAATTT